>CAOLHI010001490.1:0-373405 GCA_948474755.1 Ctenosaura bakeri
CTAGGTTTGGCCAAAACATATTTCCTGAGTGTTAGGAAACCTTGACTGAGAAAATTCTAGATGGGCAAGAGTCTTCATAGGTCTTGACTTACATGGCATTAAAAAAAAAAATGCATGCAAGGGCTTTCTTTTTGCAAACTTCCAGTGTCCACAACAGCATCTTTTGCACAGAAGATATTATTTGTGTGCAGAGAATGCTGTTTTCGGTGCAGAAAACCTCTTTTCTGCACATGATATGCAGTTTTCTGTGTGCACACATGCACGCACGCACACACACACAAAATGAGCATATTTTCTGTGCAGAAAAAAAAGTCCTGAACTGCAAATCGTCTTTGAAAACTGTATAGTTATTGATAACTTTATAGCAGCAAGGAGAAACATATAAAATTTACAAAGATTTATATCCCTAGGCTATACTGCGCACTCTTCTTTTAAAGTTTCAAACTTGGCCCCTCCTATATTTCAGTACTTATACAGTCAATTTTGGGCATGTTCTCAAGGGAAATAGTTAGGAGCAATTATAATAACATCTTTTGAAATGTTATGTGGTTAAAAAAATGGATTGTGAAGAAGAGGTAGTTTCATTTCAATAGAGGATCTCTCATAAGTGTGTACTTATGAGACACACTAGCAAAACAAGTGCCCAAAAGAGATTCAGAAATTTGGCCACACTGCGTGAAGCTACTGATCCTTTAAAAAAAAAAGGGCAAGTCATCATAGATGTTTTTGTAGTAAGTACTCTGAACAGTACCTTTCTCAGAGGTGTTAAACTCAATTAATTTACCTTTTATGCTGTCTAATTTATTGTTGCTTTGCTGAAGTATGACTAAAATAGTTTTTGGCATAGAAATAAATAATAAAACCCTAAAACCTCTAAGTCAGCATTAGCAGCTTTAATTGGTTTTATCAGTGTATTAATCAACAAAGATTTCACTTCATTAATCACTGAGGATCAGTTCCAGCATGTGGGAGCTGTTAAGTGAAGAGCACATTCCTTTCATTTTTGCAAGGCTCTTTTGGCTTGGAAGCTCCATTGTTAGAATGAATGGGGCAGGGCGAAGCTCTGAAGATGGCTTCTAATACTGAGTTGTACTACTTTCTTGTCTAAATTGTAATTAATCTTATACTACCATCAGTCTCTCAAAATGACAACCACAATGTGTGTGTGTGTGTAATTGATTGTTTGAAAGATCTGGCAAACTCAGCAAGATCTCCTAAATGTTGAATCTCCTGATGCAGTTGCTTATAAATTCCTGTAATTAATTCAGATGACATCAGGGCCCAAGAATTATTCTGAGGAATTCAATACGAACTTGCAACATGCCCTCCTTTCTGCATCAGCATTATAGTTCCCCTTGCGATATATACAGTCTCACAAACCATGAAAAATGTTTGTTTTAATTCTAAGTTACTGCTATATTTATGACTGTACATTCAGAAATACTGGCTACTTTTCTTTAAAGAGTGCTAACCTTTCCTACTTTAATAGTAACACCCAGCCAGAAAGTCAAACAAGTTGCTACTTTAATAATAACACCCAGTATGAAAGATATTTTCATGGTAAAGTTTTGATTCCCCCCCCCCAATTCTAATGGATCAATGTGGCCAGAACCTTATGCCAATTAACTTTAAAGCTTCAGGCTTTTTTATTGGAAAAAACATGAATTTGCCTTCCTAACTGAATTTGTTCCGTAACTTCGCATTCAGTATACAAGACAGCTAGATGGCTTAACCATTCTTGTCCCACTATCCAATGGCTGCATTTTTGATGCATGAAACTAGTTTGCTGAAACCACTTTCAGCTTTTGCCACAGTCACTAGCTTTGTGCAAGACACTGGATGCTCTGCTGGCAGAAAGGCAGAATATTTATATATAAAATAAGTAATCTGTGCACATTTCATTGAAAATTAGTTGTAGCTGCTTCATGCAAATCTCTATGTTCAAGTTTCTCTTTTTGGGAAATTGCTTAAGGGTGCAGCAACTGGGTAACTTTATGTGTTTTAAAAGAAACAAATTGTTTGGACCCATTTCAGTCTAATTTCAGAACAGGCTATGCTATTGAAACAACCTTAGCTGCCCTGACTGACAACCTACTCCGGAGAAAAAGACAGGAGAGTACTATCCTGTTTATCTCCCTGGATTTCTCAGTGGCTGTCAGTACCAGATAATGGTATTCTACTTGATCATCTAAGTCCGATGGAATTAGAGACAATTTATTAATGTCTCTCCATTTCTATCTATAGGGAAAGTTGCAGAGAATGGCACTGAGGACTCCTATTCAACCCCATGGTAAATAAGCTGTGTGGGAATAAAAGGTTCTGTCCTATCTCTTGTGTTGTTTAATATCTATAACACAGATTCTGTAGAAAGTGACTAAGTGAGGACATTAGGAGCTTAGCGGTTGGGTGCCATCTGCACACTGATACCTCATAGCTCTACTTCATCTTAACAGTAGGTTTGGCTGGGGCTGTGCAGATGCATGGCTGGATGAGAGTCATCCCTGAAGCTGAATCGTGATAAGAGGGAGGCTATAGCTGTCTTAGATGATGTAGAAATGGATTAGCCACAGGAGCTATTCACTGATGCTTTCTGATTAGAACACTGCAGCGCAGTCTATGTGGTGCTGCCCTTGACAATGACTCAGAAGTTGCCACTAGTGTAAGATCAGAAGTTTTTGTTCAGATAGCTGACTAGAATGTCATCCAGTAAAGTGCACCTCCACTCCAATGTGAGAGTGCTGGAGAACACTGTGCAAAAGCTAATGTCAAGAGAACTTCCTAACTGAGCTAGAGTTTACCTGGAGACCTTTTATATACTCTTTGTAAACACTTTCCTCAGCTTAAATGACTATAGACAAAGCTCAGCTGGGCTGTTGTGAATCACATATACTGGAAGGAAGGTTCAAGATATATATTATAATAGGAATTTGTCTGGTGGTTTCCTAGAGGTCCTATGTGACAAGAAAATGGTTAACTCAGAATTGTCCAAATGAACCCAAATGGATGTAGAAGTGATTAATCTGGTCTCTTTTGAGTTCTCCTTTTGAGTTCTCCTTTTCTCCTTAGCCATTCTTCCTTATCCTGTTATTGGTATTTTAGAAAAATATGCAATAAGTACACTTTTAACTAGAAATAACTTCCAATGTTTTGTCATTTTTTAAAAACTCTAATATCTGTTTACACAGTGAGAGTTCACTCCTTACCCTATCAGTTGATCCTTGTTCTGTTCCACAAGGGTAGGGGGAACATTTGAGACGATAACTTGCATATCCAATTGGTTGACCACAGAGACCTGAAAAAGATAAGCAAAATGCAGTTGAGGTTCTAAACCTTACATTCTTATCTCAGAATAATAAACAAATAAATCTCTTGTGAGTTTATTCACCACCCCTTCCTTGTAACTGCTGTTGACTGGAGCAGACACAGCTCGGTCATAGTTCAACAGCTCTTGAGTTCTTGCATTCAAATTGAAACTTTAAAATGTATAAATTTGGCTTGAATATACCCCAATTTTGAGAAGCCATAATTTCATAATGAATACATTTATCTGCGAATGAATTGTTCAAATTATTTTTGTTAGTCTAACCGAGTACATAGTGAAAGCAATTGTCACTGTGTATGCAGTTCAGTCCATGAAACTGATTGTCAAAGCCACTGCCTTGTTTTTGAGATGAAAATAGTCATTGTTTCCCCTCAAATTCTTTTTTTCCAAAATAGCAAAGGCAACCTGTAATAGCAAGGTTGACAGTCTGAAAAATCTCTCCTTGTATTTTGTGTGTCCAAAGCAATCACAGTGAGAGTTCATACATATGTTTATTGAAAGAGTAATTGAAAGATGTGTTTTCTTCTTCTCAAAGACAATATAGCAAAAATAGGATGAGGTAGGGAATGTGCTTGAATGAATTTGGAAATGTATATGGGAATGAGACAGCAAAAAGAAGAAATTCTTGATTTCCTCTGTTACACAGGGAATTGTTTTTTTCACCTGGCATGCATATGAAAGAGAACCATTCAAGTTGCTGAGTGAAGAAAGAAACTGAGAGAATGACCTCCTCTACAGTTGAGAAAATACAATTCAGAGCTGTGTTCAGGCTTTGAAAATAGAAGTTACTTCAGATTCCACACTGTCATGGTCTTGATAAAATTATAATTTTCTGTTAAATGTTTCCAAAACCCATAAGTCAATTATTACAAATATTATGTTGTTTTGTGCTTTTTTAAATAAGATTCTTCTGACCTTAAAAAAAAAAAACACCTAGGGAAGGTAAATACATTTATACCTTCTCCCTAGATGTTTTGTTTTTGTTTTTCTGTCAGAAAAGGATGGAGAGTTGGGATAACAAATTAAATTTGAGATATCCAAGAATTTTGACACTTTTTATAATATTCTTTGGAAGATTAGCATACACATCTTTGAAGTTTAATTCAACTAAAAATAATTAATTCTATTAGATGGAGACCAAATGTGATATAATGGCTAGAATGATGGACATAGGGGTCTGAATTCAAAAGTGATCCCACTTAGGTGGATCAATATCTTCTAATCTAATCTATCTTACACTTCTATGCACATATTTAGACTTTTCTGGTTTCTTTTCCTACTGAGGTCCCCTAAAACTCAATTTTCAGAAATTATAGAATCACCTATAATAACCTATAATGCAATGTGATGGGTGTAGGGATGGTCTACATCTGAAAGGGAATGCCGAAACTTCTACATAACAAATCTAAGTATCAGTCCACCTAATAGTCTAGACACAGACCTGATATTGTCTATACTGGTTGGAAGCAATTTGTCATGTGTTCAGGTTGGAATCTTTCCCAATTCTGCCTCAGGGTGATAGGGATAGAAGGTGGGATCAGACTCCAGACATAACTGAACTGCAGTTCCCTGCCCAAATAGTTAATGGTGAGGAATGCTATGAGTTGCACTTCAGCAATATCTAGAGGGCCTCAGGATTCTTATCCTGCTATATGTGGAATATGTGTGGGATAAAATGTTATAAATAACAGATAAATATATTGATTTATTGTATGCAGGTTTGTGTAAAGAATCAACAAAATGAGAAAAAAAAACTTCAGGGTTAACTCACTGACTGAAACTCTGTAGAACTGAAGGGTTTCTTGTATTTTCATTATCAGTACTCTACATCTTTAAAATATAAGGCCTCTTATTTCATCCTTCATCCTTTTATTTGAAAGCCGACATATTTCAGAAGATATAAATAAGGTATTTGCTTGACTAAACATACATAAAACAAATCTTCCTGATCAATAGCTAGGCATCTTTCCTCTCCTAAAAAAGTTGGAGTTGCAAAGGAAATAATGGTGATGGTTCAGGTAAATGCAAATAGTACATCATTTCCTCAGCTAGGGGGAGAATCTTAAAGTAATGTATCTCAATCTAAACTATTATTTTCTTTTGCTCATAAATACTATCTAGAAAAGAAAATAACAAAAGGTTTGTTTTATTCAAATAGGAAAAACTGATTATGCCAATGCTATACATTGTTATTTTCTTAATAGCTTGCTTTTTGTTATGCTCCACTCTCCTGACTCCTGAGGAATATGAAGTAGTATGGGCATGATCAAGTCAAAGGTAAGCTCTTGTAAGCTGGTCACTGCAGCCCAACGGATGCACAATGACCATATTGCAAAATAGTCATTCTTATGCTCTGTCTGGGATTTCTGTGTGTCCTCTAGCATCCCGTGGGCAATGCTGATTTCAAGTGTGAATGTTGAAGGGGAATGTGACAATACATGCATTGTCCTCTAGATTTAGGGGAAGAGACTCAGCCAAGTTTCAGGGCAACTGACCTTTCCATTTATGCCAGAGAATGTGGGAAAGGAAGGAGAGCTCTCTATTCAGTTTACCCCAGAACTGAACTCAGTTCTCAGAAATTCATAAATGTAAGGGAGGTGAACTTGGTGTGAAACTAAGTGTCCCATGTAGAGTTGGTGCCTGCCAGGGGACTAGCCCATTGCAACTTGATAAACATATTTTGGAACCTGTGAGTGCAACCTTTCAGCCATGGCTGGATTGCCAGCTTCTCATTTTTGCAATAACAACAGAGGTGATTGGTAAGTAACTGTAGGGGCACTGTGTTTGCTTGGATCAGAAGGATCCACTTCTGATCCAGTAGATCTGAAATCCACTTAATGGAGTCCAAAACACATAAAACTTCAAGAAATAAGCAGAGAGCAGAGAAGTTGTCTTCAAAAAGTGACTCCTGTATCAAGAATACATACCCAAATGCGTATCACTATACTTACAAGTACATCTGATTTGTTACTTAGTCCTTTTCCATAGTTGTCAGTAGCAATGACCTGGAACTTGAAATAAGATCGTCGCATATTTTTGAAGAGCATTGCAGTTTTGATTAGCCCTGTGTATGGTTCAATGACAAAGCCTTCCTTGCCATCCTTGATTGGGGGAATGATGAGTCTGTACTGCATAGCACTGTAGTTCCCAGTGTCTTTATCATTAGCCTAAGTAAAAATAAAGAGATAAAACAGAAAAGCTACTAAGATAAACATGTTATTAAGAAACACACACTTTGATCTTTTTAATCAATTTAGTAGAGCTAGTGTTGAGAACATTGTAACAATAAATGCAACTTTCCACTATATAGGACACATCTGATAGTCATTTTTTCAGTAGTATCATGACTTCCAATGGAAAAAAAGACCATCAAAAAGAGCATCAAGTGGAAAATTGCAAACTGTATGGTAGAAATTTAATTTAGAAATGTTCTCTAGAGCACATAGCTTAAAATTGTGGGGCAACTTTCCCTAGTATCTACAAACTTACATAATTATTCAGGCAGAAGTATGAATTTTTGAGTTCCACTGATTTTAATAGAAGAGGCGAACATTTGCTTAAGTTCCTCCCATTTAAATTAATAAAGTATAAATGTGTTAACCTTGGCTAAATTATGCCTTTCATTAGTATGGATCTTCTGCATCTTTCTAGAAATGCTTTAATAAATTACTGAGTAAACAGGGTTGTCATCACATGCTATTTTAAAAGCTCTATGATATGTCCATTTTAGCAAGTTAGAAAGCTGACATGAAAAAGTACTGTCCATTCACGTAGAAGGTATTTGGAAAGCATAGACTGCCATCAAGAATACTTAAGGAGTCAAACAACTAATTCTTATATGAACTGCCCAGATCTTCACTTCGTGGACCAACCTGCAAATGGGAATGCAATTAACCTCTGGATTTTGAACTTCTCCAAACTCTGGAATGCAGTTCTTGACTTAACAAAGTACCAAATGAACATAAAATGTTTACTTTAGGAGAAAATATGCTTAGATATACATCTTTTGAGAGAAAATATGTTTAGAAATGTGTACTTTATAAGAAAATTAAAAATGCACATTAAATTCCTTAATTTAATATGAAATTTCACACATTTTACAGATTAGTGTGGTAAGAGGAAAATAGGAACTTATAAATAACCACATGCAAAAGTGACATGAAATAGCTTGATGCATCCATCTTAGCTGTCAGTTGATTAAGCTATAATGATTTCAACACTAACAGGCATACTTTGCATTCCACCATGTTTTCTGATTTGCCATTTATTCAAAGATCTTTAAGTTATATGTGTGTCTGTGTGCATGCACATATGCACATATATATGTTTGTGTATCACATTCAACAATTTTAGGACCACCAGAGAAAATCTGTGCTCTGCCCATGACAGAACACATCCAAATCCATTTTAATACAAAGCATGAATGTTTGCTATCCCTGTAATTTGTTCTGAAGGCAAAGATTTTTGTCACTTGATTAGTGGAAGATATATGATGCCTCAAGGGTTGTGATATCACTGTCAGAAAAAAGAAAGCTCTGTAGTTCCTCATAATCGCAATATATCTTTCCATTTGTTTATTTGGGAAATATAAATATGCAATTCTTGCAATGCTGTTATGAACAAAGTAATATAATGCCCTCTGTGCAACAATCAAATTCAATCCTTTGTCCATTAGATGTAATGTTACATTTGTGGGTGCACATTTACAATCAGGTTAAGGCAGGTCTAAATAGTGGGCCCAAAATATAGGATGGACCTATTAACATTTGTTAAAATGTAAGTCACATTTCATCAGAATGTTTGTATTCATGTGAAAGGAAATTCATCACAACACATCTTGCTGGTCCCAGTGATTCCCTATGGAACTCATGAGTCCAGAAACACCATCACAATGTAAATTGAGACCAGATGAATTCACAATGTGATTTGTTTAAGATGAGAAAGGACAGTTTCTGCTCTTTTCCTTGAAATTGCTAAAGAGAGGGCAAACCTAGTACATGAACCTAGTTATGCTCAGCTCAGTTAAGTAACTAGAAAATACGGTCTCCTGTTATGCCTTAACCAGGATTTAGAGGACAGAGAGAAGACACTCTGTATCTGACTGTGAATGGTACCCTAAGCTGACAGTCCTCTGTCAATTTACGTGTATATAGACTTAATAAAGTTCCTAGACTTAAGCACATTAAAATAGTCAGTGATTGGTATCAAAATGCTACAGCCTTTGTGGAAAACTTTGCATGACCACCAGTGGTTTCTAAGAATCACCCTTGAAAAGTGGTTCCTCACACTACTCAACAAATTGCTTTAACTGTTCAGTGAAACTCTCCAGCGCAGTGTGAAACAATTCAGTTAGAGGGGAAAAAAATAAACATAAAATGTGTGACAATTTACCACTTGTGTGGAAATGCTGACAAATGTCCTACTGAGATGTTTGGAATTGCAGTCATTGTCATTAAATTCATTGGCAATTATCTCCTGAAGATACGGCATCTTTAACCAAGTGTTCCCAATAATGAAAACCGATCTATTAACACAGTTTGCATAAGCACACAATCAATCTGTGCCTAATCACTGGACTGTCAGGACAAAACTGAAGTGACCCTGGACTGTAGCATATCAGAGACATAAATATGTATAATTTTCTCTCTTTTAACAAGACACCCTCCCTAATCACTACACATTCTGAAACCAAGGTCTAATCCACACTGAAAAATAAAATCAGTTTGTGCCTTATGTATTTTTAATGGCATCCCCTAGATAAGGGCCCTGAAGGGAGAGTTCTGTACCCAAAAAGTTCTCCCATGGAGTTGCTCTCTCTCTGAGTAGCTCGATGGATGGAAAAAAAAAATCTGAAGGAAGAGTTATAGGGAGAGATGCTTCATCTGTGTGACTAAGAGTTGATAATAAAATATCTCTTGTTTTCCCAAACACTGTTCTTTGGAAAATACTTGCAGTAGACCACATAGATATAGAGTAGACCACATAGATATATAATACACTCAACAACCTCTCTGTGTGATCTATTGAAGCATAACCATGCACAAAAGACTATTTAAAATAAACATTAGTGCCAATACATGATCCTAACCCTTTAGGTTGAGGTGAATTTATGTCTGATAGGGAAGGGACTGGGTGAAGGGGTGTGTGATTCTACACCGTGTTAATCATGGTTAAGAACTGAAGGTACTTTCCATAGGTTACTGGATCCTGGCAGTGTCCCATGGGAAGCCCGGTAGAGGGGAGTGTGACAGGAGTGCTGCCGTCCACACTGGCTGCCTGCAGGAATGGAGGAGGCGTGATGGTCATACCTCTCCCTTCTTCAGTGCAGCCAGGCACTGTCCCAGGCTGTGATGGGGCAGAAAGCGTGCCCATTGTGCTTCCTGACCCTCCACAGCTCAAGTAAGTGAGAGAGGGTGACAGGAGGGCAGTGTGATCACTGATCATTGACAAGAACCACCCGTTAATGATTTGAGGCACGATTGCACTGTCTGGGAACAGGAAAATGATAGGACACAGACAAAATCATGCAGGATGAAATGGAAAGGGCCTAAGTTTTAAGTACACTGGACGAACTAAGGATAAAAATGCCCAACTGGAGCCTTTGTGAAATTTGCTGCAAACTATTGGTGTTGTACATTCACTGTCACTTTTGAGCCACTTTTCCATGGTGCAATCCTATGTTGCCAGAAGGCCATCCATGGCTACTTGAAAGCACGATCTGCAATGAAGTAAATGTAAAAAAAAACCCTAGTATCACTCCAATGCTATTCATTAAGGGTATTCCAGAGACAGGGGCTTTCTACAGCATGTTTCCTTAATAATGTATTAACCAGGAGGGTTGCTGTTGCAATAAAGATGCAACAATGATACCATAATTGGATAAAAGGGAATGTGGGGATAAGGCCTTAGTATGAAAAGCTAATAATCATAACTGGGGAAGAAAAGGTTGATGTTTGGAGCACAGAGTTTGAAAGGTATAAATAATATACTAACACCCCCATTTATTATTAAAAAAATATACAGATGTGTTTATTAGTTTCTCTCCTTGGTAGATTGCAGTTGATTTAACACTTGCTGTATATGTAGATAACTTCTGTAGTCTTACTGATGCCTAACTTTCCTGTAAAAAAATTCCTCAGGAATTTGTAGTTAGGAAGACAAGTTATCATAACAGCAACATACAGTAGTTTATGGACAACATATTGATGAAAACAAGGGGTGTTTTACTTGTATTAAGGCAAGATAAAAAGAAGCAGATAAAGACAATCTGAATGTAGGGACAAATTTACTCACAGCTATGTGTGAGACAAGGCACTGATGTCAAAGCATTAAAAATACCAGGGTAGCAGATGTAGCTTTTAAAAAGGAAAATATATATCAAGCTGTCAATTCCTGCAGGGAGAAAAGTGATCTTGTTTTATATTATATTTTGCCAGAAACTGGGATTAGAAACATCTGAATTTGCCATCTGCTTTAGTGGTGCTAATGTTGAATAGAAAACCCCATTCATTTTATGATCCCCTTCAGTATATTAGAACCAAAATTAAGAATGACCCAAGTATAGGGAGCTGGGATACACAGAAGGACTAATAATAGTTCCACTTCTGCTTTGAGTAGCTAGTTTGATTTTGACTCACTTTCTTAAAAGGACAGAAGTGCTTAGCAATTGATGCCTCTCTTTGCCAATAAAGTGATAATTCTTCAGCAGTCTTCAGGCTTTGAGCAACATTTTGCTGAGTCCAAGGAAAACATAGGGCAATGGGACAGTACAGTAGTATGTAGGGATCCAATAAAAGTGAAGGAATTGTGTAATATGTCTCTAAACTGACAGAGATAAACTGTTAGCATTTTATAACTTTTTATAACATTTTTATTGCAAAATCAGGTACTACTTCATGAAGACAAAATTATTTAGCAGTCCCTACTCAAAGTTCATAATGTGTTCTTCCTACCACAATTTTCATTTCCCTCCTTTAAAAACTCTACCTTTTCTTAAGTCTTAAATCATTAGTCTTCACCCTGAACAATAAGAAATGTACATACATCTGAGTGCATTTGATCACATTAATGTTTTCTGCCTCACACAAGAATGACTACACTATGCTCATTTTACATTAAACAGAAGTTTTACACAAAATAGTCACAAACTGTACTCTTTCATTTTATGGGCAATGAGCATCACTGTTTAACCCTCTCTTCTACTTCTCTGATGATGAGGAGGATGAGGATGATGATTTGTATACTGCCAGTCATTTAGAAATTTCAAGTATGGAGCACATAATTCATTAAAACAACAAAACAAAGTACAAAAATCCATAGTAGAACTCAAAATCTACAGTAAACTAACCTTACAGAGCTTACCTATTAAAACCATAAAATGTCTAGCCAAATAAACATGTTTTTAACAATTGCTGAAACACTAGCAAAGTTGATACCTGTTTTACTGCAGCAGGACAAATATAGGGAGCCACAACAGTACAGTCCTTACTTTAGTTGTTGGCAGAAGAATCTGTGCAGGTAATGGTAGCAGGAGGCCTTGGTATGTACATCTCAGTAGGTTGATATGGGAGATGTCCTCCAGGTTACTTGAGCATTGTTGTTGAGGGTTTTATCCATTAGCTACCTAGCTCTGATTGCAGAGGAAAAGTTGTCTGCTACAGTTCTTGCAAAACTGGAACATGTTGGCAGTTCACAGTAGACTGCCCTACTCTCAAGTTCTGCATTAGTTGCAGTTTCTGCACCAGTCTCAAAGGAAGTCAGACACTAGTGAAATCTTTACCTTGTTAGGGTAACTGTGGTCATACAATCATATCTAGGAATGACCACAATTATGCCTTTCAGTGAGAAAGATGATGCAGGAAATGGGCCTTCACACAGCAAACCTGATCCTTTAGGGTGATCTCACCCAGAACAGACATTTCATCTAATTTTCAGACACAGAAATTGTCCACCCATAAAGAATCCAGGACTCAGCTTCACCTTATTGGCTGCCATGTAGCCCACCATTGCTTCCAGCCACTGATCCAGGACTTGCACAGTCCAAAGCTTCAAGAATTAACTTTAAAAAGGAGAATGAATATAATGACACTAAAGCCACCCACAACTGAGCTATGACAGGATAATGCTCTAGAACTAAGTGTTTATTCACTTAGTTACATGGGATGTTCTTTAGGCATTTGGACTTTGCTTTGATCCATTGTAACTTGAAAGTGTAACGGTAATGCATGCACATAGCAGTATAGCATCTCAAAGAAAGATGGTGCTGAGGGCAAACTGTCATTGAAGAAAGTTCATCTTCCATTACTATTACCTATTCACTGATAAGTCTTGAAAAGTAGAGAATTTACAGAACATAGTTTGGCTAAATTGCAGCTTTAATTGCAATGGAAAATGCAGAATAATATGAGGAACATATTTTGATCTCCCGTTTTTCCTTGTTAGAAGGCCAGAAGAAAAGGGGATCAAAAATTAAGGAATGCCAAAATGCTATGTTATTATAACTAGGTGTTGATGTTCAAGAAAACAGCAATGGAAATGTGTCAACAGGACTCAGTCGAAAATCTCAGTCTGTTATTCTCTCATATATTAATTATTCCTCTTGAAGCAGTCTGAATTTATTGTGTAGAAAGAAGGAAAGGAGCCATATAATGTGAAAACACCAGAAGGAATGCAAAAACATATTTGTTGTGCAAATTATTCAAGTCATAATATCCTAAGTTATTCCAGTATTCAAATTCCATACATTCCTAGCTGTGATTATTGAAATTTATACACACACACATCTGATTGCAAAATATGCATGAGGTAACATTTGGCTTTAGAATGACTAAAGAGAGAACAGATGTTCTTTACAAAATTATAACATTTTATAACAAAGGTTGTCAAGAAAAGACAGGTGCAGTATGTCGCAACTAATTCTGTTGATACTCCACCTTTTTTATATCAAAGCACAGATACGTACATCCATACACACACATATTGAAGGACATAACCAAAATTAATGTTCTAAATGTTTTACCACCAGGACATCAGTTCCCAGATGGAAATACAGATTTTTGTAGGCTTTTCCCAACACATGTAGCTCTTGCAAAAGACTATGTTGAGCCAATGAAAAGACAGTAACTCAATCCAGAGCCAGCCTATGCTCAGTACAGTGATGCCTTACCCTTAGTACAGACATAGCACCAGAAGCAGAAATTGATGTCTGGAAGGGGCAGCAAGACTTTGTGAAATGTTGAGTTTAGCAAGCAAGCAGATGGACATTTAGGCTGAATGGAAAATGACTTAGGATCTGTACTGGGTCATTCCTCTCACTTTAAACAATTTCACCAATTCCACATGTATCAACTCCCTTTTCTCCATTTGGCTCTCACTCAATATAATGGCTTAAGAATGCATAATCTTTTTCACGATAACAATGGATTCATTCTCACTTCAGAATATTCCAGACTCCCTATATTATCACTTGTAAAATTCTTCCATTAAATAGTTCCAAGGCCAGATAATATTTCCAAATTCAAATATGAAAAGTCATCATAAATTAAACCACGTGTTGAAAATAAAGATAATTCATTGTCCTAGTGGCTTGAGTTCACTGATTGCAAAACTGCTATTTTAGACATACAGAAGGATTCACCTTTCTTTTGACTATTTATTTTTATGTTTATTAATCACTTTTCTGCCATTCAAAGACCCGTCCCAAAGGTTATACACTAAAATATAAAAAACACAGCAGGAATTAAAGAAAGCTCTTTAGAAAGAGTTAAACATTATTTTAAAAGAAAAAGTCCTGAGAGAATAATTAAGTTTTAAGTCCTTGAGAAGGATTTTCACAATTGAGGTTCTGTTACAGAAAAATCTCTGTCTTATTCATTCACCCATTTAACTCTGTTTATTCTCCAACCCAACATCTTGGGCTGGTGGGATGTTTAGCAGGGCCTCTACTGAAGATTTTGGATGCTGTAATAGTTCATATAAGAGGCAGTCTTTCAGATATCCTGACCTCGAGTCAGTTAGAGCTTTAAGGTTAAAAACCAGCTGTAGGTTAACTTTTTTAAAATGATGTATATAATTGTTATGATTCAGTTTTCTTGCATAACTCAAACTATGGACTATAGCAACTCCTGTAACTACAGCCAGCTCGTCATATTTGCAGCTTTAACTTTCATGGATTTATCTGCGAGTTTCTCCAACCCCTGTCCATCTTCATGTGCTTATTTTCTGGGGGAACCCTCCCTCTCAGTGGCTCCAAATGGGCATCAGAGCTCTTTAAAAACCCACTGCTGGGCCTCCTCCCCTCCACCAGGTGCTGCCAGACCTGCTAAGGATGAGTCACAGCCCAACAGTTCAGCACCTCAAACCCTCTCCTGCTGTCCTCCCACACCCAAGGAAGGAGAAAGGTAAGAGAGAAAAAGTATAGAGCCACCATGCCAAGCCACCCCCTTTTGCTCTCCTTTTCCTGACCTGGTTTGGACCCTGGGTGCCCGTTCTTCTCACCATGCCTTGGCCCCCTCCCCCATTTTTGATATTTGCAGTTTTTCTGGCAGTCCTGTGTCCCTAACCCTAGCAAATGAGGAGGGCCAACTGTTTATCAACATAATACCATATTCCTTCATGCTACTTCTATGTGACAGAAAGCATGATGAGGTACTGAAGAACTGAGGTATCAGATCACAACCTGGATACTCCCCCATACTTTTGACTCACTATCGGACCATGGAAAGGACTGGGAAAGTTGATTTCTAGTTGCAAAATAACTAAATAAACACTCCTGGTTCCATCTTAACATAGCTGAGGGAGGAAACATGGCAACATTGCAAATGAGGAAATCTGAGACCAATATATTTGAAGTTAAAAAATTCAGGAGTGGAAGTGTCTGGTGTGGCACACCAGGGAAGCATAGCCCTCCATGGCCCGATGCAAGGCCAGCACAGTCCACCAACTATTTGTAGTTGCCCCTCTCAGATCAACAGAATGAAGCATTTTACTTCTACCCTCATCTTAGACATTATCATCTAAAATGATGAAGTAATCTTTATTATACTTTTGATCACTCTATACAACTGAAAGACACATTGGTTGAGATATTGCATTGGGAAACACAGCTATGATAGGTACTCACAACAGTCTCCTGTTCAGTCCCCCACCCTTAACCTACCTTTTCTCAGCATCAGCCTTCCCAAACCGGTTATTTCCTGGGTGGAGGGGGGAGTCAGACAAACACATAGCTAATTATCTATAGCTAGACACCCAGCAACAGTGGTCTTCAGGAGACCCCTGCAGATAACATTGTCATTGCTCTGCATCTAGCTATAGGAAAATAGCTAGACACTTGTCTACTATCTCCCCTGCTCTCTCTCTCTCTCTCTGTGTATGTGCCTTCCAGTCACTTGTTGACTTAGGGCGACCCCACGAATTTCATATGGTTTCCTTAGGCAAGCAATACTCAAGAGATAGTTTTGGCAGTCCTTCCTCTGAAATGTTGCCTATAGAACCGGGTATTTATTGGTGGCCTCTCATCCAAATGCTAACCAGGGCTGACCCTGCTTACCTTCCAGGATCAGATGGGATCTAGTACCTTCAGCACATTTGGGCAGGATTTTCTACCAACCAAGAAATGGCTGAGTTCAGGGGGCTGATGCTAAAGGGGGTTTTGGAGGGAGGTATTTTTGGTAGTTTCACAGTCAGTAGTGAATCCCAGCCTCTGTGATTCTGTTTAATTTATGGCAAACTATAGCTCAGCAGAACGTAATTTTTATTCCTCATTTATTTCCCATTTAAAATCAGATAAGAGTTTCCAGAAAAGTTGTTTTTTTGTTTTGTTTTCTTGTTTTATTTTAAACAGTTAATACTATTTAGCAGTAGAAATCAAATAACAGGTTGTATTTCTAGTTATTACTATATTTCTACATGGCAAATTACAGGTCCAAATTACTTCCATGTATAATTATGTTATAATTTTTCAGATAAAAGCTCTGGGAATTAATTTCTGCACAACTTATTGGATGTTTTCTCATTAGACTGAACTCATTTTTCATGACTCCGTGACAAAGGCACACATATCTATAGCAAATAGAGATCAGCTAACCAACATTCAACATGGGCCAAATTTGAAATACATTTATTTGAATGTAAATTAATAATAAATTAATTTTAATTAATACACTAAAAATCAATAAATGTAACAACCAAGTCCTCCAGAACTATTACGATGACACCAGTGCTAGTAAAAAGTGTACACTATGTTTTGAACCGTATACAAGCCTAGCTTTGTATCAATTAGTTAACAGTTGACCTTGCAATATATTCCATACAAAAAATTGCTAATATTCTTCCTTCTCACATTAACTAAGATAAAATGATAGCAAATATGAAAGGGGCATGTGTAAGAAACTTGCTTCTTAAAAAAGTAATACTTTTCAATTTAAAAATATCAAATGATTTTACAGAACACTTCTGCCTATAGTAAATGAGAAACAAGCCCAATGATTTTAGGGGTCCGATTATTCAATAAGAGGGCAAAGGAAGGCTATTGTCATCTTGGGGTTATGAGTAGTGTCAAAAGTGAAAGAAAAATAAACTAGTTAGACCAGATACCACTTGAAAAATTAAATGGAATTGCTTCCTTTAATCCCAGGCGTTTCTTAAGTGAAAGGGCACGGCGTTTCTTAAGCGAAAGGGCCCCTTCAGCATCGCATAAATGGGAGGAGCGGTCTGCATGATGCACTCACATTTACGCGACGCTCAAGAGCGTGACGTGAACCGCTAATTGATTTTTTTATTTTCAGCTTCAAGCCGAAAATGCTGTGTGGTCGCACAACGCTCAGGGCGTGGAGCACACCTACCTGCTGTGCACAGCCTCCTGAGCCACGCCGGTTGCGCTTCCTGCCTCACTGCTAGCCTGCAACTCCCAGGCTGTGCTGCGGTAGGAAGGGGCAGGGGGCGAGTGGGGTGCTCGCGCGACCAGGAAGCCGCTGCAGAGCTCAAGCAGCAGGGATGTGAAAGCCTTCCTCTGAAAGCTTCTCGCACGAGCACTGCCCCTCACCTCCGCGAAAAGGAAAGGTGCAAAAAGGGCCCCAGTTGTGTGTTGGGGGGTATAAACTAAGTAGAAGTGCTACTGCTAGTAGTAATTTAAAGTCTACTTGAAACCACTTTGAGCCACTTTGGAGTAGAGTTTTCAAGCATATCAATTTTTGAACATTTCTGGCAGGGCAAATGACTGGATTAGTATGCAAGGTTCAGGCATATTTTGCAATTGTTGCCTTATGTTTAAATATGAAGTTGCTGACTTTTAAAAATGACTTGGCTACTTCTATCAGTCCAACTTTACTTCCCACGGGATGGGAATGCCCCATGGGGAAAAACACTATCTTCTGATACATTGTCATTACTAAGGCACTGGGGATGGAGGGATGAGTACTTCATTGTATGAGGAATTCCTGGATTTGTGTGACTCTGTATCATGTGGCCAGAACTTGGAAAGTTACTTTTTCAAAATAATTTGTTCAATTATTTATCACGAAGTAGCTTGTTGACATTACTCATTCAAATGATGAAAACAAACAACTTGTTACATTATCTGTTGAATTGCTTTATTTTTTCTTTATTAATTGTTATTTTTCTTGGGGGAGGGGAACCCTAGGGATGGATAAGAGAATGGCACAAAAAATTGAAAAATTCCTATAAAAATGCCAATAGAAATACTCTTTAAAAAGTAACATTTGAAAGTAGCTAGAAACAAGATATTTGTTTGTAGTGGTTTGAATGTTGGACTGTAACACTGGAAACTAGGGTTTGAATCCCCACTTGGCCATGGAAACCCACTGGGTGATCTTAGGAAAGTCACATTCTCTCAGCCTTGGGGCTGGCAACAGCAAACCCAACTCTGAACAAATCTTGCCATGAAACCCCATGATAGGTTTTCCTTAGGGTCACCATAAGTCAGAAACAACTTGCAAATACACAACAACAAACTGTTACTTGTTACATTAATAAAGTGATTCACTTCCTACTCATTATATTATTTTTGAAATGTGAGTTTCTTGTACTCTCATTAACCTTCCTCCAAAATAACTAGTTATAACTAGTTATACATGATTCCACCTAAGCTGTGCACATGGTGGATCAATAAACTGGAGGTAGGAATCGTCTAAGTGAAGAAATTTCCAGGAGACGGTTGACCATTACCTGAAGTACAAGCTGCCCAATGGAGTTTCCTGTGCATAGATCTACAAACCTAACTCTATTGTGGTTGCAGACTTGCCTCTGCAGTTACAAAGAAGCAAGTATAAAATGAACAGGTAGAAATTACAGGTCCAACAGATGTGAACACAGTAACTGAAACATAATTTTCTTCCATAAGGGATCTATTATAGCCTACTACTATTGATAAAACCAGTAAGAAGATTTAACCAGCTGCATCCCAGCAGGAGATTCTGAAGTAATTTCATAGATGGAATCTGAAAAAAGGGGAAAATTCCCCTCTCAGAGGGCTAATGATAAAATATTTTATTAAAATAAGACAAGATGAAGGCTCTACAGCTGTGCTACCCAAAGTGGTTACCGTAGACTGTCAGCATTACACAATGAGTTTCCAGGAAAAAAAAGAAACAGCTGTAATCAATGGGAAGAAGTGTGGTATAGGTCCCTGATACATTGGAAAATACACCCTGCCAGCCTACCTATTAGAGAACTTAAGAAGCACTGCTTTACACTGTTTAGGTGACTCTATGGCATAAAGATAATTGGCAGGGCAAAACTGCTCCTATAATTTCCAATTGCTATATAACCTAAAACCTATGTCTTATCTTTTTTGAAGAGCTACAGCCCAGATCTTTGTGTGATTATCTCTTTGACTCTCGAAAATCCCAGATGTAGAACTATTACTATTGCTGTAGTTTCTCTCACCCAGTTTTAGGTTTAGCTTTATCCAATATGATCAAGGGGTTTAATTTAATCAGGTTAAAATTTAGTTTGAGCCAATAGGTAATTACATGGAACCAGGCATGTATTTCTAGAAGAAACATCCCATCTTTCACCACCTTTTCCACTACACAATTATAGGACTATGATTCTGCTGTAACTACCATGGTGCCATCCGATGGAATCCTGGGGATGGGAGTTTGGTGAGGCATTAAGGCTCTCTGGCTCAAAATTCTAAATGTTTCTCCCTATACTACAAATCCCAGGATCCCTTGGTATGGAGTCGCAGCAGTTAAAGTGGAATCATAGTGTTACAATTCTACAATCTGAAAGGGCCGTAAACAATGCACTGGCAATATAAGTAGGGATAGCAAAAGTATTTCTTAAGAATTTTGCTTCCAAATAATGAAAGCCTTGGTATATATACAGCTCTGAGCTGTACAGCATTTGAAGTGACACTTTATCATTGAAAACGTTTATTGTAGATGTTGTATGTAAACCTCCTTTAGAAAAAGGAAAAAGAATCTAAGAATAGCATTAATAGACCTTTGAACAGTATCAGCATACCTATGCAGTCTGGATTGCCCATAATCCACATGTCTGGAATATTATTCTTAAATATTGTGTGCCTTCAAGTTGTTTGCAGTTTATGGCAACCCTAAAGCAAACCTATAATGGGGTTTTCTGGGGCTTAGTGTGATGTGCCCAAGGTCACCTAGTAGGCTTCCATGGCTGAGCAGAGAATTGTAGTCTACTGCTCAAACCACTATACCATGCTGGCTCTCCAATATTGGTACAACTCAACCTATATTACATCATGATCTGGCACCTGTGTTGGATAGAATGCAGGAAGGCAGGCAGGAATATTCACATTTTCTTGATTTGGCTGAGACTTGCCAGAGTAACAAGGGCTTCTTAAGCTCAGAATAGCACGGGATTCATGAGCTCTGATGCATTTGTATATACTTGGTTATTCCTTGGTCCTGATTTACAGCTTGTTTTCTTTTCCTGACTTGCTCTTTGATCCTCGTTTCTGTTCTGCTTCTTAGCCTAGTCTTCTGACTTGCCTTTCAGCTCTCTCAACTCACTTGTCCCATACCACCCCATTGCTTGCTCTCCTCAGTCTGCAGCACACAACCCACCAGAGACAGTTGTTTGTCTCCATGTCAAGGAATCCACTCTAGCCTTAAGTCCAGAGCTACCAGGGTGTGGAATCTATTTTGTGGATGGGAGTCAATATGTTGGATACCTACTTTAAAATTTAGACTGAACTTTAGAGTAGATTCATTGCTCCACTCACAGAGAAGCCATTGATTGACACCACAAGTCACCCTGATGCATTGCCCAATGCAGACAGCCACATTTTCTCTCAAGAACCCCCCTTTGATACTAACTTTCATTTTCTCTGTTATTAATGGCTTTACTTCTTTAGCATGTCACTTCACTTTGTCTTGCCCTTTCCTAGTTCCCTTAAATTCTGGGTTACATTATTTTGTTTTGCCTTTCCTTAACATTTCTCTTGAGCTTCCGAAGTACAAATCTCCTAGAAAATAGACAATGTAAAAATGACACCTTTCTTACTCAGCACATCTCCCTTGTACATTTATCATAATACTGCTTACTGCAAGAATAAAGTTCTGTTGCCTTTTCTCTTTACTTTTTCTAACTAAAATAGGAGATAAATGTTCTATTCATGGTTTATAGAGTTTCCCCTGTCCTTGGAAAATTTGATCCTTGACCTATAAGAAGAAAAATAATATTTTAAACCTCCAAAAGAGATCCATACTTTTGCTTCAGAACATCTTCTCATCTACCTATGCCATCCATTCCTCTGCAAAGCAGAGTTATAATCACAGATCCATTTATCATTAATAACTGAATGTAGGGGGGGTGTCCCTTCTCTCCCTTCTTTATTTGGGTCATGGGCACTCTATATTTGGAGAGTTTTTAATGAAGGATGTTGTTTAGGTTTTATTATATGTTTTTATTATGCTATTTATCATGTGTTCATAAAAACTGCTTTTAACCTGCACTTTTAACTAGTGTGTTTTAAATAGAAATGTGAGGTAATTGTGTTTTAACATTTTTACTGAAAGGTTTTTAATTATATTGTATTTTTAAAAGGTTGCATGCCATCTTGGATCCCATGTTGGGAGAAGGGTGGTATAAAAATAAATGCATATATACATACATCAGCAGTATAATAATGGCTGAATTAGTAACATTATACTGTATCTGGTTTATTGCCTCAACAGTCTCTAAATCAGGAGTACAGCTCCATGTGGTTCCCTAGCACAGACCATCCCTTTTTCTGAATGCTATGGGCCATGGAGGGCACTATTGCCAGGTCTGGTGTCTTGCCTCTTCCAGGCCTAAGATCTGCCTAGCCTTTTCTAAAACCTGACATGACTTATGAAGTGATATCTTAATACTTTCACTTGGAAATCACTTCTCTCTTTGCCGAAAACAGACCAGGCCTCCTCCTCAAAATTGTGCTCCACAGCCTCTTGATATAGTTGAGGCCTTTAAAAGTATTTTTTTAAAGAAGACGGATAGGAGAATATGGGAGAAGTGTGGCTCTCCATCCATCATCACCACTTGGCAATCAAAGAAAGATGCCTTGAGAGCTATACCACTTAATAAGCCTTTTATTATTGCTTTCCTTCAGCCACCTAGTCACAACATTCAATATGTCAGAAAAAGCACCACTGATCTTTGCACAAGAATTATAAATCAGTAAACAGCTGAAACAAGTTGGAACAGCCTGTTGGAAAACATATTAATATTGAGGGACAATGTCTTTCCAACACAACCATATTTCCAATTAAAAAACAATTATTCATCCATTTTTTAAAAAAGAAAGTGATTCTGGTTCTCAGACTCAGTATCTTAATATATGGTCTTAATTCAGGGGCCAATACTCTTGCCTCCAGACTCCTCTCATCATGTTGTGCACTTTCATGTTTCCAGCTTATGGTGATCACAAGATTTCCTGGGGTTAAAACTGTGTGAAGTGCTCCACATCACCCAGTGGGTTTTCATACCTGAGCAGGGAATCAAACCCTGGTCTCCAGGGTTGTAGTCCAATGCTCAGACCACTACTATTCTATAACTGATGTTGGATGTAGTTTGTCATTCCCATTCCAACTCACATTTCTGACGAAAGCAAATGCTGCAATATCTGATGTGTTCTTAACACAAATACTTGTTTTTCATCATTTTATTAAATACTAATACTAATAAATAATAAATAAATCTATTTGAATTCATGGTATCTTTTAGAGATCTATGTTCTGTCTGAAAACAATGCTGTTCAGTTACCTTACCCAACTATCATCTAAAAGATATTCCTCTTGACTGAAGAACTATTGACTGTATTCTCCTGTCCGAGATGGTTGTTCACTTTGTTCACTTTCAACAAGAATGCTGCTTTGGCAAAGAATGGCAAGGCAGAATCCCTAGAATCCCTAGATGACAAGCCTCACATCTTTCTTCTAAATTAAAATATATCCCCATTGAAAATTAGCAGCTCAGTTCAAAATGCATAGTACACAAGGCTTCTGAAGAGTTAAAATCTAATTCAGAAATATATGCTACAGTCTGTATTTTCTAACACACCACTTTCTATTTCTCACTCAGATTTATCTCTGTCAGTGACCTGCTGTCTTACTGCTGAGAAACTCATAGGAATAGCAGTAAGGAGGGAACATTCATACTTCAAGAAAGTCTATATCCCCTTTTCACTTTTAAGAGATCAAATGCTTCTTTCATTACATTTTATTTTAAAGTGTGCACATTTAATTATTGTCCCTGATTCATTTACAATGGAATGTTGCTTTTACTTTCAAATGCAGTTATCAGGAGTAACTAATGGTAAGTATGCAATTAATTTCTTTGATAAGGATATTAATGCAAATTTTAAACTTCAGAACCAAAGTAACACTAGTTGAAAAAACTTAGGCTATTACTTATTGCTTTGCCCAACACATTAGGACAATTGTGACACTGAGAATACTAAATTACCATGTAGCACTTCAGAGAATTTGTAACCTTTTTTTTCATTTTTGAGAATGTTGTTTCCTAGTCTCATTAAATAAGACATAAGCCTGATGTAATTACATAACCACTGCAATGTGTTTTAACAATAATCTTTAAATGTTGCTTATTAAATGCTGCATTTTTACAACATGCAGCAGCAAAGAGAAATTAAAACTGCTGTGCTCTGTATTTTATGATTTCATGCAGTCTGTGGTTTAGTTGATTTGTACTTAGCTGCCCATTTACAGAAAACACCAGTTTCTTAGAAAATGTCTTCACATAGATGGATCAAATAAATACCATTTTTTGTCCTAACATAATCATGATGTATTTTTTTTAACCCACAGTAAATGTCATTTTATGGTTGTTCTTTACATGCTTAATTTAAAATACAGGGATACCACAGTTAACTTAGCCTCTGATAAAGATGTTCCTTTTTATAAAGTATTTTTGTGTCCCCAGGTCTCTTTTTTTCTTTGTCTTCTATCTAGCTCAAAAGGTTTTTTAGAAGCACCAGTACTGGAAATATGGTAAAGCGAGAAAAACACAGATTTTCAGTGTTGGATTGCAGCAGTGTACAATGCAATAAAAAACTGATCTGGGAAAGAATGGGATTCTGTTCTAGCTGATCCTACTGTAGCTTTGTGTGCCTGCCTGTAGCAGGCAAAGTAAACAGCTGGCTCCAGAATTCCTTACTGAGCATGTATGACCAACAAAGCAGAGAGAAAAGGGGAAGATCAATAAGCCTGCCTCATCAGGTATGCCCAGCATGTTAAAGAAACATAGATATGTAAGTTTTGTTACCCCAAACATGGGTGACTCAGAGTTCCACCCATGATGCCAGTGCCTCCATGAAACAGTGGGGAATATTAACGCAAAAGGGACGCCTGCACTGGGGGGGGGGTAACCTAGCAGGATCTTTTACACCTGTGAATACCAGTACTAATGCAGGGACACCAGCCAGAGTTCCAAAAGTAAGTTTTGTTTTATTAGGGAATATTAACAATCTCTCTCACACAAGATCTACACAATCTTGCAATCATGCAAGGCTAGCTGAAGGAAAAGGTAGGAAAAATTGGACAGTGAGAAATTAGGGTGAAGTGGGTAATATTTACAGAGAAGGGATGAAGTTATGCGGCTCAGACTAAGGTCTGAGGGTAGTAGAAGAACAAGAATCAGAGTAACAGAGTGACCACCTATGTCCAGAGTACTACATGTTGACTGACTCAGAGCAGGAGTTTAAATACTCCTTCTCTGCTCCGAAGGTGAAGGTGTTAATGGCTCCCCAGGAGACCAAACAATGGAGTCCAGAATACACTGTTGGTCTTAGCATTAGGTGACAAAGGACTGATGGCAATCATGACAGCTCCTTAATGGCTGGGCAGGTGAGGAACAAAGGAGAAATTTGGTGGGAAAGGGAAGAGGGTTGAGGACAATTAGTTGCTCCATGGAGGTAGTTTCGGGTGCTATTTTTTCTAATTGTCAAGTTGTTGAGGGACATTTGCAAATCCATTATCACTAGAGCTTCCCTGACTATGATCTGGCTATGCCCTGAGGTCCTATATGACCTACTTTTGCATCACACATGTTCAGCCAGTCCTCGCTCACCAGCATGGCATTGCAACCATAGCCACCAAAATGGAAATCATAAGAAAAGTTGGTGTTAGTGAAAGAAAAAGTCTGGATACTAGATGTATTTTAGAAGAAGTCTGCAAATAATAATAATAATAATAATAATAATAATAATAATAATAATAATAATAATAATAATAATAAAAATAATAATTCTTACCTGCCTTTCTCCAAAGCTTGAGGTGTGTATAACATAGATTAAGTGGTCTCTAGAAGGTTCAATATGTTTTTGTTTACTTATTCAAAGCTTACCTGACCTAGTTGTGTCAGTTCTCAGGTACATATTGTTACTTTGGGATAAAACGTCTGCTGAAAATATGTTCAACTGCTCTTACTTTTTGTGGCACAAGAACATATCCCTATTAATTCCATGTTACTTCTGCTTCTGGTACCAATTTTTCTGTTAAAGAAGCCCACAGAACATACCTATTCTGCTAACTATGGTATACCTGTTTACTCAGTATAAAATCATTGGGTTTCTTCTGATATCAACTTACTGCTATGTAATATTACTACCCCTTTTGTATGGGTTCACTGACAATAAGGGCTTGTGGGAGAGTGGAAAGTCAACCTATGTTTCCAGTGTCTTCATCTACATAACAACCTGAATTATCTGCTGGGCCTAGGTTGCAGGATCTCTCATGGATGTTTAAGTCCTATTATATACAATGTGGTACTAAAATGGTGTCCTTTATATGAAAAGGTTTGCTTTTTGGATTTTTTAAAATGTATTTTAAGCCATAATTGGTTGAATCCATGATGCAGAATTTGTGGACATGGAGGGGCAACTGTATATTTGTTAGCTTGATGGACTTTCCCCAATACATATATAGAAATGTTTCGAAATACATGCTATTTGTAAGTTGTTCGCCGCCTCGATCCATATGGAGAGGCGGGATACAAATAAATAAACAAACAAACAAACAAACAAACATATGCTTTCTGTTGTAGTGACATGGCAACTTTGAAAAACTATATTAGAGAGTTCCCATTCTCTTCAGGTTCTGGTTTGTCAGGGTCTGTCAGGGTGGAAGACAAAGATGCGTTTCTTTTCCGAAATAAAGTTAAATCCTTGATTTAGCTAATATCCTTGCACATTCTTAAGCTGTAATGATTCTTGATTAGCTAATCTGGTAACTCTCTTGGCATCTTTGTAGTTTTCATTCTAGCAGGCTTTTGTCCTCAGATAACAACTAGAAAGGATGGTGTGGAATTATGGATTATGAACACTTACTACTTTGTCACCATATAGTTTGCTTAAATGCAAAATTTCTGAGTTAACACTGAGAAGGACTGCCTTGAGGAAAAAGAATGAAACCTTTTCAGGGGTGGGTAGTGGACTCACTATAATGGGAACAAGAAGTATATTTCTTTTTCTTTCTTATTTGTTCAGTTTATATCCTGCCTTTCTTACAACATATGACCCAAGGTGGATCACATAAAGAATTAAAATAAAAGACACATCCAAAAAGCACACACCTAATAATAAACATTTTAAAAAGAAATAAACTACCATATAAGAACATCAGTACAATAAAACAATGTCATTTACAGAAACATGACAACAACAATAAAAATACAGTACATATATTCCATTGAAAGGCTTTACTGCATAGCCAGGTAGTCACCCAAATGTCTGTTCAAATAAAAAGATTGTTATATGCCAGTGGAAAGAAAACAGGGAGGCTAGTGTGTCAAGAGAGAGAATTCCACAATCTGGGAGCTGAAACCAAGAAGGCTTTCTCATGTGTGCTCACCAAACATATCTGCCAAGTGGTGAGATTGAGAAGTACCTTTAAAATATATGGTCATTTTGATGACCTTTTTTGGTGTCTTTGAATCCACTCTGACTTTTACCACTGATCTTCCTTTAGTTGCTCCTAGAGGAATAGGAGCTCTGCTGGTGATGAACTAGGATATGGCCCTTGAAGAAACTCACATTCAACTTGGAGCAGCTGCAGGAGGAGGAGCAGTAAATGTCAAAAGGATGTACCATCTCCACAGTGGCAAATCCACTGGCTGTACCTGCGACCCTTAAGAAGCACCTATCCTTCATCATCAGATTTCTAAGAGACTTCCCAAATGAAGATTATATAAGAGAGAATTCTTGGTAAGTCAAGCTTCCAGGGGTATTTTTCTACAAAATGGTCAGCAAATTACACTCTTTCCACCTAGCAATACAGAAATACAAGATAAAGAAGATCGCAAAGTACATCCAAAAGCATACTGGATTTTATGAAACTTCAATGACTGTGGTCACATTTCATCTTTCTAAAAATCCATTTTTCACTCTTAAAAAACCAATTAAGCATCTTAATTTGTGCAATCATTTTTCATTATTTCCCATTTGCAACACCTTGGCATGCAGAAAGAACAACAATTACACGATCACCAAGTTGAGATGCTGATTATAGGGCAACCATATCCTTTGTATGTATTAAAGTATTCAAGGAGATATTTAGAGAGCAGAAATTTCCAGGTACTCCCAATAGTCCTCTTACGCTACTGGAGGAATGCAACTGGCTCTCAGTGGTGGCACCAGGAAAAAAAATATTGGGGAAAACACAGAAGGAGCAAGGTGAATTTCAGCATGGAGGGTGCTGAAATTTGTTCCATTCTCTTTCCACCGCAGCCATCTATGGCACTGAAAAATCTGTTTAGGAGATTTTGTCAGCCCAAGGTTACCAATTTTTAGGCTCTTTTGTGGACTAAAGGAAGCAGGTAGATTACTAGCATCTACCAGTGGAATAGCACCATGCCTACTGAGACTTAATTTCACATCAGAGATCCCATACATCAGGCTCCTCTAGACCAGTCAAAAGCCTTGGGATTTGGTGGGAGTTGTAGGTGAAGTTATTATGGTATATATACCATATACCATAATAAGTTCCTGTCTTCTTTGCACCAAAATTTATGTACCAGCCACATAGTTTTATACCCACTTCAAGAAGTGTTTTTCCCCCCTGTTCCTGGAGTTTTTCAAACAGGGCAGGGTAAATGTCACACCTGTTATTCATAAAACAGTACTTTGTGTTGATACCACTTATGATGTCTGAATGGAGAAGTGACCGTCACCAAGATTTCCTGCTGACCTGTATATCCTTACTACATTTCCAGACACAATACTGAAATTTCCTTCCCCACTCCTTTTTAGAATTATAATGCTAAAATAGTATAATATCAGTTTAGCAATATATCAATTTCCTTTTAGAAAATTAGAAGAGCAAGCAGAGAATTCTAATCCCCTTTTTAGAGGTATACCGTTATAGTGGTATAATTTTATATCACTTTATCATTATGACTATACAAAAAAATCATACCCCCCCCACAAACAACAACAACAAGAACAAAACCAAAAATAGAAATAACGTGCAAGATAGAGAACATGGATACTGCGGAAAAGGCCATATGATGGAAGTGCTGAACTCATGGAGGTGACAGAGAAGCTGGAGGGAAACACATACACACTGCAGCTTAACCACAGCTCAGTTGGGAGAAAAGAGCAAAGTATTGATTGGGTGTGTCCATTATCTACAGCAACAAATAAGGGCCAAAACCTATGTATATTTAGGGTATGACTGGATACGGGAACAGAAACAACTGTTACAACTATTGGTCAGTCTGGAAAGGCCTGTAGTGCTACATAGTACCTCCACCTGATCTGCAGTGATTTTCCCTCCCACGAAATCTACTAAACCTCATCTCAGCCTTTGATAGAAGTTGATGCATTTGGTACCTTTTTAAAACAAAACAAAACAAAACAAAATACTTACCATGAATGCTCCTTCTAGACTGTGACAGAGGAGATATCCACTAACAGCTCCTTCCTACAATCTGTGAATTATGTATTGTAATATGCAGCCAGGGAGACATTTAGAGCCACTGTTGCATTTATTTGGGGTCCTTCTCATGCACTAGCTTGTTTTCTACTTTAGTTGGGGTAATTAGCTTTTTCCTGGCTTCAAACCTGGCTATGGAAGGACTTGGGAAGAGAGATTAAATCCTCTAAATCATGAGACTCCTGCCTGGCTTGGGTGGTAATGGGAATTAACCGATTAGTGGATGACTCCTTCCTGCCATCTGAGAAAAGTCATTACCTTCATGTCCATGACCCTCCTTATGCTTCTGATTCTTAGGCCCTTTCTGCATGACAATGGTGTCCTGGCATGGGGACACAAGAGAAGAGGGACTGTGGCAATGCTTCTGCATGACGTCGTTGCAGTCTCGCTCTTCTTGTGTTGCCAGCCCATGTGACCACAAGCTATATCAGTAATGGAGAAACTCCATGAATGACCCCTGATTGTGTGAGCCTTCCATTGCAGCCAGCCATGCAGAAGGGCTGGAAGCACGATCTATGCACTTCCTCTCCTACTGCAGCATGGGAAGGAGGTTGGCTTCAGTCTGGAAGGGGCGAGCATGTCCCTTGTGCTCTCTTCTGCAGGCAGCTGGCCACATGCAGAAAGGAGGCCTTAGCTTCTAAGCCATTTTTTTTTGCAATAAGTTTTACTGATTTTGATGGAACCGCAATTTTAAGACTTGTAAATGAAAATACAATCTGGGGTGGGGAGTCTATGGGGCTTCAGTAGTGTATTTGCTTAACATAATTCTCACCTTTACTTTCATTACAGAAGAAAACATTCTTGCATCTTCAGACACACCTCCTATGTAGAGCTTTTTTGTGAAGATAGGAGCATGGTCATTTTCATCTTGTACTTCAATGAATACCTTGGCAGTATTACCTAAAAATAAAAAACAGAGAGACCCTGAATACATAGAGGGGAATTCTGAAATGGGCCATACAAATAGAAGAAAATCAATGTACAGTGTTAACATCTTATTCCTAAAGACCTGTAGAGGTTCAATGATGTGTTAAATACCAGATGCTGCAGGCTATATTTCAGAGGACGGAACTGGAAAAGCCACCTCCAAGTACTCCTTGCCTAAGAAAACTCTATGAAATCCATAAGTCAAAAGGTGACTTGAAAATACATACACACAGAGAGTAGTACAATTCAAACCAGTGGTTCATAGACAAGTGATAGTCTGTGAGCCTTTGGCTGCCATCCCATGAAAAGATTTCAGGAAAGGAAGGAACAATTGTTGCCAATGGGCATAGATATGATATGGCCCTCGGTACATTTGGAAAAAAATGCCAGTCCCTCACATCAAAACAGCATTAGAAGAGGCTTCTTGCTGACTTTACAAGGAAGGCATTTTGTGGTGAGATCTGTCATGTTGTTGCCAGACATTTTGTAATTATAAAGTTAATTCAAATGTATAGGATCCTGCTGGCTCACTATGAGTGAAAATTCTAAGAAGGCATTTAAAGGAGGTTGTTATCCCAAAAGGTGGGTAACTCATGGGTCTACCCACAATGGCAATGCCTCCATGGGAAGGTGGGGAATTGTAGCTCAAAGGAGGCCTGCAAAAGGGTGGTAACCATGGGATGTTTCACCCGTGTAGATTGCTACTAATGGAGAGACTCCAGTTGGAGGTTAAAACAATGTTTTATTGGGGGGAAAATTACAAACATGTGCAAGAAATCAAGCAGTCTCACAACCATACAAGTTCTTGGTAGACAAGGTCTTGTTGCCTCTTATGTAAAATACTAAGGTAAGAGATTGGACTACATATCCCCAGACTCTGACATCTATAAAATGAAATCTCTCCTTCAGTTAACAACTACAAACTACCCTTTAGAATGAGCAATCAGATTAATAAAGTTGACAGCAAACTCATCACAGACCACATAATAAGTATCTTAGATATTAAAAGACTTTATTTCTGGCAACCTTTGCTTGTGGCACAAGTGCACAAAGCCTCAGCATTCAATGTGAAAAAGCAGACAGAAATCTTTAAAAAAACAAACAAAAACAAAACCTGTCACCATCACATCTCTTTCAGACTCCATAATCAAAGAAGTTGACACACTATTGAGAACAGTGAAAAGTCAGTTTGCTGAAAGAAATCCCATTTGCCAGTGAGAAATGATTTTCTTTCAGAGCTTATTCTTTTTCATGACAGCAAGTTATGGCTGTTTTATGCTGCTATATATGGACATGTTTTCTTCATAACCATCACCCTGTTTATTCTGGGCTCGTTCCTTTCCAAGTAATGTTCCAAAAGGAGCTCCATAGCTGTAACTGGAATGAAAATATAACACTTTCTATATTGGCAGAGACATCAACAATATTATGTTTTCCAAAGTCCACCCAATGGGGAAAGTATAACTTTATATATTAAAAAACTGTGTCTTTTGCTTTATTTATAACCTGAACTGGTGAGGCCTCAGTAGAATATATAGTTATTCCACTTCTTTATACTTACCTAGATTCTATTTTTGTTAAAGGAATGGTGTAGGTATGCTCTTTCATGGGAAAAAGCACCGCTTAAAGACATTGTTTCTCACTCTCCCTATTATAAAAGCATGAACAATTCAAGAGGCAGATCTCTTTTTAATCTGTCAAGTATAATCAGTATAAACACATGTCAATCCTTCTAGAACAAAGATAGGGAGTGTCTCCCAGCCTTAGAGCTGAATTCACTTTCATAGAAGTGCTCATACAAAGACAAAAGTGGAGCAGGGGTACCAGTCAAGACCATCAGCATATTTCAGATTAAAACTCAGTACCAATGAATAAACTTGGGGAATTCATTTAAAACTTTCAGAATGGGAGGGGAGACTTGCACAAAAGCTGGAAAACTACCAAAGTATGGTATCATGGGTAAAGGTCATGGCCATTTAGGAAGACCAGAGGACTGGATGAGGACTCCAGAATAGTTGGATTCAGCCCCAGGACCTGACATTCTTTGCTGCTGTTTGAGCACTTTTTAGTTGCACACCGTTCAGCCTCTGCCAAGCTTTAGACTCTTTATCACCAGGGGTGAGGGGTGGGAAAACTGAAAAGTAACTTGTGGTGGTTTGTCATAAAAGGGCTATATCCATATTAGCAGAAAAAGCCCAAAAAGAGATGGTGTCGTGCTAGTAGTTTCATGTAACACTAGTGGTTATGCAAGCATTCATGGAATGAATAGCACAAGCAACCCCTAGCATAATGAATTAATGAAGAATTGTGAAAACACCAATGGCTAGTGCTTGTATGAATGAAACTGAAGTACTGGATTTGACACTTGTGTAAAGGTGAAAATAGTTTTTTCTTAAACATAGAATGTGTAAGAAGACATTGTACTAGCAGAATGGCAACACTGGATATGGCTTGTTAAAACTAACATAAATCAGTAAAGGTCTGGAAAAAAATGAACACATTGGGCACAGGTCAATATTTGTTTTTTGATATGCCTATGGAACTGTCACCACCTTGTCCATTAAGTCAATGGGACTGTGAGATAAAAGAAAAGCAGAAGGGAAGGCAAGACAGAATTGATCCATATCCATGAAGAGACAACAGAGAGTCAGCAGACAGAAGTTATGGAATTCTCTTCTGGATTTTTGGTAGAAAACAAACTTCTTAACCCGGAGTGACTGGTGTCACTAATTTTGCTTTGTTTGGTCAGAATTAATGTTTCACAGATGAAAAGAACTGAGATAGGCATCAACAGTTCAAGTGTGTACTTTGGAGGGATCAATATTGCAAAATTATTTCAATTTAGAAAGTTATGCTAACCTTAAAGATCAGAAAGACACATGCAGCCATGTGATTCTACTTTCAATATCTTAGAAACTGCATCGATGAAATATACCTTGATTTCTTTTTATTGGTTCACTCCTGATACATACATGTGTGTGTATATGTGTATGTATATGTGTATGATTAAAAAGCAAACCAACAGCAATTCTCCCAAAGTTTGTCCTGAATTCTCGAATTTCTGAATTTATAGACTTAAGACTCTAACACCACATAGTCTCAACCTAGAGGATGATACCATCAACTTTCCATCTCTCTCTCTGTATATATACAGACTCTTTCTATACAATCTCATAATTATAGGTTGTAGAAGTGTTTTGAACTTGCTGACCTCACACACTCCCAGCTGTAGCAGACAATTGCTGCAAGAAATACGAAATGATGGTCAATGCTTACAAGGGAAACTTAGAAGACGATGGCACATCAGCAGAGCATATTTTTGGATTTCCACAAGAACTGGTCAGCTTACTTATTAAATATCTGAAGGGATGCCATATAGAGGAAGGAACAAGCTTGCTTCTTGGCAGCTGCTTGATAGCCCTGCTCCTCCAGAGACTAGAACACAAACCAATGGACTCAAATTATGAAAAAACAGAACATTGGGAAGATTTTTTTTCCTGTTGGACCTGTTCAATAATGGAGTAGAGTGCCTTTGAAGGTGGTAGACTCTCCATCTTTGGAGATTTTTAAATAGAGGTTAAGTTGGCATTTTTCAGGAGTCCTTTAGTTATATATTTCTACATGGTAGAGGGCTGGAAGCTCTTTCCCTTAGAAGGTCACTGAATGATTTTGAACTGGTTACTATTATCTGTCAGTCTCATGTCTTTGTAGTGTCAGTCTTCACAGAGTTATTGTGGGGAGATAAATGGAGGATTGCAAGAGATATATTTGTCACATTTACTCATTTGGAAGAAAAGTAAGATATAAGTGTCATAGACATAAAATCCTGTCCATACTTTTCTGTCACACATATATGTATATAATTAGAAAGCTTCTCCCTGTTTTGCGATGTTTAAATATGGTGTGCACACTACAAGACTCTGGGGTTAAATTAACACTACCATCATCAGTAGAGGAGTGCTCAAAATGCTTTATGTACATCATCTCAATAGTCCTTGCAACAACCATGTAAGGTTAGGATCATTTTGATTTTTCCATATTGCAGAACTGGGATCAATGTCGAGAACTCAAAGCTCAGTTTCTTTAGCACTGAAGTAAAAGTTTTGAAGACATAGAAGTGGAAATGAGTAGCAGGATAAAAGTTGGATGTATATTAATAAACTCTTTTCTAAACAAGACATACTATTTAAAGTGAAAGAATCCACAACAAAGTAAAAAAAAAGTATTTGGGGATTATTCCTTCCAATTAGGCATTTAGAATATTGTTAGAAGAACTATGAATAGTATATACAGTATATTCATAATTCTGTTAGGGAGCTGTGCTGTTCCAAGATTCATAAGGACACATCTCAAAAGGAACAAGAAATAGCCATACAGAGCAAGTCACTGAATGAACCAAATCATTTTTTGCCATGTTATACAACGGGCAATAACAAGTGAATTGCATTGTTATGTCTCAGTAATGTTTTCTAGGAACAAGTTATATGGAATTGAATCCACTGTCAATTTTCTTTAGAAAAACAGGTACAAAAGTTGGTATGTTACAATGAAATAAAACCAGCAGTACAATTTGACCTATTAGACCTTGACTGCAGTAGATTCCATTACTTCTTGGTCTTTGGTAGAGAATATATCTTGTAACCTTGGGATGTTTTCAACATGACTGAAGTCAGATTCTCACAGTTCAGTGTCATGTAAAGCCCACTTAAAACTATCTCCATGACATGAGTCTTTTTGTACACATTGTTCACTACATAAATTGCTTGTGAGGGCTTAGGTTGTTTCCATGCCAGTAGACTTGCTATCCGCCATATTTGGCGGCAGTGTAGGGGTAACAAAAGCAGAAATAGGGCAGAGATGCTGATCTCCAGGGCTGGCGCACACAAAAGACAGTTAAGTGGAGTTGTCACATGGCAACTATATTGTGAGGAGGAGGACTTCTAAACAATTTTTAATGCTGAATGATATCCTTTATGACAGTTAATCTGCTTCTTCTGTTTTTTTAGTTTTTGACATTAAGCTCCTAAAACCTCTAGTCCATACAGTTATTTATATACACAAATTAATCTACCTTCTAGTATAAACTTCATTGACATTTAATTTCATTAACACCTTAATTTCAGCTTCATATTTCATTTTTATATGTGGCATATATTTCATTGGCTTTGACAGACTGAGAACACAGCACCTGTGAGCCTCTTAGTCATAAACACCTTCTAATCAGGTTTCAGTCAGTAAATGACTACCATCAAAGAACTATTTCAACTGTAGTGATCAGACTGCTCTCCAGTCCAAGATAACAGATGGTAAAATTATGTGTCTCAGTCTTCAAAGAGACAAAGATGGAGAAGCGAGTGAGAACTTTTCACTACATGCATAGTATCAAACAAACAGGCAAACCACATTATACAAATTTATCTATCAAAAAGCCTAGCTGACAACATACTTTAAGCACTGGACAAAGGCCTTTTAGCTTGCTACACACTCTGCTTCCCAGGTGTAACTTAATTTGTAATTTGTGCCTTACAATTGGTTTATCTCTGTGGAACTTTTCAGTGTTCGTGTATGATTGTATCTTAATCATAGTTTCAAACTGTGCTTGAAGGCTTTCTGGGGCCCTTTCCACAGAAGCCTCCCATCCTGGCATGGGGACAGGAGAGGAGCAGGACTGTGATGACACTTCTATATGATGTTGTTGCAGTTCTGTCCTTCTCCCATTGCCAGGCAGTGTGATCATGGATTAAATCATTGATGGGTTTCCCCTGTCAATGACCTCTGATTACGCAACCAACCTGCATTTACCTGGCCTGCACAAACACCGGAAGCCCAATGGAAGTGCTTCCTGCCCCAGCTCAGCCTGGCAAAGTACTCAACTATGCTGCAGAAGGAAGAGGTGTGTCCATTGTGCTTCTTTTGGAAGGGAACCATCCAGTGTGGATGAGGGTATTTGTGTCCACTCTTATCCTGGAAAAGGTACTGCCAGGACAACGTTGGGACACCGCCAGGGACAAGTAAGGTGTGAAAATGACCTAAGTCTTTAAACATTTATTGTTATTCATTTTCTGTTTATATAGATCAACCTGTGAGCTTTATTTATAGATTAACATAAAAGTCAAAGGAACAAGGATGGACTTTGAAATGGAATCTAGCATGGGGAGTGCAAAATGAAGAAGACATTATTTTCATATAGGAGTAAGTTAATTTCTTAGTGACTTCCAGCAAGTTACATAATTTTTTTTCACACCACGGAAATTTTAGCCCCTTTCCTTCATGTGAAAATTACTACATGGAGGAGGAGAGCAATCCACTCTTGACATCTCATCATCACTGTGATTCATCATTTGGAGGATCCATGTTTACACACATAAACTCTTCCTATGAAATAGAATCATGAGAAACTGGTGTTACACAGCATGAGACCCTATACTTGGCTTGCCTATACTTGGCTTCACAACTGAGGGGAAAATCCAATGACTTTTAAAGATAAATTCATAATCACTAAGTTGAATCAGCTCCTATCCTGCTTCGGGGTGCACATTTCCCTATCCAAAAATAATGAGCTATTAAATGATGAGGGCTTCCAAAATATATTTATTCTGCAGTAAATAATGGTGATGCTGGGAAAACAGAGTTATAGAGTGTAAGAAGGTAACATTGCTGAAATACATCATGGACTGATTTTATAATTCCATGGTGTGATGAAATTCTGGGGGTCTGGCTATCAGAAGTGCTAGTACAGCCTGGAAGCAGGCTCCTAGGCAACCAGAACAGCACCTCAAGAAGGAAACCCAGCCCAATAATGTGTGGGAAGGGCTTATGGCTTAAAGAAAAAGTTATATAAAGCCAAGTACTTGTGGTTTTGATTCCTTCTGTGAGAGTCTAGAAAGGAGCTAGGGAGTAGAGTCATTCAGTCAGTCAGAGAGTGTGGCTATTTTGGGAGGTTTAGTTCTCAGTGAAAGCCTAGTGAGAGGTAGAATAATAACCGGACCCTAGTAGGATCTGGTCAGAGAGTGTGAACTACATAGGAGGTTAAGCCTTTGGTGGGAGTTTAGCCAAAGTGCTGCTGTATGATACTTGTGCCTTTCGTGAAGGTCTACAGATATAATCAAACTGTTTCTGAGCAGGGAGTCAATGGTTAATGTTATCTAAAAAATGCACTGAGGAAATGTATCAAATTGACTTGCATATGAACTCCAACACACTACTGTATTCTTATTGTTATCTTAATGAATGTTACAGTTTATCTTTGTAAATGATCACTCAGCTTGATAAGTAACACAGAAAACACACTACTATAAAATTATTAAGTGGTTCTAAATAGACACTGAATACCCTCACTCTTTTACACAAAGGTGCTGTTACAGAGGGACAGGCAGAGCTGTATGGTAAACACAGGGCTCTTTATCAGATTGGGAATTGCCACAGCAATCTGGGAGAAAGGCTTCTCACACATGGCTTTAACAGGGTCTGTGTGCTGAAGTTTTACTAATGTCGAGTGAACTAACTAGGAGTGCCTATAGCTCAGAAAGACTACAGAAATTCTGACTATTCTCCACTTTCAGTGTAAATACTGAACTGCCTTTTCACTGTATAGCTGAGAATCATTGGAGCATTTATGTTGTGCACACAGTGACTTGCCATCACTAAATTTCACACCAATATGGTTTAAGGAATTTTAATATTGAAATCAGGTATCCTGCATAGATTAAAGATCTGAGGCTCCATCTCAATGTGGCATGTTTATTACATATTCAAAAATCCATCCAGGATATTATTGATTTCTGTTGGGCAATTCAGAAATTTTTGTTTGCCAATGCATTCTGACATTTCTACATTACTTTTGCCTTCTGAGGCAAACATGATCTTAATAAGCTATAATTGGCCCTGCTTATATCTAATAAAATAATAGCAGACTTCCTTTGATAACAATAATAACAGAATCTTGACAGATAAAAAATATTACATTATCCTATATGGGGTGAACAGTGACCACCACATTGGGTTTGGACACTGATTTGACAATTCCCTACCATTAGTTAGAAATTAGGCTAAATTTTCAAAGGAATAGAAACAGAAGAAGCAGGCAGGCAGGCACTGCTCCTCTTTTTCTACTGGTGCAAGGCTGACAAGGATTTTAATGTGTTTTTTTTCTTCCCTAGCTATATTATATTATATCATATCCTTAGTTAAGAGTGGTGGGACAAATGCCTCATTTAGGATGTTCCCAGTCTTTCTTAGCCATTCAGAAAATATTTTGGCTATACAAAAACATCCCTTCCAAAATGACAATTCTGCCACCAGCATTTTTTTCAAAAATAATTAATTAATTAATTAATTAATACCATTACATTAGAAAGATATTCACAGTATATTGGGAAAACTGGACCTTCCCACAATGGAATTCCCTGCACAAACAGAAAAGCAGCTGTTGTCTTCCAAAACAGGTTTGGAAGCAAACAGTTATCTCTGTTGCCCAAGCTGTTTAAATCAAACTGTGGGTGAGCAGTAAAACTGGACAGGCATCATTAATCATCATTTATTTAGATCTGTGTTTAATGATCTCCCAGGATGACTTTGCATACCGGCAGGTTAAATAAGCTTGTCTATCAGTTAGCACAGTTTTTTCTGTAAAAGCCTCACAAAACCCACTATGATTACAATTACTTAATAACAATTTTGCTGAAAACTGCCACCTGATAAATTTTCAGTGCATTAATTACACGGTTTTTAATCAAGTAATTAATTTCTTAATCTAATAAGTACAGATAAATTTTTATCATAACTTCAATATATGTGTCTCTTTTCAGTTACTGAAGAGAACACATGGTAACTATAATTTAATACAATTAAATAAATCACGTGTTAGAGGCCTATTCTTAATATTTTATATTTACTTATGATACAGTGGGCCAAATGGCAAAACTCTGCAGAACTCTTGACAATGGCCCTTTCTGCACCTTACCTTCTTCCGACACTGGGGTGTGGGGATCGCACAAGCAGCCTCTGGCAAGAGGCTCTCGCGCCTCTGCTGCTTCAGCTCTGCACAAGCTGCCTGCTTGTGCGAGAGCCCCGCCTCTTCCTTCCGCAGTGCAGCCTGGGAGTTTCCCAGGCTGTGCTTGGGCAGCAAGCATGACTGGCATGGTTCCGGAGGTTCTGCACACCAGGTAAGTGCGTGTGAAGCCCGGGAGCAATGTGCGATTGCACACCATTTTTGGCTTCCAGTCAAAAATGAAAAGGTGCACGATTGGCCCCTGTTGGCCCCTGGAGCATCCCACGATTGTGAGTGTGTCATGCAGATCACTCCTCACAATTGCATGACGCTCCAGGCACCCTTTCACATGGAAAATACCGTGTGGAAAGGGCCAATGTTTACTTATAACTGACACATAATATGACATCATTACAATGATTATTTCCTTACTCACAGCAGGCAACAAAGCTAGCCCTAGTAACAGACCAAATCTAAGACAGTCTTCCAATATAAATGAACTTTATTTCTACAAAAGGAAACTAACAAAAAATATATATAACCAACCCCATGTATTTTCATGGATCTGCCTTTAACCAAGTTTCAAATTTGAGAAGCAGAGAGAGGTTGGGGGAGGTTGTGGCGAATCTGTACCCACTCCCAATCTCTTATCCATGTTTAATAGATTGAGTGTCACATTTCCGCCAGTCTGCAGTCTCTGATTCAGTCTTGCTATCATTACCCTTGCAAAGAGAAGAATATATCCACATTAGCTACCACAGCACTTTCCCAGTATATAGCTGGCCTTCAAGCTAAAAGGGTTAGCTTAAATGATCTGTGTCTCCACCTCCAGAAATTCACTCTTTCTCCTCCCAGCTGAGCTGCTCTTATGCTGGGGTGTCTGCTTTCTAGTAAAGAGCATGATTTCCTAATCCAAAAGGATCTCCAGTAACAAAGTCCAGTTTCATCACTGTGTTATCTCTAGATTTAACCTGCAGCAAAACTTGTCTGTTTCTTTCAACAGATACAAAGGATGTGGCAAATATAAGAAGGGAACTTGCTTCTTCCCTTGCCCTTCATTTTTCTCAGGTATTTGGACAAGCTGCCCACACTCCCTGAAGAAGAAAGACAAAGGGATGTAATTCTTCACTAATCTTCTCAAAGAAAGCGACAAGTAATTTTAGCAACTTCCATCCCACTGAGCAAAATTCTTTAAAGTTGTACACACTGTGATGACTATTCACAACTCAGAACTTCCTATGTACAAAATTTGCATATGGCCATTTTGTTCAGAAAACATCATTTTCTGCAGAGAAAGCAGCATTTTTGGGCAGAATCATTTTCTGTGCAGAAAATGTAGTTTCTGATGTAGCAAATGTCATTTTCTGTACAAAGACACTATATGTGAATTTTGTGCAGAATGACTCCCAAATTAGAGTGTTGTCTTGATTCCTGATGAAGATTGTTGTCAATTCATGATTTTTCTCATCCAGGTTTTTTGACACTTGAGAAACATGTTTTTCAAATAAGTTTTTAACATCCATTGCATCTGTGCGCTTGCATGAACTGGATGTTTTAATAAAGAATGCATATGTAAAATCAATTTAGTCTATATATAATAACTAATATAACTGTTCTTGAAAGAATGTAAGTCCTCACATATAATCTTTTAAACATGTTAGGTAAAAGTATTTCAAAATTAGATTTATTTTTGGCACCAACCTAAAAACTGGCTGTGTCAGATCTTCTTCCAGGCTAGCCCTGAAGTTTCTAGTTCTGGAAACCTGTCACTTTAATCTTGCCTTCTGGTTCCCCTTTAAAATCTCTCCTTGGCTTTGGATCCTACGACTTAAGGTGACTTCACTGTAGACTACTGTGTGTGTTAGCTTTGTGCACTTTTTCATAAGTATCACCCACCTTTGGCTCAGGGTTAATGATACTGTCCAGAGTCAGTTTTACAAAATCACAAACAGTTTAACTTTATTTAATAATATATATAACTGAGTTTTCAAAACTGTGTGTTGCAACACATTAACGTGTCAGTTACAGTGTGTAGGTGTGTTGTGTGAACATAACAAGTGAAGAGGCTGCCTCTCCCACTGCTGCCACAGCCACCCCAGGCCAAGGAAGACTCTGGTGAGGGTGGCAATGGCAGGCCAGGCCCGGGTGGAGGGGCTGCCTCTATCACCACCCTAGGCCAAGGAAGACCCCAGTGAGGACAGCGGGGGAGGCAGGCCTGGGTGGGGGGCTGCCTCTCCTGCCGTTGCTGCCCCAGGCTGAGGAAGACCCCAGCAGTGGTGGTGGTGGGCCAGGCTCAGGTGGAGGGGCTCTCTCTACTTACTGAATTTCTGTGTCACGGAATGATGCATGTCTAAAAAATGTGTCACCAACATGAAAAGTTTGGAAAGCTCTGATATATAATAACTACTTTCTCAACTTCCAGTTCTTAGTTCCAGACAATTAACACTATTCCAGTTGAGTTATGTCAGACCGTTGCCTTAAATCACTCAGATACCCAATACTCAGTAACTCCCCTCAGACTCTCAACTGACTCCTCCAACAGCCTATTACCAACTGATACCAATCAACTCTTTCTTTTTTAAAGTTCCTCCTCTTTCTCACTTTAGCCACTTCCTCTCCTCCTAGAGTTCTCTGTGCTGGGACTGGCTGCTCTTGGTTAGTTGCTCCACACCCTGGTATCCATAAAATGTCTTAAGCCCCATTTTATGAGGAGCTCTTCCTCTTCACTGAATTACAGTATTACACTGGCTATTCACTTAAGGATCTGTCAAACAGCAAGGTTATGGTTTGGTCTACTAGGTTTTACATGGTCTAAATTGTTAAAGTGTTTTCACTTTTTAAAAAGATAATATTTATGAACTTATTTATATTGCTCCTTATTCTTATTTATCTATTTGATTTATAATACTCTTTTGTCCCAAATGGCAAACAAAACACCTTATAATACAAATTAAAACAACCCCAAGTCCACTCCAGAGAAGAGATGCCTGTAGCTGTTTCCATCATCCATTTGCTATGGCCCTTCTTTTCTAAGAACTGCTGCCTGCTTGCCACCTGCTGAGCAGAATATCTACACATTTGCAGGAGTAGGTCCCCAGGCTTGCCAAGTACTGAGCCAGCAGCTGGTGAAACAGCTTTGCTATCACCTGCTCCCTTGCCTGAAAGGGGATGTAAGGGGCTAACTGGGTGGCAGGCCCACAAATGGCAGGGTCAACTCTCTCTCTCTCTCTCCCCCTCCCCTCTCCCTCTCCCTCCCTCTTTTCACTTCTGCACTAGCCATAATTTTATATATATATATATATATATATATATATATATATATATAAAACTTTTGCAAAGCAGAAACAGTAGCAAAGGCTAGCAAAGAAACTAAGCAAATTTTTACATTATGGTACTTCCAAAACACATGTATATTTACATCTACTTTCATATATATAAAACTCAAAAAACAAACAAGTCGTAGAGCTTTAGATTAGTAAATTAAATAAGGTATGCATACCATAAAAAGAAAAGAATACGATCCTTCCTAATTTCATATTGCAGATAACTGTATTTCCTTATGCTACACCTTAAATAGTACCTATTCTCGGTATCAATTTCTCTTAACCTGACTTTCTCAGTTCTAAGTCCATTTAAATCCTATTCAGCAGAGATAGGCGGGAAGGTGACAAACAGTAAGAAAAATAAAGAAAAAAAGAAGAGAACAGATACATTAACCATCATATTCTAATGTACCCACATTTCGTTAATTGTGTACCCATCTTTGTTTTTAAATGAGTAATATTTTCCTGCACATTTACTCTTTATATTTATCACCTAACTCATAAACATTACTACTGAGTCTCATTTGTATTGCTTTTAAGGACCTGTTCTAGTACTGTAAGATTTCATTTTGTGTATACACTAGTGTTTGAGTTTCAATTTTTTTTTTGTTTATCAGAAGATTCTTTTACTTTTATGAAAGATTTTTGATCACCAGTGTCCATTCCTTTTTAATTTTTTCTTCATTTTTGCCTCTGAGGATTTGTGTTAATATATCCATATTTTTTACCTCTAGAATAGCCTGTTGCCATTCTTCTAGCTTTGGAACTTCATTATTTTTCCAATGTTTGCAAATGTTACTCTTGCCACGGTTATCAGATTTAATAATATCCTCCAATGCTTTTTTTATCACTAAGGAGTCTAATTTGTGGGGTATGTTTAACAGATAAAGTTTGGGGGACAGTGGAAACTAACAATTGAACCATTCTGAGATCTTATGAATATGTATCCAATACTTTTTTACTTTCTTGCATGTCCACCAGACATGTTCCAATTTCCAACAAATCCCAGATTAAGATTTATATACCATACTTAGTTTATGAAGTGTCAGGTACAAGCAAAGGAACATTTTCAGATAGTTTTCTCGTAGACTTTGAGCCACTGTAAATTTGTAGGTTAATTCCCAACTCCTTTCCCAGTGTTCTAAATATATCTCCTCGCCGATATTTCTAGCCCATTTAAGCATGACATCCTTTACTATATCTTCCCTCCCCAATAGAAGCAGGTATTTATATAACTTTGATTTATATAACTTTGACATCTGATGTGACAAGTTATCAAAGATTATTTTCCAAAATTCTGTTTTGTCACTACTCTTAATGAAATCTTCCAATTTCTGATTGATTTTGAATCTCTCTACCAACTGTCTGTAGGGGAACCAGTTACATTTTATATTATCCCTTTCTAGTTCCTCCCTTGTTTTCATTCTATATACATTCTCCGATGTTAGGCTAACTATATCTTCTTCACAGTGTAACCATTTTTCAGAAAGATTCTTCCATTTTCCAAAAAAGAAAAAGAAAAAAAGAAAACACTTCCTGAGGGGATACTCAAAGAGGGCTATTGGCATAATCTTATATTTGTACCAGATATTCAATTATGCTTTATGAATGTAGTTATTGGTAAAGTGTTTATCTACCTTGGCTTTGCTGTACCAAAGGTAGGCGTGCCAACCAAATCTAGCATCAGCTCCTTCTAAAGCTAGTATTCTTTCATTGCATAACATCAACCACTCAGCAATCCATGTCATTCCACTTGCATAGTAGTACATTTTGAAATCTGGTACACCACATCCTCCTCGTGATCTTAAATCTGTCATTGTGTGCCATTTTATTCTCAGTTTATGGCCAGCCCATATAAGTTTAGATAAGTCCTTTTTCCAGATTAAGAATGGTTTGTCATTAGTAATTAAAGGGGTGTTCTGAAATAAGAAGTTCATCCTGGGTAGAACACTCATTTTAACAGTAGCAGTTCTCCCTGATAGAGATAATCTCAAGTTGGTCCAATTTCCCAGATCTTTTTTAATTGTATTCCAGGTTTTAACATAGTTGTTTTCAAATAGTTCATTATTGTGTTTGGATATCCAAATACCGAGATATTTGATCTTCTTTTCTATTTTGAAACCGGATATATCTGACATTTTTTCCTTTTCCCTTTTTGTCTTGTTTTTAGTCAAGATAGACGTCTTGTCTTTATTAACTTTTATTCCAGAAACATCTCCAAACTCCTTTAATGTTCTGTCCAATTTCATCAAACTAGGAATCAGCTCTTCTAGAAAAAACACCAAGTCATCAGCGTAAGCTTTCACTTTGTAAGTATGGCCCCTTAATGTGAGACCTTTTATTTCAGTGTCATTACGGATGTTTCTATTAAGTAGTTCCAACACGGTAATGAATATCAAGGGGGAGAGAGGGCAGCCTTGGCAGGTACTTTTTCTTATTTCTAAAGTATTTGTCCTCTCTCTGTTGACCATTATTTGTACCTGTTGTGTCTGATATATAGAGTCTAACCAGCCGAGAAATTTCACCCTCGTTTCCATTCTTTGGAATATTTCTTTCATGAAGGGCCATCTTACTGAATCAAAAGCTTTTTCTGCATCCAAAAAAATCATTGCCAGCTGTTTTTCATTATGTCTTTCAAAATATTCTATGACATTCAGAACTGTTCTAATATTGTTCCCCAGCAGTCTTTTCGGCAGAAATCCATTTTGGTCTTCATGTACATATGAAGATAACACATTTTTCAATCTTTCTGTGAGGATTGTTGTGAACATCTTGTAACCTACATTCAGAAGTGAAATTGGTTGGTAGTTTTTAATCTCCATATGATCTTTACCTTCTTTGGGTGTTAATTCTATATTTGCATTCTTCCAGGTTTCCGGAATACCATTTTGTTATATTTCCTCACAAGTTTTTTGAAATGGGAGGGCTAGCTCATCGATGAATATTTTATAATATTTTGGTGTGTAACCATCTGGTCGGGGTGCTTTAGATGGGTTAAGTTTCTTAATAGCTTCTACTACTTCTACATATGCTATCGGATGATTCAATAGTAGTTTCTGCTCCTCTGTGAGCTTGGGAATATCTTGTTTCTCCAAGTAAGCAGTCATCTGATGTTGCTCTGTAATTGAACTTGGTTTCATGTCATAAAGCTCTTCGAAAAAATGGAAAAAAGCCTTTTTAATATCATCTTGTTTGGTTAGCCTTATAGAGCCCTTTTTAATCTCTGTAATCTGATTCTTCTCTTTCAGCTTCCTTAGCTTAAATGCTAACCATCTGCCCAGTTTATTTGCAGACTCAAAGTAACATTGTCTCACCCACTTTAATTTATTTTCTATTTCAATCAAATTTTCTTTATTCAACCTGTTTTGGAGGAGTTTGAGATCTTCTACCAGTTTTTTATTTATGGGGTTACACCTCAGTTCTTTTTCTACCTCAGACATTTCTTCAAGAATTTTCCATGTCATTTCTATTCTTTTCTTCATATGTTCTGAGCACCATTTTAAAAAATGGCCTCTTGAAACCGCCTCTCTCGCACCCCACATGGTTTTCATTGATGTTTCTCTGTTGATGTTTTCTTTAAAGTACGTTTTTATCATTTCCTTGACTTTTTGTACATATACTTGATCAAGTTTCCAATTATAAGCTGACTTCCTGACTCTTAATTCAAGTATGATAGAATTGTGATCTGAGAGTGTTCTAGGGATAATATCTATCTTTTCTATCTGTGTGTATGGTGATTTAGATATTAAGGAATAATTGATCCTTCACAATGACTTGTGACGATCTGAAAAGAAAGTAAATCCTTTAGTGTCTCCCTCTTTGAGTCTCCATACATCGACAAGAGATAGGTTCTCCATCATTGAAAAAAAAACTCTTAGGGAATTTACCTTGATTGTACTTATTTTTCCTTTGATGAGTTCTATCTAATATAGGGTTAATCACTCCATTCATGTCCCCCATCAATACAATGTTCTCACTGGGGCTCTTCTGCACATATTCTGTAATCTCATTATAAATTTTATAAAAGAAATCTCCTTTGCTACCTAACAGTGCATATATTGCCATGACCAATAAGATTGTATTGCCAATTTTGGTCTCTATCCCTATATAGTGTCCATTGTGTCCTTGAAAATCTCCTGAGCTTCATACTTTGCATTTACATAAACTAACACTCCTTTTTCCTTCCTTTCATTGGTTGACACAAATCAATTGCCGAGTCTATGATTCCTTATAAGTTTTAAATCTTGCTGTCTCACACATACTTCTTGTAAGCATATTATATCTGAGTGTGTTTTTTCCAAAGTGTGAAATATCTGCCTGCATTTATATTCTGAGTTAAGACCCTTGACATTCCACATTTGCAATTTGATAGTCATGATTCTTTATGTTGCACTCAGTTAAATTTAAAAAGCTTCTATTATTACTACTTCTTCTTCTATTCCCAGTTCTCTCTGCTCCACTTCTATTTCTTCTTCAGTCTCATCTCCTGTTTCTTCTGCCTCTGCTTCTTCCCCTTCTCTGTTATCTGCTATTTCTGCCTCCACGTGTTCTTCTTGGTCGGCTGTCTTGTCCTCTATTGTACTTTCCTTCATTTTCCACTTTGTATGTCGCTTGGTGTCGGGGCCTCCACGGCTCCGGACGCCGCGCCCGAGGAGGAGGACGACCCGGTCTCCTCGCGAGTAGCGGCGGAGGCCTCTGGCACCGGGAACAGCCGCCCGGACGCCGTCGAGGCTACTGCCGCTGCGGAGGAGGCCGCGGATCCACCCGCGGTTTCGGGCGGCCGTTCCGAGCCCACCTGCACTGCCGCCGCTGAGGACGAGGGCGGGGAGGCCTCCGCCGCCGCAGAAGGCCGCCCGAACCTTGCCTGCCCTGCCGCCGCCACGGAGCCTACCTGGGAGGCTGACGCCGCCACCGAGGACGCCGACGGAGCCGTCGCCGCGGAGGAGAGTCGCCCGGAGGACGCTGGGGCCACCGGCACTGGAGGAGGCCGACCAGGTGTGCACCCGGGGTGGGCAGGGCCCAGGCACCACTCTGGGTCACCGCCCACCCGTGGGTCTGATCCGGAGGAGCCCGTCGGCCTCCCTCCCATGTTCCCGCAGCGGCGGCAAGCCAAGGAGGCTGCCCACCGTTCTCGCCGGCTGCTGGAGCGTCGGCTGCAGGCTGAGGGCTCGCAGCTGGCTGAGGACGCACAGCTGTGAGCCCGGCTAACGGCTGCCAGCTGCGCAGCCACCCCCGGATTGGCCAGAGCCAGCACCAGGCTCCTATTTAGATCCCAGGAGGAGCTGAGTCCAGCACGGAGCAACAACCAACGGCTCTCCGTGAGTTGCCCGTCCGTGCTGCTGCGTTCCTGCCTTGTTCCTGCCTCGTTCCCGCCTTGTTCCTGCTGAGACTCTGCTCGGAAGCCTTGCCAGCCAGCTTAACTCTTCGTTGCCTGGGTGAGGAAAACCCTTTCTTTTTTGTTGCTGTCTTTCGCCTGAAGTAAGGCTTGCTTAAGTTTGCTGCTGGACTGCTTTGGTTTGCTGTTACTCCGCTGGCAAAGGCTTCCGGGATGCCAGCCTCGGCCCGAGCTAGACCCGAGCCTGCCCGGCCCCGCCCAGCCGCCGACACTTGGTTCTATCAATCTGCTTCTTTTTGTTCTCTTGTTCAGTGCCTCTCTTGAATTCTTTCCTCTCCTTTGGTTTGGATTCCTTAATGTCTTTTTTAATTCTTTCCACAGTCTCCTTCACTTTTAGAGGGGAGTCATCCTTATATCTTCTTTGCCGGTATGGGAATGACAGTCCTTCTAGCCTTCCCCAACAATAATTAATTTGGTTTTTCAAAAAGAATTGTGCCAATGGTTTGTATTCTTGTCTCCTTCTTAAAATATAAGATGGAAACATCTTTAAATATTTTCACATCTTTATCATCAATCTTTTATTGTTTATGGTAGCTCATTTGTAAAATCCTTTTTTTCATCACAGTCCTATTTAAACAAATGACTATATTTCTGGGCAAATTCTGTTCTCTTGCAATTCGGGAATTGAGTCTGAAGATCTTATCTATACAAGTCTCCAGTCTCTCTTCTGTTGTTTCCAGGAATTTGGCTAGAATGAGAGTTAATTTCTCATATAGATTTTCATCAGTCACTTCCGGAAGACCTCTGATTTTTATACGTTTTTCTCTATATCTCAGTTCTTGAAGTTCCACTTGTGTCCAATCCTCTGGTTGCCTCTGAATCATTACTTCAGTTACACTTTTCAATTTCTGATTTTGATCTTTCAGACTTTTTACTTTTTACTTTAATTTAGAAATATCTCTAGATACTGAGTCCAGCTTTTGACTAAAAGAGTCAAGTTCTGTCTGACTTTATGTCGGCCCGAGTTCCTTTAAATTCTTGCCTGATTTCTGTTTTGAAGTTCTTAAATTCTTCTAGTAATTGCTCAATATGTTGTGAAATTTCCACTGATGAAGATGTTCGTTCTGTAGGTATTTTGCTAGATATGTCTGTACTGCCACCTTTTGCAGCCTTCTTGACTCCATATTATGAAATCTGTTATTGATGTCCCTAGCACAATCCCTACTAATAGCGGTCACTACCTTCCTTTTCTCCACTCTCACCTATATTCCAAGCTTCTCTGATTCAATCCCCACCCCCACAATCAAGTATTCCTGGTTGTTAAATTAGGTATCCACTTGGGGGCTAATTTTTGAGTTGGGTGAAATATAATTAAGGTTATAAATTATTAACTACATCATAAATTTGTAAAATTGATGTTATCAAGTTGATAGTTATGAATTACTAATAATTGAGTTAACAGTTACCTAACTGCTAGTTTAAACATATAGAAGGCTAAGTTGATTATATGTATCGACACAGAAAAATAATAAATCAATAATTAATTTCTTAATTAACTAAATATAAATTAATTCATTCTGCTTATATTATACTTACTAATATGATATGACTTATATAAAAATTGGTATCACTTATATAAAAAAATTGATGAAATAATAAATGAATTATAATTATGACTATAATTATAATAATTCATAGAGTTCGTAACTTATGTTAAAGTCACTATCACATTAAGATTAATCACCCCTTCTTTACATATACTAACACAAATCTTAAGCAATCAGTCAATATGGGTTAAACCATAGTCAACTTCAATCAGCTTAATTCAGTTCATTCAATTAATTTCACCCAACACTAAAGAGCGGGGGGAGACCAAAGGGGAGACTATTTAAATGGATTGCTTGGTAACCTTTTCAACCCTTAAATATCAAATTTCATTCAGTCGCATAACCCTTTGTATAAACAGAAAAAATTAGAGAAAGCAGCAGCAAATAGAGAGAAAGAAGGCAAAATAAAGTTGAATGTTATTGAAAGCGCCAAACTTAATTCATGATTACCATTCCTTATCAATTTATAAAGTTGATAAATTCCCAATAATCCAGTATTTTCTAATTTCTCCTTATTCTATTTGTAACGGAATGTTCTTCTACGTTCCTATATCCAAATACAAATTCATACAATCTGTAAAAATTACCCCCTACACCATTTGCTGAATACTCGCTATTTCTGCTTTACAGTTATAAGTTCAGAGCATTTCATCTCATCTGCCTACACAGGATGCTGAGCTGGGGAATCTTCACTTTCTTGTCAAAGTTGTCCTTTGTTGTTACACCAATGGTTGTCTATGTACTCTGTTTGGATGGATTAGTTCGCCTTTCCGTCTTCAATTTGGATCATTTTTCTGGCTCTTTGCAGTCTCTTAATAGTCATCTATCATTTCTCTTTCCTTTACCTTTGTAGCCGATTCAAATCTGTTCTCTTCTGGCATTCCCACTACTAGCCAATTACAGTCCGTCCCTTTGCCTTAATTGCCCTAGGTCACTGTTCAGTATAGAGTTAAGAATTCCTCCGTTCCTCAATTTCACCAAAAAAGTACTGGATTGTTTCCAGAATTTGTTCCTCACACTGTAGTTTCACAACAGCTGCTAATTCCCACTCCCTGCGTCTCCTTCATGATTTTTGCATCTCCTCCTCACTGTGCCAAGCCGGATTTCCTATCTTTTCTTCCTTGCCCGTACAGTGAGAGCAAAAGAGACTAAACCATCAAATCCACCACCGCAAGGAGAAGATATGGACTATGAGACAGTTATATCGTCAGGCTCACCCTTTGAGTTCCAGCCGCTTTACCGAGAGGGACTTGAGTCCACTAACTTGAAGCTGTAACATCTAAAAAAGTCGACGATGACGCTTCTGCCAAAGAAGCAACCTCCGCATGGGTGTGATGACTCTCTGGTCTTCCCTACTCCATCCATTCCCTCAGGTGCCCCTGTAGGCAATTAGGAGTAGATTCCGAGACCTCCTGCAAGTCCCTCCTGCACCACCTTTACTTTGTGTGTATGTGTCTAACCGGAATTCCTGAGTTTTTTTAGCCCTGGTTTAGCCACGCAGGGTGGCAGCTCAGCTAAGGCTCCGCAGAGAGGCTTTCGTCAAACTGTCTACATGACACCCATGTGACCCGGAAGTCTGCACTAGCCATAATTTTAACTGTGGTTGGTTTTCAATCAAATTGTTAGCCATCTTGGGACCTGAATTGGGAGAAAGGCAGGATAATAAATAAATAAATAAATAAGCAAGCAATTTAAACCCATGCACATGTGCAGATTTGGATGGAACTAATTATGCTCCATAAAAACCTGTGCATTTACCTGATACTGCAATAGGGACTGGAATAGAGACTCCTAGGCGCAAGCACTCCATAATCAGAGTGTTACAAGAAAGGAGGCTCTCTTCCAGATTATATTACAATCACTGCCAGAACACAGATGAGTGCCTCTTTAGAAGACTTCAGTCCTCAGGCAGGCACATATATGGAGAGCCACTCATTACATATTGAAGTTCTAATCCATTTAGAGTTCTAATCCATTTAGAGTTGAATTAAGACAAGACACATATTGACAGATGGTGCAATTCCTTGTAGAACTAGTGCTATGTAACTCCCATATCAACTAGCTGCAGCTTCTAAGTCATCTGTAAAGGCAGCTCCATGTAGGTGTTTGGTTTCCATCTAATCAGAAGGATGCTGGCACTGTGTCTGTTACTGGACTATTGTGGTCTCATTCTGGGAGAAAGGCAACAGTCAAATTGGTAGGTAGGTAGATAGATAGATAGATAGATAGATAGATAGATAGATAGACAACAGTCAAATTAGATAGATAGATAGATAGATAGATAGATAGATAGATAGATAGATAGGCAACAGTCAAATAGATAGATAAAATACCCATCCAGGAAAGACCATAACTAGCAAACCAGTTGAATCTGCCCTCTGGGACCCTGAGCCATGCACTCTACCTGGCCTCCAGGGGCAGTGGAGGATCTAGTAATCTTCTCAAGGGTTTTCTTCCATATCCAGGAACCAACAGTTCACAGTGCCTTAAGCTTATTCAGCCTCAGCTTTTAAATATTTTAGATTCTTTTAAAGTCATTTTATTGATTATAAAATGTGTATAAGATATGTAAACACAGAGCAAATTGTAACACAGGGCAGGTTAGAAATACTAAACATAAACAATGATCTTAGAAAACAGCATACCTTCTTCATCTTATCCATTCTTCTAATGAGAACTAATAATATGCACATTACTTATGTCAGATGTAGATGAGTGTGTAGGCATGTGTGTGCATACATAGACAGTTTTAAGATTAATCTTAATTCTAAGATTAAAACAATCCAGAACATTAAAAATCAGTATTGAGGAAAAAGGCTTCATTTCCACTAAAAGAAGGGGAGGATTTTTTTTTCTCCCCAAACTGATTATCCCTCTGAGAAAGTATTGCTATCAATTAGTTCCTGGGCATAGCAATTATTGCTTGAGGCAGTAAAACAGAAAATAAGTACTCCCTGAGAGTTAAACAACTTCCTAGTCAACAGCTGACAAAACAGAAAAAGATAGTGATCAAGATAACATTTACCTAAGATGAAGTTTCCACTAGGCATCATCTGCCAACTGGCAACACAACTATCTTTGAGGACTTACTTTTCAGCCTTCTATTTGCATCCATGACCATTTTTAGAGTGACACTAGAACAGCCTGGAGGCTCCTTCCACTGAATCACTGCCAAGGACTACTAAAGTTGGGTGTCACATATAACAGGAGTGATAAGTCAGGATAAGATAATGAACTGTGACAACTACTGTCAGCAGTTGTACAATATGCAAACATCAAGCATTATACCTGAGGGGTCATGAGAACTGAGTTGGAAAATAAACAGGCACCTTTGTTCTCATATGTCATAAAACATGGATATGGGAAAATATGCAGCAACTCCCTCTCCCTGAGTCTTCTTTATAAAATATGGGAGAACACTGATCTACTGTAGTCAACAATGACAAGAGCGAGAGAGTACAGTCTTCTGGTGTAAACGAGATTACAGTGGGGTACATGATAATTGAGCAACTAAACCAAATTTCTAGATTCAGGTTTCTCTCGAATAACTGGGATTGTATCACTCTTTCCTACATACTGAAACATTATATCGAAAAAAGGCACTTAGTTTTATAAAAAGATTTTTGTTTGGATGCAGACGTAGCCACAAAGAGATCTACCAAAACCGAGGGAACAAACTGTCTATTGATTTCAGTGAGTCTGCTATAAGCATGACCAAATCTGATCTAGTTTCTTCTTTTGGCACACATTTTTATATCCAAATATTGCCCCACCCCACCCCTGGTAGCTTTTCCTTCAAATCTCTATTCTATTCTGCTCACATGTTCCTTCTTGCTCATTACAATAGTGGATCTTACCTTGTTTCAGTGATTCTAAGCAATAGTTTCCTTCCTTTAAAAAAAGTTACATCCACATATTCTAGATCAGGGATATGCAAAGCGTGGCCCACGGACTGCATGTGGCCACTAGACCCTACTTTTGTTCTTCCTGAAGTATTCCATTTTTAAAAAAAAATAAATGGTGTGATTTTGGGGTGAAAAAATTTGCATGATTTGGTTTGTTCTAAAATTATTTAGAACCCCAACACATGAAAACATACAAATATTCCACTACGTGCCATAAGCACCCTTGAACTTTGTACTGCCTCAAATCCTGCCCCACTTTTTCTTCTTCTCAAATTACAAGAAATGAAGACCTAGATATCTTTCTATCTCTGTTTAGAAATGGTCACAGAAAAGAAAGAAAAAAAAGAAGGATTTGGACTTGGTGTGGTGTGTGGGGGTGTGTGTACCATCCACAGAGAGCTGTAGTTGCTTATCTGCTTACATAGGGCAGTATGAACCTGACAGGTGACTATCACATCTGTGATATTAAGATGAAGAACTGGAAACCTGTATTAAAGCCTGCAATGCAACAAGATTTAATAAGATTTAACATGCCATTTGCATCATTATGATAAATCCTTCCTTCCAAGTGATTATGTTGCTATATGGCACTGGTGTTTGCTGCCCTCCCTTTTCCCTTCCCCTCATGTAAGTGGTTTATTTCATATTTTTTCATTAACTGATTTTTATTTTGAGAGAACTAAGAAGACTGTGGCCAGCTTTAGCTGCACCAATAGATAACAATTTCTCTCATTTGCACCCCTGGGTGAATTAGAAGTGTATCAAGATATGATCTTGATCTTGCCTGGAAGTAAGTTAGCATGGAGGTACATCTGTCATGTGCAAGAATCAGCTATTTCTCTGTGATAAGAAGATAAGGGGAACTCTCTTCTGTGATACATTTTGACAGCTCTCATCAAGATGGAAAGCAGTTCATACCATGATAAGGCACACAGACCAGTCAACATACAAAATGGGCTTATCAGATAGGCGTGAGAGGGGGAAGAAGGGTAGAGAGTTGGAAAACTGATGGGTTGTTTACCACAAACAAAGCACAACTATTACATTATCTGTGAAATATATACTTGATGCTCCACAGTTGTTAATACTGTTGGTTTTAATTTGGACACGAAGAACAATGAAAATAAAATGGAAGCAGCAGATATCTCTGTAGTCAAACTACTTGTTTAATGGAATTATCTTTGATAATCAATATGTACTGAATTTTAACAGTTCTCTGTGATTAGGCAAGCTCTAAATTGTTGAATATATATTAGTTTCTTCTTCAAATGCCCATCAAAGCTCACTCTTTGCTCAGCGTTTGGATATTGAGCTATATCAGATAAGTAAATGATTCATGAAATAGAGCCAGATGTTTCTTACAACAGAAAGCTACTTTGATTTTACTCTGGAAGAATGGAATAAATTTAAAATGACTTCATATTTGCATCCAAAGTCTGCTGGCATGCCAAAGGCAGATTCTGCTTACAATTTACTAAAAGCAAAGGCTGGGGATCAATTTCCACAGAGTCACAAGAACAACTGACTTGAGCCAAGTTCATTCATCCACAGAAGGGGAAAGATAGTGAGTGTAATCACTTCTTTATTTCTAAGCAGTATCTCCCTCTTCAACAATTATATTTTGGAACTGTCATTTTTCCCACTCCCTACTTTCTGACAAATAAGCTAATTAAAGCATACACACACACACACACACACACACACACACATCTGCATCTTCCAGAGTACTTTTTGACAATGGAGAGTTCAAGCATGCTCAGATACCACAGTCTGAATTCAATTTCAAGCCCAGACTAGTTAGTTAGTTAGTTAGTTAGTTAGTTAGTTAGTTAATTAATTACCTTGTGACTGGTTATTGTTATGTGCCTTCAAGTCCATTCTGACTTATGGTAACTCTATCATAGGGCTTTCCTGACAAGACTTATTCAGAGGAGATCTGCCATTTATCTTCCTCTAAGGTTGAAAGGATACAACTTGCCCAAAGTGCCCAGTGGATTTCCACTGCTGAGTGGAGACTAGAACTCCGGTCTCCCTACTCAGACCACTACATCATCCTGGCTGTCATGCTAAGCTTAAGTCTCACTTAAATCCTACCGACTCACTGGGTCTTCTCCAGTTAAGACTAGTAATATGATTTAAACTCTTTACTGGGAGAGTTCTCCACTTCTGCAGTCCATGTCAGCTGTTGTGTACCTCCATCTCCCATCACCACCACAACACACCACACGAATTTGTAAGTGTGGGCATGTGTGGATAAAGGTAGAGCAACGAAACTCGCTAGCAAAGAGAAAGAGGGGAGAGAAGCTCCTGCAGGTTGGATTTCAGAGAATTCTTCTTCTTCTTGTTTGTTTGATCAGAAAAATCTAATCCATTTTTTCATAGAGATAGTCATTTTTCCTCAGGACAATACATATTCCTTACAGTTTAGAGGACTTTATTATAAAAGAAAGGCCACCCTAGGCTATAGGTTCAGAATACATAACAGAATTAAAGAGATGAAAAAAGACAAATAGAGTCCTGTTGAGATGGAGTTTGAAGTGGCTGAGCTACAGCTCTCAGAAAATTCTGCAACATCATATGCACATACTCTCTGTTCATCTGAAGTTATCTCCATGCAGAAAGTAGTGCCTGGGCTAGATGCTGGTAGGACACGGCTGGGTTGATGCTATTCTAAAACATCGGTATAACTTGTCTATATGGTTAACTAATTTCTGCTCACGGTATAAAAAAAAAACACCATAGAGAAACAAAAAGTAAGGGGATAAAGGCATCCAGCAGCACCTTTGAGACTAGCATGGGCTGTCATGGATGTCAATTCAATTCACTTCTTCAAATGCACAGCTGGAGTGGGAAGTACAGGAAGCACAATATATAGGTGTAAAAGATAGTGGTGGTAGGGGTCAGAGGGTAATAGGATTGGAGGGATGTAAACTGTGATGAGAAAACCAGTGCAGTGTAGTGGTTTGAGCACTGGACCACAATCCTGGAGACCAGGGTTAGATTCTGTGGAAACCCACTGAGTGACCTTGGGCATGTCACAAACTCTTAACCCCAGAAAATTCCATGACCAGTTTGCCTTAGGGTTGCCATAAATTAGAAATAACTTGAAGGCACACAACAACAACAAACTGTGATGAGTCAAATACCTCAAGAGAGTGTGAAAGATAAGGTTTGACAAGCAAGAGATCTGGGATCCTATAGTGTGAGACCCTCATCTGAAACAATGTTTAAGAGAGCAAATATTTAAAGTGATGATGAAACTGTTCTTAAGTGATACACACAAATGTCTCAGCAATATGAAAACAATATTTGAGGCAATAGCTGAGAAAGGTGTGAAAACAAGGCTAAAGAAATCCTATTTCCTGGAGTTGGGAAACTTCTTTGAGGTTTTTTTTTTCTCTTATGAGTCAAAATATCTGTATATAAGCAGTGTCGAGGGTCTGAATATTAAAGCATACAGTGTGCCAGAAACTCATTATCTTCTTTCATACCCCTGCTGATAGAACAGCATTTCTTTCCAATCAAAAGAAGGGAAAAATAGGAACAAAACAAAGTTACACAGATAGAAGTTTCACTGTTGCCATCTTACAAATAAAGTTATTAAAGTGATAATACAGGAGGGGAAAAAGGCCAGTAAGAAATTTCACCTGCCAAGAATCCAGACTCTTGTGGCAGGCAACCATTACTGAACTGAAAATGTATCATCTAAACTTATAAAACCAGCTGATCAAGAAAAAAATGCTGCTAAATAGTGCTTTATTGAATTAAATTAGACTCAGAAAATGGCCTTCCACTTTTTAAAACACACGCACACACACACACTCATACACAGAGAAGCATCCTGAGCTTTATATCCACTGTGGTATTTCAGGGATGCTCAAAGAATTAGTAAGGAATACCAATGCACGTTTCTTTACTGTCAAAGAGCCAGAAGCACTATGAGGAGAGTTATATTTTTGTGAATGCTAATTTTAATAAGAAATGCACTCACTCACATCAGTCTTAGGGATCATTTCTGGCATAATGCCTATGGAAATGAGAAAGACTACAAGGATATGCCCTGAAGCAAAAACATAAAATGAAATCAATAACATTCAAGTTGTCTTCATCACAAAATTTACTTTAATTGCCCTGCAATTCATTATTATTTAGCAGCCTGATTAGCCAAGTGTTTTGATGTTCTCATAAGATGTGTTGCCGTGACTCCTAATGTTTTGGTTCATGGTTATTATGATTTAGAGACAAATGAGAAGCCTGGATTAATTCAAACAATTGCTCATGGTACATGCTGTGCCTCATTATTTCTTCGCACTCCCATCTATATCCTGATCCATCTGATAGCTTGTTTTATAATGGAAACTTTCTGAGACTGAGTAATCTTTTTCATTTTTGTAGAAAGCTCCCCTGTACCAGTTGCTGCCTACTCTCTATGCTGACAGCTCTCTACATCTTTAGACGGAGACAACCTTACTTAGAAATTCTAGATATGGTATGGGTTTTTCTTTTTCACACACACACACACACACACACCAATATGTTGTTGCTGCTGTTGTGCCTTCAAATCACTTCCAAATTGTGGCAACCCTAAGGCAACCCTACCACCAGGTTTTCTGGATACTGAGAGTGTGTGATGTGTCCAAAGTCCACCCACCCAGTGGGTTTCCATGGCTGAGCAGGGAATTGAACCCTAACTTCCAAGGTTTTAGTCCAATGCTTAAACCATTTCCACGCTGGCTCTCATATACTAATATACTAATATTAAAAGTATACTAATATACTTATATATAACATACTTTAGAGTCAGCAACTGAAGCAGAATGGTGCAAGATTCAGATGAGATAAAGTTCTTCCTCCCACAGGACACAGTTAAATGGTCAAATTTGCTATCCCAAGGTACAGTGCTGGCTCTAAGAGGTGATGGCTAATAATGGCTATTCATCTTGATGGTTATATTCTACTTCCAGTACTTGAAGCAATATGCCTCTTAGTACCAGCTGCAAAGGAACTTAAATGGAATAGTACAATTGTGCTCCTATCCTGGTTTGTGAGCTTCTCATAGGCTGGCTACTGCATCAACAGAATTCTTTGCCTTTGGTCTCATTCAGAATAACTCTAGTTATGTTTTTATGGGGAAAAAAGTGTCCTACCACTGAGATATGGTAGGGACTTTCCCATTAATGCATTCACATAAATTACATGTTATCTTTATAACAGAGGAATATTCAGGGATGGGGTGATATCATTTTACAGTAATAAAGATCTGATTTTAATTGGGTTCTGTATTGAACTAGAAGGTAAATATTACTTTGTAGATATTTCCATATCAGAGCTTCTCTATAAATTAGCCAGAAGTGAAAGAACTGGGAATGGCAGTATAGTATTTTTCCTTGACTTTGGGGGAAAAAACTCAGAAAAAATAATAATGTACATTCTGTCTCTTTCTGTATAAAAATAGAACAAGCCCATCTAATCGAATTAAATTGGAATACCAGCTTCTTGTTCTATTACTTTAGCCCATTAAGTTTAGTTAATTGGGATGAAGCAAGCAGATCTCCATAAATTAAACTGCCATAAATTTTAATCAATTCAACATACCAATTAATGCTTTGGTCTTTTATTTGGTTTCATTAACATTTAGATATAATTATTGAAAAGTTCAAAAGACTATCATTCTTCACTGACTGCATGCCAGGAAATATTCCTTCATGAAGAATTCATACAGAATATACTACTGTATTTTTGGATTAAAACATAGTGGGAAATCCCCAGGCTTGACAAGGAGCACACTGATGACCCTGGGAACCTAGAGGGCAACAAATCCATTGACTGCCCATGTCCCCTTCCCAAATGTGTGTGGGTGATTTTTTTTTTCTGATCCAAAATAGACAATAGTGCCCCAAGCTTCTGCAAGGTTCTATTGACCAATTTGCTATGTTGTCAGGCATGTTCACTCTTCAGGCCTATACAGAACTATTTTCAAACCATGCAGTGCACAGATGTCCTATTCCAGCCACTTCCATTTCTGGGAAAGACCAGAAAAATATGCATAAGTCTTGAAAATGTGGAAAGAGTCAAAATTAGCAAGATAGCCAATAGTACCACCCCTAAAGAGTTTTTTTTTTCCCCCTGGAGGGGTAAGTGAGACTGGCCATTCTGGGGCAACACATTTTTTAGTCACAATTTTTTTTAAAGAGGGGTCTTGTGGCCTGCCAAAAGGCCTGGTAGGGTCGTGCATAGTGGACAAAACCTTCCCATTTTCAGAGCAATCCTAATTCCTGCCAAAGACCAGCTGAAAGATGAACTTGGGGTAGAAAAGCCCCTCTCTTAATATGAAAAGATTTGCAAACAGGGCCTTCTATCCACTCAGGACAGAAGGCCCCATAGGCAAATTATTGCAGACAGGGCATATGGAGGTGGTAGGAGGCAATTTTTACTTTGCCACAGAAAACATGATTGACCAATGTGACTTGCCAAAGTTCCTGAACTGGCAGATTTTCTACCAAAGAACCACCCTCTTTATTGAGGAACTTTAAAAAAAACCTCATCGTTTTTCAAATCCCTGATATAGACTGCACGGCAATCATCAAGGAGAAACATGAGAATTTTTGGGGGGGTGGTGGTGGTGGTGGAATTAAATGTAGGCCTAGTTCAGACCATATGTATGGAAACTGGAATGCACAGGTGTTGACACATTAGTGGATTTGTCCTATGAACAATCCTTAGAAGAGAGGCATCCTGGATCAAGGAATGGATTTCTTAATGGCATGATGGTGGTAGAAGTAAAATCTTTAGCAAACACTGTGGAATCATCACAATCCCCTAGTGTATCTTACAGGCTAGGAGGAAGCTGAAGAGAGATAAATTGCTTGCAAGGACAGAAGTCATCATAGATCCTACACGCACCACTTTGATCAGTTTGTTTGTGCTGCCAAAAATTCTGTGAGATCTAGGCCATTTCCACACTGGGCTTTTAAAATGGTGCAGAGCGACCTCCAACAGAGGTCTTCTGCACCGTAGAGTAGACTGGGGTGGACTACTTTTGTAGTTCCGTACCTCAGTCCGGTTCTGCGCGACTGGAACTGGTTGCACAGCATACTTTTTAAAAACCTCTTTTTAGAGTTTTTTAAAAAGCACAGAGCGCGCAATTCCGTGTTGCTCCGTCACCGAACTCTGGAGCAGATTTGCAGGCACACACAAGTGCATGTCTGCAGATCTTCTGGGGGCGGGTTTTCGGCTGGCGAGCTTCTCCAGTTGGTGGAGAGCCTCCACCAACCAGAAGCCGCCATTTTGGACACCGGAGCAGTGCGGAGCGATGAGCTTGCACTGCTCCTCATCCCAATGGACTCAACCGGATGCTCAGGAAATCCAGTGAGTCCTGTTTTCGCGCGGTTCCCTCCCCACGTCTAGAAAGGGCCCTAGATTTTGCATTTTTTTTAAAAAAAGCATGAGTTATTTCTGGGATTATAAATAGTATGATATAAGCTAGTCCCATGGTAGCTCTCTGTTTTCATTGGCTATGACATGGATTTGTACATGGCTGTGCATTTATTAGAGAACTTCTGAGACTCCACCACATCAGGTTACCTTATAGCCCTCAGCTTACTATATTAAAGATAAGTGACACATGGTTCTGTCCCAGCCACTAGAGGTTTCCCAGGAACAGGACATTTAAACTACAGTTATATTTGGCACCTCTATTTCTATTAAGTCAACAGTCCCAGAAGTAAACCTAGGTCAGGCTAACATTTGTTCAGTATCAAGCCTTCCCTTCCAGGAGGAGTTGTCCTAGAACAAGGACCTGTCCTTGCTGATGGCAAGTCTCTCTTCAGGATCAGGCTGCCCAAGGAATAATGTCTGTCAACTATTTGGCATAAACTGGATAAGTACCAGTGTCAAGGCAAGGCAGTTCCTCAAGCAAACTGTCCCTCCAAATAGGTAGCATTTTGGGAAGTATTTCTCACCCAGCCCAGGGCACTTAGGAATGATTTGTCTGGGCCTCCCTGGGGGGCAGGCCAGCTGATAAAGTAGTGTGGCAGTCCTGAGCCCAACATCTCCTGCCATCCATTTGTTAAAATGTTATTTTTCCCACTTCTTTCTCTTAAAGGCCTTTTTTCATTGCTTCATGGAGTCTTCTGACCAAATTTACTTCCCCTTTCCCTTCCTACTTCTCTGATTCTTGATGGTAGGATGAAGAGGTCAAAATCCACCACTGGTGCTGCCATAAATCATTTCCCACTCTGGTCAGTTTTCTTCTCCCTTCCTGACTCAACTGGCTTCTTTCCCTCTGTCTGATAGACAAAGCATTTATATACCCATTTCCTGTTATAGTCAGTCCTCCACATTCACTTGGGTTAGGGGTGCAGGCCCCTGCAAAAGTGGAAAAAACACAAATATCGAAAAGTGGCTTGTGTGTTTGTGTGAAAGGACCTGAGGCATGGTGGGGAGTATGGACACCCAGGGTCCTAACTAAGTCAGTGAAAGGAGAAGGAAAAGGGGTAGATCAGCATGGTGGCTGTATACTTCCTCTGCCTCACCTGTCTCCTTGTTTGGTTGGGGGCATCAGGAGAAGTTTTGTGATGCTGAGAAACTGGGCTGTGAGCCATCCTTAGCTGGCAGACAGCAGCTGGTGGAGAGGAGGAGGAGGACCAGAGTGGGTTTATAAAAGGCTGTGTGGCTTGATCAGAGCCACCAAGAGGGAAGGTCCCCAGGAAAAGAAGTGCTCTGAGTTGGGGTCAAGGGTTGGAGAAAGTCACAAATAATCAAATCCATGAAAGTCAAACCTGCAAATGTGGAGGGCTGACTGTATTTCATTGCCAGGGAACCAGCTATGGGCTCGGTGCTCCAAGATTACTGTACTTCACTTTTAGGAGTCATGGCAGTGGGTAGCCCTGCTGAATTTTCATTAAAACAATTTAACTGCAGGACCGTAAATGCTTCTTCCTGCTATTGTATCTGAAGGTGGCAGCATATCTAGCCCACAAGTTTTAATTAGCAGGATAATAAATGATGGATTAACTCTTAGCTGGATGGGAGAGTGGGCAGGAGAAAAAAAGTATACCAATAGACAAGAAACCTGGTAGCAAGTAACTTACTTTTAGATGGCACAGGCAAATTAGAACGGACCACTTGTAATGAGTCTGCTTGAACACGAAGTAAATAGTTTTTCACCATTTCATAATCCAGAGGTTTTTTGATAGAGATAACACCTGTTCTGTTATTAACAGCAAACACACCTAGAATACAGTACAATTTTAGGAATGGTTAGCACCTTTAGGTCAACACTTAATAAAACAACATGCTTTGAATCCTAAAAGCTATCACCTGCTGCCCAGCCTGGCACTGAGCTACAGCCAATCCATTTTGAAATATAAATTGCTTCATTTGTCCCTTTGATCCAGATCAAGAATGCAGTGGGCCTAAACTTCCTGTACTCCCATAGTAAGGTCCACTCAGAATCCAGTCTTCTAAATCAAGTTTATTCTTGAGCTTTTTTTTTTTTAATTAGCTATTTTTAATGTCTGTTTTGGTCTCCAGTTGACTTATGAAAAGGGCTTTGTCTTGGTTTAAGAAATTGCAATAATTAATAATGGAAACTGTAATCATAAATCTCATATAAAATAATGATAGCACAGAACATACTGCTTACTGTAGCACAGTGGTTGCTCCTCATATCTTTCTGCTTTGTTCTTTTCTAGTTATACTAATTTTCCAATACTGGACTGAGAATGTTTTTTTAGTGGAGATGTAATGAGATCAGCAATTCGTGTTTTAAAACCTTTTTAAAAAATGACCAGGACAGGGATGGAGCATTGAATTCTTTTCCATATCCTGTTTTGCAAGCTAAATTGCTTTCCTGATACTATCAATTTGTTATTAATATTTTTGTTATGAAAATTGCTCTGTGGCTAGTATAAGAAAAACATATGGACACATGTCTCTTTTTCCTAATGGAAAGATCAGTAAAAATAGAATGATTTGATGTACACTGCGAAAACAGTATAGGGGAAGGGAAATTCCTCCCTGTTACAATATGAGTTCCATACAGAACCAGGTCATAGCTTTCTATCATCCTTGCCTAAATCCGACTTGGAATCTTAGGTGGAGCAACTCTTTTGAATGAATGGGATTTACATATCTGGTGACTCCCTACTTAACAACTGATTCAATAGGCCTAATTTAGTTCTGGACTGCAAACAGGATTTAGGCCCCTATTTAAATTGGCCTAGAAAGCATGAACTGTGTTATTTCATTTTAAAGTGGTGTAATGACCCCTCTATCCAGGAGACAATCTGGCTCACATTATTATTTTTTTTTTTTGTTATGATTTTTTTTGTTATGAACATGATTTTGTTCTGTTTCTGTTATTTGCCTTGGGTATTCAAAAATAATGTCAGATATGCAAACTTTGTGGCATATTTATACTGCACAGTTACATAACTTTCATATCAGTTCACCCATAATAGTGTCTCCCAAAGAGCACTAGAAACTGTGGCCTGGTGAAGGCACTGATGATCTTCTCTGAAACATGCCTGAGCTCCTTTATAGAGCTACAATTCTACAGGTTCCCCATTATTTTCTAATTCTCAAAGCAAATAGAGAATGGTATGTTTAGTACGGTAAAACATTCCATGTAAAAATGGAGGTGTCAAATTTATTTGGTTTTAGTCATGAACATTTCCTTTCACCTAACTCTCCTGTAACATTTTATACCTCATTCAAGACCACCTGTGACAGAATTACTTACCATCTTCATTTCCTGAAACAATAGAATAGACAATGGTCTGATTCAAGGCGGCAGCAGTTACAACAACAACTTGAGTTCCTTTGGGTGCACCTTCACTCACAGGAGGGGGTCTAGAAAATTGGACAAAACAAATTGTTCTTGCTTATAGTCATGTTCTGAGTACTCTGCTGATTTCCCCAATACACACTACATTTTCTCCTTAACTATGAGACTGAAGAAGAAACTCGAAGCTACATGTGACTAATGTCACATAATTCCAATACTTTGCTATCAAGAAATAAGGAAAAAATTAAGCATACAAAACAAGACAGCAAAAATGGCTTCATTCAAATATTTGCTCAGCAGTGTGATTGCTGCAGGTGGACAGGCAGAGTGTTAAGTGAATATGCAAACATTTGAATCTTTCTCCCACGGGGGCTCATCTGATTACTTGAGAAAGGGAATCAAATACACAGCTGCATGTACTCCCCAGTCTTGTATCGGAGAATTTTAGTAGCAATTGTGATGCCAATTCAATGTTGTAATTACATCTAAGATGAATATGGTTCTTTAGAAGAAAAGATTTCAGCACAAAAAAGAAGCTGGACATACTCGCTCAAAGAAGCCAGCATTACGCTACAAATAACAATTTAGCTGCTAGCTCATTTTTCTTTCCCTTGCATGACCATCTATTGCAGAAGCATGCTGACAATTTTCCAGATGTAGAGAAACATTTTGATTCAAGAAGTAGCCACAAGGTGTTTGGCAATAATTTTTTTCCCACTTCTGAACACAGAGCCCCTGGTCAATCTGATCAACTGGAAAAGACAAAGAAATGCTATGCTAAGCTTCCCATTCCACAAACATTCTGCAGAACCCTCAGGCCCTGATACTTATATGAATCTTTCTGAGTCAAGTCAATTCTGACTACTCTGAAAAATTTCCATGGCAAACATGCAAGGATTATTCCAAGTCTTTTGTATGATGCTTGGGGCCACTTCTCATTTTAATTTTTATACTACTCAGTTTACATAAGTGGAGACAGATGTCAACAGTGAAAATGTGAACACTAAGAAATTAGTAATGGGGAATATGCTATCTGAGGCTTGTTGCGTCTACAGCAGAGCAGGCAGCAATTCACAAACAGCACAGCTCCTACTCACAAGATGAGAGTCAAAGAATGTCCAAACAGAAAGGTAGCCTAGAGCAAACAAGTCCAAAGGGGCAAATCCAAACTGTAGTCCAAATAGTTCCAAGACAACCGGATCCAAGAGCGCAGTACAGGGTTTCAGGGCCAAACAGACCAGCTGCTGACGCTGGGAGGAAAGGCCAGCTGGAGCCTTATTTTCTCTATGGTTGCTGTTACCACAGGTATTCCCTCATTAGGGCTCGCTTACTACTTAAACGGGTTGAGCGATGCAAGCCCTCTCTTTCATGGCCTCTCTGCTGCAAGGTAGGTGTGTCAGCTATGTCTTCCTCTATTTATTCCCCTGGCTCAGACCCTTGTTGTTGTGTATTATCTCCCTCTGGACCAGCTTCTGGGGACACAGTCTCTGGGGAAGCCTTTGCCTCGGAGTCAGAGTCCTTCTCCTTGCTTACAGTCTCCAAGGCAGGGCATGACAAGGCTAGACCAACAGTCTTTTAAAGATGCAATTGGAGCAGTGGTGGAACTTGGAGTGTGTGGAGGGGTGGTGGTAGGGGGTGGAGCTATGACTCGAGGGGCATGGCCACTGTGTGAGGGTATGACTAGGGGGTGTGGGGGCATAGTGGGGGCACGACCACAGGGTGCGAGGGCATGGCCAGGGCTGGGACACCCCAGAAACATTGCCACCCAGGGCGAATGGCCCCTCCACCTCCACGTTCCTATGTGACTGAGTAAGAGTCCTCCTGTCTCAAAACAAAAACATATCTGGTCCAGCATTCCATTTTCCCAGATGTCTGTGCAGAACCCACAAGAAGGCTATCAAGACAATAATATTTTCCTATTGTTCCCTTTGGTAATTGGTTTTGGAGACCCTCATTCCTCTGTTATTGGAGGTAGTATATTTCACCTTAGCAATAAAGCACAGCTTTCCTTCAGGAGACAGAAAGGAAACAGACAACACAAGTTGTTGGGATGCAAGACTGAATGCCAAACTGTAAAAATTCTCTTTGGCACAGGATTCTTCTCATCAAGGTTTTCTGAAACTCAAACATGTTTTTCAACAATTTTTCAAATATTTTAAAATATTCCTTTCAGCCCTACTTCCAACTAAAGCCCAAACGAGCCCAGCCTCTTTGAAAAGCTTGGGAACAAGAAAGAGGATAAGTCCCATAACACTATGAATATATAGGTTGTACCTCTCCTGCCACCAAGGAGAGAGCCTTGCCAGGAAGGCCCCTAAGATGAGCTAATGATTCTAGGTCTCTTCTCCAAAGGCTCTTAATAGAACTCCAGAGGCGAGGAATTCTTTCTATTCATGTTTTTCATACCATCTACCTCCATGTTTTTCATTCCATACACTATCATATTTCCCTGCTCCCCAACTCATAAAAATACCCAAAATGCTTTCCTCACAGGCAAGTTGCTCTGGGTATCTGACAATTTCACTCCTTTTGCTTGATTGTCTTATATGTGAGTAATATAGTTAAAAAAAAAAAGACCTACAGTTTACTTAAGTTAAATTACTTAATTTAAAACATAAAACATAATGTAAAACTTATGTTTCTTTTCCAAAATCTACCAATAATTGAAAATGGGAGAGTGTTTAAAGAATGGGAAAATGAGCTTCAGAAATTTATTTGCCTAGGTAAAAAACCAAGAATAAGATTTAAAATATTACAGAATGAAAAAGAGCGAGGAGGGTTGGAGGTGATGTCCTTGAAGATGTATTATTAAGCATGTTGTTTAGACTGAATTAAAGCTTGGATTATACTCGAGAAATCTACTTTAAAAAATTTCGAAGACAGTGACAACAGATAACAGATTTGGATGGCATGGTTACTTATGCTATAACAAAATAGCGGTGCACAAAGATTTTAATAATCATTAAGTCCAAAAAACTTTATTAAAGATCTGGCTTCAAATAAAACAGAAATATTATATAAAACTCCCAACCTGGACATCATCCCCAAGAAGCTTATAAGATTACTGTGACGAAACAGGGAAAGTTATTGACTTATCAAGATATATTAAAATGGGAAAGAGACAATCCAAAAATGAAGTTGATAGAAAACTTAAAAGCTGAAGGACATGAATTAAACTGGTTCCCCTGGCGTCAGTTGAAAGAAAGGTACAAAATGGACCAAAAGTTATATGGATTTGAAAGACAGAAAAATCAACTAGATCAATTGTTGAAAGAACATCAAAAGAAGAGAATTTCAAAACTTTACAAATTATTATTAAAAAGGGATTTTGAATCTGATTCAATAAAAGAGTCAATGATTAAGTGGGCTCAAAATATAGGTTGTCCAATCGAGTTAGATGCCTGGGAAAAAGTATGGAAAACAGACATAAAATTTACTCCAAATTTAAATTGGAGAGAAAACCACCACAAAATGTTACATAGGTGGTATATGACTCCAGAAAGACTTCAAAAAATAAAAAAATAAAAATGGAGATGCGAAGTGTTAGAAATGTGGGGAAAAGGTGGGAACTTTTTTTATATGTGATGGACCTGCCCAAAGGCTAAGAAATTTTGGAAGAGAATTCATGATGAAATTAAAAAAAAAGTTAATTTTGAAATGGTACCAGAATTTTACTTATTGAATATATTAGGTCAGAACCAGGAGATTAGAAAACAACAGAATATATTATTGTATTTGATTACAGCAGCACAGCTGACCTATGCACAACACTGGAAAGATAAAACAGATATTCAATTAGATGAATAGAAATTAAAAATATTAGACATGGTAGAGACTGTAAAACTAGCATATTCCCTTAAGAATAAAATGGTTCAGAATTTTGAAAGAGAATGGAAAAGGGTAATGCTTTGGTTAAATATGTCAATGTTTGTGGATCAAGTACGTCAGGGTATTTGACAAAGATTATGTATAATGGAGAAGAAGGATTCAACTGGATAATTTTTGATATATAAAAGTAGGGGGGATGGAAAGATTATAATAATTATATAATATATATATAATATATTTTATATATATATATATATATATATATATATATATATTTGTGTTTATATATGCTTTTATGTTTTTTGAAAATTAATAAGAATTCCTTAAAAAGTAAATTACTTAATTTAAAACAATGAATGAGAGCAAATCCAAGTCTTGAATTACATGTTAATATTTGTTGTGTGAGACCCAGCATACTGTAGTGGTTTGAGCACTGGAGACCAAGGTTTGATTCCCTGCTCAGTCATGGAAACCCATGAGGTGAACTTGAACATTTCACACACTCTCAGCCTCAGAAACCCCCATGATAGGCCTTAGGGTCACCATAAGTTGGAAATGACTTGAAGGCACAAAACAACAGCAACAACTTGTTATATAAAAGAAAAGTTTCTTAATTATTTGTCAAAATTATGTAATCTGCTCTGTTTGAGAATCTAGACCATATAGCTTTTATGTGACTTATCATCTATGTACAAGGTCTGGGGCTCCAGCTGGGTGCAACTGGCCTTGTTCCATTTTTGAAAACCTTGTATTTGACACTTGTCATCGTAGTGTAGGACTGGATAAAGGCACCAGAACTGTCAGTTAAAGACAATTTAGAGTCACAAGCCTGAAGTGGTTTATTTGGTTGGTGGATTGGACTGTACAACTGGAATTATAGACAGGATGACAATACTTTATTTGTGCATGCTCAATGGGAACAGGAACATCTCTCTCCTTTACTTTTTGCCCTATTCAGATTTTGCAAATGAAATTAAAAATTCCCAAGAGTGCTTGACAAATCTCAAAGTATCTTGTTTTATGGAAGAGCAAATTCTACTTGTTATTTTCAATACTGAATGCCTGTCGTTCTAAGTTGTAGTGCCAGGAGAGGGGACAGTGCAAACAAAATTAGCATCTGTATGTTTTACTAGACTCCTGTTGGGAATTATCAATTTATAAGCATCATAGCTACAATGCTACACAGTGACTCCCTTCAACAATACCCTTCTCAATTCGCACTTACTGGGCAGCACTTGCTGCAATCAATAAGGATATGTTGCTGTGTTGATTGGGAAGTAACCAACAGATATTCCTACCCTCTGCCATGAGTAAGAAGCAGAACCCCTGCCATAATTCCTCCTTGTGCTGGATATTGCATCAGCCAAAAACAGTGGCTGCTCCTTGGTAAGTGGGGATTTCACAGTTCACAGTCCCTACATATCCCTGAAACTTGGGGCTGTATAAAGCTCATGAATATGACACAGTACAAGTGCTGAACTCCAGGTTATACATTCATAACTGCTCAAAAGGATTCCCACCCTTCTGAATCTGCTTTAACCAGTTTCTTTTTGCTTTTTTTTAGTACGTATTGTAACTCTTATGCTGACGTGGCTGAATTCTATGGCCTGAGAAATCAGTATCAATTAGGAAGCTGGTTTTGCATTCAACATGGGAGAATTTGAAAGAAGTGCATAAGAAAACCCCAATGCATGTTCTTTATAACCTTAGAGTAATTGTAACTCATTGATTTCACTTCCTTAACTGAACTAATGCAGTCAGATTCACCAATATGCTGATGACACCCAGCTCCTTTTAATTTGGTTCCAAGGAGCCTGTCTTCCTTGGAACCAAATGGTCTGGTCTATCTGGTCTGTTATTAGTAATGGAATGGGTGAGGGCAAAGAAACTGAAGCTTGATCCAGACAAGACAGAGGTGCACCTGGTCAGCTGAAAGACAGATCAGGGAATAAGGACTTTGTCTGTACTGGATGGGGTTATACTCCCCCTGAAATCTCAGGCTTGCAGCCTTGATGTTCTCTTGGACTCAGCTCTGAGCCTGGTTGCCCAAGTTTCAGTAGTGGCCAGGAGTGCATTTGCACAGTTAAAATTTGTGCACCAGCTGCACCTGTTTCTTGAGATGTCAGATTTGGCAACAGTGGCACATGCCTTGATTACATCTCAGTTGGACTATTGTAATATGGTCTATGTGGGGCTACGTTTGGAAACTATTCGGAAACTCCAGTGGGTTCAAAACACAGCAGCCAGAAAATGCTGACTGGGGGCAGTTACAGGAAGTACATAAATACCTTGTTAAAACAGCTTCAATGGCTACTCATTCATTTCTGGGCACAATTCAAAGTGCTCGTTGTGACCTATAAAGCCCTATACAGCTTAGGTCCAGAACATTTGAAAAACTATATCTCCCTGTAGGAACCTGCTAGAGCCCTAAGTTCTGCAGGAGAAGGCTCTCTCTCAGTCTCACTACCATTCCAGGCTTGCCTGGTGAGTACACAGAAGAGGCTCCTTCTCAGTGGCTGCTCCCAACCTGTGGAACTCTTTTCCACAGGAGGCTAGACTGGCCCCCTCCCTGCTTTCCTTCATAGGCAGGCAAAGACATTTCTTTTTAAGCAGGCTTTTAATGGGTAAGCTGGAGACTTTTTACTTATTTATTAGCTGTTTTGAAAAATCTATTGTAAGTTTTATAATTTTATACGTCTTTTAATGTAATTGCTTATATGCTTTTAATTTTTTTTAAAAAAAAAACCTTTTGGAAGCTGCCTTTGGTCCTAACTTTGGAGAAAAGGCAGTGTATAAATTCAGTCAGTCAATCAATCAATCAATCACTTATCTCACATATGTCCCTTCTTTCCCAAAAAATTCAGTCACTAAACGAAAACCTTATCATTCCTGAAACTAAGCTCATTATGTGACAAAATTGTTGCAGGACAATTCTGCTGTCTCTGAGATTCTGTAACTCCTGTGTCCCGTGCCCTATCCTTTGACAGCATGGACTAGGAAAATACACCTATAGAAGTAAAGCCACTGTTCCAGTCATTTGCATGGTTCCAGTCATTTGCAGTGTCAGGGGTTGAGCATGATAATTGGCCTAATATTAGCCATTCTTGCAGTGGCTCTCTTAGGAGAAGGCCTTGTTAGATCCCAATATTAGATATCTATTTTATCTGGAGATGTCAAGTATTTTTCTGGGGATAATATGGATAAAAACCATGTACTATACTCCTGAATCATAAATAGACTAGGAACGGAAACCCAAATTCAGTATCCTAATTTCTATTCCATTCCATCTCTCATTTTACATTTCAAGGAATATAACCCGGGACAGAAAGAATCTGCCAGCTTCTCTCTAAAATTAATTTAGCTAGCCACTCTTCTTTGAAATATAAGTACTGTGTAGATTCTAAGATGGGATAGGTTATGAAATATAGATCTAGATTTTTAACAGTCTTTTTGATAACATATCTACCTGATAACATATGTTCTGTTCCTAAAGTGGAGAATTATTGGGGATGGACATAATCTTCAAAGTTATTTGTAAAAAAGTTTGAGTGTTGGGAAGCACATAGGACCAGAATCCTGAACTAAAGACAATCTTCATAATTGGGGACTCTTTCTATGCAAAATTCACATGTGGTTGTTTTTGCATAAAAATTAGCATATTCTGCATGGGGAACTGCATTTGTGCTGTGGGGGAAATGCCATTTTCTGCACACATGCACACATACACACGATGCACGTGTTTTTTTAAAATGGAAAACAGCATTTTATGAACAGGAATCTGCATTTTCTGTGCAGAAACAAAATGCTGTTTCCTGTGTAAAAACAACCACGCATGCCTTTTGCAGAGAGTAAGTCCCAAATTGTGAATAGTCTTCATAAACTGCAGTTTTTGAAGACTTTCTCACAGGAGGAACAAAACTACTAAAATAATGTGCTGCTTCCTTTGAGAAAAAAAAATAGTGACGTATTCATACCTAAGAAGTCTTTTTATACCACCTTTTTCATATTTATAATGTGGACATTAGCTCTAGCCTAATTAGAAGGGTTATCATTTCGATCCAAATACTACTTCTAATATTTGTACAATGCAATAAAAATTATTAACATAGGCCTAAACTGAATATCATAATGGTGCTGCAGTGCCCGCACAATGGACCTTTCTTCCCTTCTCCTTAACCCTGAAAACCCAAGTATGTTCCTAAAACTAATTCCAGCGGGTATTTAACTCATAGGACCAGAGTTTTGGCGGCTGCAGTAGGGAGGGGGAAATAATCCCTTCTTGATTTCACTGATAGATGCGGTCCTCTTTGTTGGATTCTGGTGTATCTGCTCACAAACACAAACTCTTAATGCTATCACTAAATTTGAAATTTAAAACGAATTAATCCTAGTGGTAGCCCAATGCATTAATAATTGTTGCATGTCTCCACACATCAAATAGTTTGAGGAACAGAGTTAATTATTTATCTGCAAAACAGGAACAAGACTTCCAGAAAGGTTAGGAAGGTGTTCACAAATGGTAAGAATCCAAATAGCATTTCTGGATATGAAATCTTGAAATATCACAAAAGCACTGGGTGTGGGAGCTTTGAAAAAATTGCTTAAATTCCTGTACATATTGGACGTTTGCTTCTTTGTGTCTGATCACACATTAAAAAAAAAAACAGCTTTGCATACAGAGGCATCACTACAAGTTTCATTTCCTCCAAGCTTTGCCACTATGTTACAGCTGGATTTCCTTGATATGTAGCAGCAGATACCCATGATGATCAACTACGCATGGAACCAAAATATGCAAAACCTTCATTTAATGTGGTTGTGTCAGCCCTTTTGAAAATGCAAGACACACACTGGCATGGAGAGAACAATAGCATCCTCTATGTGGGCTGATATTATTCTCCTAATTAACCTGGAGTGCTAAGGAGGCAAACTGCAGTGGCTCTTATGCCACAAATTAGAAGGGGATTCTAACGTTATGCCTATTTTTCCACAGTGCACAAGACTGTGAAAATGATTCTTCTACAAAGTTTAGCTGTCATATTTTAATCTATGGGATTTCACCTTTGCATGTTTTTTTCTGCTTCTGTGTGCCATACCCCTTTGATAAAACATTCTCTCCATCCAGAAGCAGTTTAAATTGTCCCCCTCCCAGTGCTATATTACTTGTCAAGTACATTCAGTAGCACCATGTGTCTTTCACTATGCCCCTTCTGCTCACACTTCTTATGTTGGTTCATGAAGTTTTGACCTTTTCAATGGTATTTACTTCTAAAAAAGATGACAAGAGAGTTTAAGTATTATTACCATGAACCACTGACATGGCCTATTATCCTTAAAGATAAATGTCAAACTTCATTCTTATGGACTTAATGTCACCAGGTGCAATACATTCTTGTATAGTTCTTGCAATGATTCATAATGAAATCTAGATGTTGATTTCTTGAAATATTTTCATCTGGGATTCTGCAGAATCAAAAGAAGGCAAAGACACAATGTATTCAAAGATGAGTTAAATACAATGGCATAATCGTAAAGATGGATCAAAACCAGAAAAGTTTTTTGCTTTCCTGAAACACAGTGAAAAAGCAAGATATGTTTGTAGAAGAAGGTGGATAGTATGTTGTCCACTGTTTCCCAGAGTCTTCCAGGTGGCTTCTCCAAGGGTGTCATTGGATGCCACAAAATTAGTCTCACTTCCTTTGATGCCACCACACAAGCCACACAAGGAAAGTCTCCCCCCTCCTTTTTCCAGCATAACAGACTCTTACCAACCTTTTGACAGCTGGTGGGAGCCTATTTCTGCTAGAAAATAGACTGTGCCAAGATGTTTGTACAAGCAGAACTTAAGCTCCCTGGATTTATACAAGCAGGAAACAACTATTTTTCTCACCCAGCAATCAACAAAAGGAAATTTTCTCTCTCTCTCTCTCTCTCTCTCTCTCTCTCTCTGTTTGTGTCAAGCATATAATTTCTCCTAATTTTGTTCTTGAAGAAAGCGACAAGCCATTTTAACCATTTTCTTCCTACTATTAGTAAGTCTTTAAAAACTGTGCAGTTTCCAAAGTCTGTTCCCAATTTGAGACTTACGATATGAAAAATTTGTACCTCTTTTTTTCACTTAGGAAACAGCATTTTGTGCATGTTCTCTGCAAACAAACAAATAAAAACTATGAATGCTGTGCAGAGTAAGACCCAAACCACAAAGATTGTCATCTGTCCAGGATTCTCTTTGTCAGGTTACCAGATACTCAAAAAACACATTGTTTTACCATTAAAAAATCCTGAATATTCTTTCTACTGGTATTGTGTATGATCATAGATATGTTTATATGGATATGTGTGTGTATGCATATGTGTACATTAACTGAGGTATCTGGTGGCTTCTAGTGATCTAATGCAGCACCTCAGCCCCAGAAGCTGCCCAACCTTGTTCTAAAAAAATAAAATGATGCACTTAATGTCATCACATTTATACACTGTCTGATTTTCAAACACACATGCACACACACACACACACAGAGATTCTACTAGGAGATGTGTGCTATGATGCTACTGAGTTTGTATTTGTGAGGCAATCCACTAAGACCTAGAGAAATGTTATTTACTTCTTTGCGAAGGTCAGAAGAAAGTCTTCCTTTGCTGTAGCAGTTGATGCAGAATCCTGCTATGATTACATGCCTCATGTCTTCTGTATTAACTCCCTTAGGGAGGTGTCCTAAGATTCAGTTATTTGACTTTGAACGAAGGGGGCGGGGGAAGAGAAATGATCTTATCCAGAATTCTCTGAAGAAGAAAACTTTGATTTGTTGTGACTTTTTAAGCAACTCAAAAGAGAAAGTCCTGCTATTCATCCTTCTGGAGTTTGTGAGAGTAGAGGATGTTCTTGAAGGCCCACAAAATAAATGAACAGAAAGAGAAGATGCCTAGAAAAATAATGGCTTTTCATGAGCTACTACAGTGCTCCAGAGGAAACCCTCAGCACCAAGGGAAAAACATATAACTGGGACAATGGTACTGGATATGTTAAGGGCATCGTGTGTATATGGGGAACTGACATCTATGCAGTGCCTGAAGGTCTTTCCCTTTGGAAACCCTGACTTATTGTCTGGTTGTATAGCAAAAGTTCCTAGCTGGTAAAATCACAGTGATTTTAAAGCTTTTGATCACTAAATAAAACAAGTCTGACAATAGACTTTACATTTTATGAGTAGTCACACCACACTTTCTCAGGCAAGGTGTGAACTCAGTTTCACAAAATAAGTTATGGTTCTGCATACAACAAAGTGAACGATGGGTTAACAACATATTTTCACACTGAGCTTTGCCCATCTTTCCTTATATTTCAGGCAGGCTCTTAGGGACTTTTAAATGTTGCTTTTAAAAAGGCAGATGTATGTTTACGTACATATAGGCCATTTCCACCCTACACTGTTGTACTGCTATTATTCCACTTTCAATGTCCTATGGAACCCTGGAGTTTGCAGTTTAGAGAGGGGCCTTTAGAATTCTCAACCAGATTGCTTTTTGGCCTCAGTAAAACAAACCCCACAATTCCACAGGATGTTGAAAATGGTGGACCTAAGGCTCAGATTTGTCTGTTCACTTGAATTAAATGCATGGACTCAATGCAGCTGAAAGTATCATGTGACTGAAACTCCCATTCTATATTAGAGATGTTTAACTGCCACACACACACCCCATACATGTTCCACGTATCTCTGATAAACTCCCTTGTTTGAATAGTTCACAGGGGAAACTGTAATTGAAAAGAGATTGGGTAGGGCAAAGTCGGGTGAAAAAAAGCTTTTGTGAGGGGTCAAGATAAGCACCAATGGACAGAAACTTTCTGCTTGCTGTAATGAACTCCTTTGTTTTAATGATACACAGCTATATTTTCAAAATTGTCTTCTATCCATTTTTTTTATTCCTATGCATTTCTTTTAATTAAACTTGGGGTAAATAAGTAGGATAAAAAAAATACAGATCAGGTAATTGTTCCATATTCACAATCATTACTTAGCCACAATTGAGACACTATTGTCACAATCATAACTCCTACTCCACCTACTTTACAAGGTATCAGCTGTATCGGCTGCATGAAGACAAGGAGGTCCATTCTGCCAGCAAGTGGAGCATGCGTGAATTATGTTTCTATCATGTTTGGCAAGGGCCAGAGGGGCTGGGCTACTTAACAGAATATTGGTCATAAAAACTAATGGCCTTCAAAATGATGGAACCTGTAACTTTGGTTTTGTCAGTATCACATTCTAAACCATGGGTTACAAGCTCTATATTCTTAAGGACCATTTCTGATAGCTGAAAATGATTAAGGCTGACCAGTGACAATGGTAATGCAAGGGCAAAGTCAATCTCAAAATACTGGCAGAGTTTGATATTATTGATATATCTTTTTCAAAATTGCTAAATTATTTTCAACCATCATTTCTTTGTAGCAAGGGGTTCTAGAACATAGCTTTCTTCAGATGATGACACTGTCGCTGCTGTTTTGTGGTGACTTATGGCAGCCTTAAGGAGAACTATCATGGGTTTTTCTGAGGGATGAGAGTGGGTGATGCACCGAAGGTCACCCATTTGGTTTCCATGGACAAGCAGAGAATTGAACCCTGCTCTCCTGGTTCACAGTCCAGTGCTCAAACCACTACATCACACTGGCTAATGAAGACATTAGCTGTGGAGATATATTGAAAGAGCCTTCCCATTTCAAACATAATATGATGGGATCTACTGGCTCTAAATGGGAAACTTTTAAATATTTTCTTCCTCCTCCAACATGCCTCTCAATATATTCTTGCTCATCTCTCATCATTTCTCCTTCCCTCCTCCTTGCATACTTGTACCTAATTCTGTGCTGCTGGAGGCATTTGGTGCACTGTAGCAGTGAGGTCCACCAGAAATAGCATTGAGGTCTTCAAGAAAGAGCCCCAGAAAGAGCTTCCAAACTTCAGTTTGATAAATGCTGTTCTAAACCAACTAACCAACAAATAAAGCCAGGCTTCTTGTCACATTCTCAAGAGGCCTCATTCCAATGCTGTTGCTAGACAGCACATGAGCATGTGTGACACACAACTTATTACCAACCATAGGACACATTGGGCTGAAGAACTGCATTTTTGATAAAACTATAAACACTACTATTAAGGCAAAGCACATAGTTGATATCTCTTTTGACTTAACACATCTTCCCAAAATATATAGTACAAACAGAGAAATCTTCAGACAACTGCCGATCTCAGCAAATTCTATAGGGAAAAACTGACAATGCCTGCCAGATGCTTGGAACAACTCCTCAGATTTCAAGTCCTATAAAAATAACCTAATTTTAATCATTTATGTGTCAAAATCAGCACAGACTGTTTTCTATCCATTTCTTTCGTGTTGCCTAGTTTTCAAACAATCGGTTGAGTAATTTTCTACATATAAGCAGAAGCATCTACTGCCCACCTATTTGTGCTTATTGTGATTGCGATGGGCATATAGTATTGCTAGAGGTGGAATGCAATTTATCTGCCTTGCCACAGTCACAGCTCTATAATTTAACCAGTGTTTCAAAACCAGGAACAAAACTGTTCTGAAATCTGTACAGGAGAGGCATAATGGCAAAATTATAGAAACTAGCCAATAGATGTCTGTTAAAGTCAACGTTTTCCTTGTTCAGACTGAACTGTGTTGAAAAGCTACAGAATGACACACAAGCATATTAACAACTCACATTGAGTGCAACAATTTAAAAAGTTATATAACCCACACATATATTTTAAGGGCAATGAAGGCACTAGCAAAGTTCTCTACTCTTGGAAATGACAGGGAAGTGAACAGGGAAGTATATTTTCATAGAATCATACAGTTGGAAGAGACCCCAGGGGACATCAAGTCCAACCCCCTGCTATGCAGGAATGCACATCAAAGCATTCCCAACAGATGGCCACCTAGCTTCTGCTTAAAAACCTCCAAAGGAGACTCCACCACACTCCGAGGCAGCATATTCCACTGCCGGACAGTTCTTCCTGAGGTTCAAGTGGAATCTCCTTTCTTGGAGCTTGAATCCATTGCTCCTTGTCGTAGTCTCTGGAGCGGCAGAGAACAAGCCTGCTCCTTCCTCAACATGACATCCCTTCAAATATTTTAACATGGCTATCATGTCCCTTCTTATCCTTCTCTTCTGCAGACTAAACATACCCAGCTCCCTAAGGCGTTCTTCATAGGGCATGGCTTCCAGACTCTTCACCATTTTGGTCACCTTCATCTGGACACATTCTAGCTTGTCGACATCCTTCTTGAATTGCGGTTATCAGAACTGGACACAGTATTCCAAATGAGGCCTAACCAATGCAGAATAGAGCGGTACCATTACCTCCCTCAATCTAGACACCATACTCCTATTGATGCAACCAAGAATCACCTTGGCTTTCTTGGCTGCCGCATCACATGTCAGTGGTAATGCAAGGGCAAAGTCAACCTCTTCCTTGTGGAATAGTCGTGGAAGCCTTTTTGTACCTCAGAAGAGACCAGTTAGGAGACTGTTACATACGGAGTGTACTTGACAGTTTCGACCTATCTTGCATTTCCCAGAGCAGGTTCTTTTCTTTTCTTTTCTTTTTGGTGGCACTCTGCCATGCCTTTCAGATTTCAGAATGGGTTTAAGTCAGTCACCATATCTGTGACTAAGGCCCTTTCTGCAAAATACTGCTCTCCTGGGTCCAGAAGGGAGCGCGTCAGCAATGCTCCCCTCCGCACCTGCTTGCTCCCCGCGGAAGGGAGAGTGATAGCCCCACCTCTTACTGCCGCAGTTCAGCTGGGCATTTGTCATTGCTGCGCGTGGGCAGAAAGTGTCATAACTGCATTTCTGTGGATTCCACACGATAGTAGGTATGGGAGCGCCACACAATGGGAGGTGTAAAACAGATTTTTTTGATTTTTCAAATACTATGAGAGTGAGATGCTTTGCAACAGGATGGCAGCAGGATGGTGACAATGTCATATGGAAGTACAACCTGCTGACTACTGTCATCCTGTCATAGAAGTGGCTCAGTAAGATTGTGTGGAAATGGCCAAAGTAGGAATTTTTAAAGAAACTATCAGAACTGGCCAAAGATCACCTTCCTGTTTCCCTGTGTGTCACTTTTCCCCATTGCAGGATGCATGTTGAATTTTTGGCTTCTTAATTTGGCTATGGATTACTGTTTACTTGGAATTATGTTACGTCTCATTCAAATCTGGTTAATTCATCTTTTATTCATTTTGCTGTTATGTCTCTTGGAACCTAGTTAATTGTTTTTTTGTTTTTTTTTAATTTAAGGTCAGATGTCACAGTGTGGGCCAAGGTTCAGACCGTCAAACCTTCTGATGAACACTTATGAAGTGTTATATGATGGACTGTTTATCCTTCTATGAGATGCATGTGCTCCTGGACTGACAAGTCAACTGTATCAAGAGCTAGCTGATCTTACTGTGATCCACTGCCAGGAACTCCTTGCTGTGTGTCTGAGTCTGAGACTCTGGCTGAGACAGGACACAATGAAGCACTACTAAATTTTTATTTAAAAGTCCCATATTGTTTAAAGTTAGCTCTTGTAATGGTTGTACACACTGCAGACTCATTTAATTTCAAAAAAGTTCGGCCTATTTTAAAATCTGTTTTGTTTTCTTTTCTTCATTCCTTGGACATGTGGAAAAATCTTTTTTCACCCAAAATATCTCCAACAGTTATACAAAACTGGTTCTTCAATTGCACTCCCAGTTTTTCTCTTCTCACAACAGCATGTGCCAAGAAAGGGGAGAACAGCACAGAGGTGATAATTGCTTATCAGTTCATGTAACTCTTGGGAATTATATCATGCTTGTAGCAGTGAATTGTATCTGTACATTAAAAATGTCATTTAACAGCAAAATCAACTGCTCTGTGCCATGAATAGTGGAATTTCATGTTTTCTGTAAAGAAATACATTCTTAACAAAAAGTCAGTGTTCCTTAACAATAGACTGATCTTTTAAAATGGAGCCTAGGGTTTAACTAAGCAATTTCAAAGCATTTAAAGATGCCACTGTTTTTCTTTATTTGATATAACATGTATTACCTGTAAAATGTGTCCACAGGCAATACTTAATAGCTATTGATTGCACTTACGTTAGAAATTTATTGCCAAGAGTATCAGTCCATGGCTATTGACTATGACTTTCTAGTTGCAGAGCAGGACAAGATATTCACTAATTGACAACAATCTAAGACACTTACTTTTAGTTTCTTCTGTTTTTCTCTTCAGAACAATAAATAGCTGTATAAAATAATCATATTAATCTAGAAATTCTAAATTGCTGTGAAAACTCTGACTTAATGATGGAGCTCCAAGCCAAACAGATGTAGCTATTCATTGTCACAAAATGTCCATCTATCTCTTAGGGCCTTTCTGTGCTACACTGTTATAGTGCTATTATTCCAGTTTCAACATCCTGTGGAATCCTGGGGTTTGCAATTTGGGGAGGGGGATTTAGAATTCTCAGCCAGGGAGCTCTTTGGCCTCAGTAAACTACACTCTCCAGAATTCCACAGGACGTTGAAAGTGGAGTAATAGCACTGTAACAGTGTGATGTGGAAAGGTCCTCAGTCTCGATTAGAGTAGAGCCATTCCATTAATTCAACACACAGGCAAATCCTAATGATTCAAGGGCTTTACTCTAGTCATAGTTAACAATAGGATTTAAACCATTGTATGAGCAAGCAGTTCTGTGTCATTTAACAAAACAGTTTCGTGTACACAACAATTTTTTTGTCAAAGATTTTAGAACAGATATTCCACATAAGCTTGGTGTGGCACCCATATGTATGAATCATAGAAGCCAGGAGGAAGAACAGATGTTCCCAAGACATGTACTTTTAGTGCACCAAAAGAATACATTAAACACCTAAAGGCTGCTAGTTGCTGTCATTTGAATGTACACATAACAAACAAGGCTGCTTGTTGCACCTCTACATGCCTCCTCCTAAATTTACCATGAAATTTAGGAGGAGGCATGTAGAGGTGCGAGATAGAAAACCAACAGCTACAAGGAGTTTGCTTTACACTTCGCTCCCTGGAAGAACACCTGGCTCCAGCTGTCACTTGTCCTGGGACAGAAGAATAGAAAGAAAGCCAGGGAGGTTACGGAACCAAGAGCCACAGAGTTACTGCATCCACTGCCTCCCAGAAGGGGTAGGAAGGCAAGGTTAGATCTCCAAGAGCCCTCGCTGTGAATGGCCCTGCTCAGGTCATCATTGCTCAGGGCTGTGGCTTCCTTTACTGAGTCAGTCCACTTCCCCTTTCTCCTTCTTTCATTTCACTGGATATGATTGTCTTTTCCAATAAGTCATTTTATCTCACAATGTATTGAAATTATAATAACTTCAGTTCAGGCATTTTGGTTTCTAGTGAGAGTTTCAGCTTGATTTCCTGTCCATGAGATTTGGAGATGTTGCTTATAAGTCACCTTAAATTATTAAGGTGCTTGAATGTAGAACACAGCATATGTGTTCAATATAAATATCTTCCACTAGTGTCAGGTAATTCTATTATATCTATTATATCTACTATATTACTGAAAAAAAAAGTAAGAAAGAGTAACATTAAGTGCAAACTTAGGAAAAACACTGTCATTTTCTGTCAGATGCTCAGAAAACTCTGCCTGATCATGGAACCAGAACCAATGTTTGTCATTACTGATAATAGGAAAAATAACTAAAAGACTGAAAAAGGGATATCAATTGATTAGTTTGGAAATAATCACCTACTGCCAACTGTCTTACCTTTTACCATTGTTTCAAATTCATTTTTGCTGCCTTCCTATTTTTGGAATCATATTTTGAATATATTAAGGTACAGATGTAAACAAACATTATTCCATTTCCAATACATTTTTTAAAGTAACTTAAAAAGCAGTTATAAGATTTTTATATATGTGTAACTATGCATTGAAAATACATTTTCAGTTTCAATACATTGAAAAGAGTTAGTGCAACCGATGAAATAAAAACCTCCAGAGGAACAATATACTATTCATTTGATGCCAAGATTTTGTCAACTGTCATTAATATCTAATATTTAGGTATGTATTCGTGACAACAAAATCACTGTTTTTGTCTTGGTGCTAATTTTGTTCCAAGAATTTTAGTTTACTTTGTGCATGACATACTGCATAAGTTGCACAATACTGTTTATTTAAAGTACTCTACAAACTTCTTTTCAGAGTTGTGCCTTCCAAAATAACTCTGTACAAAAACTTTGCAAGCTATTACAGTTACAGTAGTAAACAAACATACATAATCCTTTGGCTCCAAGGATTCTGTACAACTTCTATAAACCAACTAACTATAAATTCAGGTTCTGCAGCTTTAAATGGAAAGGTCTGACTGTTCACTGAAAGCCAGGAACAAATTAAAAAGAAATGCCATCTCACAGTTCTAGGGCCACCATCAATAGGTCCTATCACATACGCATGCCATTCTAACAAATCTTAATGATACTCGCTCAAGATGGACTTCTGACATTGATCCTAGTACACATCAAGGATTGTTTGAATGAATATAGCTTTTTAAATAGCTGGTCCCAAGGCCCTTGTCTTATAAAGGTTAAGACTGACACTTTGACACTTTCCACACCGGGGTATTAAAACGGTGCAGAGCAACCTCCGACGGAGGTCGTCTGCACCATGGAGTGGATTGGGGTTGAATACTTTATCGTAGTTCCGCACCTCAATCTGCTCCAAAGCGACCGGAACTGGTGGCGCCGCATGTTTTTTAAAATCCTCTTTTCAGAGGTTTTAAAAAGCACAGAGTGCGCAGTCCCGTGCAGCTTCGTCACTGCGCTCCGGTGCAGATTTGCAGGCGTGCACTAGGGTGTGCCTGCAGATTTGCCGGGGGTGGGCTTTCGGCTGGTGAGCTTCTCCGGTTAGTGGAGAACCTCCGCCAGCTGGAAGCTGCCATTTTGGACACCGGAGGAGTGCGGAGCAGCGAGCACGCGCTGCTCCGCATGGCGACGGACTTACCCAGCTGACGGTAAGCTCCGTTTTAGCACGTTTCCCCCGTTTCCCCCTCCACATGCGGAAAGGGCCTTTGAATGAACTAGTTCAAAGAACAAATTAACCCCATTTCCTTTTTTTTTTTTTTAAATGGGAATAATGACAGCAATGGAACACACTATACCTGTATTCATCCTGGGTAAACCGTGGAATTACTGAAGGTTGTAATACTGAAATTTCTACAGTGCTGGTGTTGAACTTCACAGGATCACCATCATCATAGGCAATGACCACAAGCTGTTAAGCACACAAAGACAGTGAATGAACGTGCATATCAGCATCAGCTTTACACAGTCATGCTAGAGTTGTTGTAATATAAAGTATTACATACTTTTGCTTAGAGCCAGATCTAACACTGAAACAAAATATGGGTAATACATCCAACAAAAGCCAAACTAAAATAAGCAAACAAATCTGGCATTATTATTTTTTCCAGAAGTAGAAGCCTAACTTGGAAATCTTGGTTCTGCAAACAGTCCAAAGAACAATTAAAGAGGAAAGTATATTATGTAGAAACAAAGGGTATTTCAATAAAGGGTGTGGAAAGGTTCCTTGAGAAGTTTCACTAGTCTAGTAGATCAGTAAGACTTAACCTTACTGATGGTTTCAAAATTTTCATATGTCTGAAAATACCCTTCACATTTAGTTACATATAAAACACAGTGACATGTCTGGACATTTTTCATACCACAAAATGGCTTCTTAATTTTTTTTTAAGGCAAAGTAAATTGAGAGCCACATCTGCATGCTTTGGTGCACACACAACACAATTTCTGATCAGACTCTGCTCCATTCATTTCCACAAAGGCAGAAGACTTTTTGTTTCCAGTAGCATGAAGTGGAAAGGTCTTCTGGCCAAGGAAGCTCTGCGTAAGAAATCTCCAGCTTTGGTATATATCCAATTCAAAAACTACTGTTTTCTTTTTCCAGCAAAAAAAAATAAAAATATTTTCAGAACATTCTGTATTATTTATATACAATTTAATTGGTTAAATAATGGCTAGAGTCTTGAATTTGCTGACGTTGCCAGTGAAATCCCTTGTAGCCCATGGAAATCTGCCGCAGAGGACTGTGTAACAATATGGGGGAGGTAGTGGTGTTAACAGGATCATCTATTCGATTTCTATTAGTGGAAGAAATTTTCCATTTCCAGAAGACTTCCAAGCCAATATATGTACATTCTACTGCTACAGCGCTATCTCAGTATCTCTAGTATCCAGTATATTAATACAATACACAGAAAAAAATTAATATTAGCAGCAGCTAATTCTGTCTTCTTGAAGCAGCTTTAAATACTGATCTGGCAGCCAATCTTAAGTATATTTGCTCAGACCTAAGTCCCACTGTGTTAAATTGGGCTTAATCTCTAGCAAATGTGCTCAGAATTGCAGCATGAAGTACTGAAAGGGGCATTTTTTTCAGTTTTCATTGATTCTAGAACTGTATGGCATTTTACGGCTTATTCCTGACAACACTTGTCATTAGCACAGATATGAGAGTATTTAAAAGTCAACGAAGCCACATTTTGCCATTTACTACAAGTAAACAGTCATAGTTTCATACATAAAGAAACTGCAAAACCATTGTTTAAGGTTATATAAACAGATGGTGTTTAGACAGAAAACAGATGAGTAGGTTAAAATGGTCAGAATCACAGAGACATGTCTTTTTTGTTGTTTAGAGGCATACTTTTCAATTAACAAAAGGGATAATTAAAAGGGGTTGATTTTACCCAGTTTATAAGAAAAAAATTATCATAACCTCTACTCTGGAAAAAATGAGACAACACTCATTCTGTAAATTGAGCTGAATTCGATTTTCTGCATATTGTGTTTTGCAATCCGAGCTTTTAAAATTGCACTGTCATCAGAAATTCTAAGGGAAAATAAAAGGCAAGTTGGAAACATTAATTAACATAATGGACTAGCTCCTCAACAAATAGAGGCCAATGCAATAGAAGATATTAATAGCTAGAAAAAGGAGAAAGAACAGCAGAAAACCCTTTGGAATTTTGTACAGATTTCATTTGGCAGAGATCCCACTGATTTCATTGGAGCTAGGAAAAGAATGTGGAAAGAAATTTGTATGTTAAAAACATTCAAAAAGTCAACATTAAAATAGAATTAAGCTATTAACAGTATTAAAATGATTTAAAACATACACTTAGAATTGAAAAAAAGCAGTTAGCTGTATAATTTAAAACAATATACCATTCTTTTAAAAGCCCTTTTCTCAAAAACCTTTATTCCTCAGAATAAAAAGATTAGGGCCCTTTTCACACATTTTTTTTTTTGCGCGAGCACCGCCACAGCGCACGACGCACTCCCACTTGTGTGGTGCTTACGAGGCTGGAGCGGGGTGGGGACATATTTTTTTATTTTTGGCTTGAAGCCGAAAATAGCCCACGCTCACGCAATGCTCGTGCCGTGCTCGCGCACTTTCCTCTGTGCGGTGCATCGGTGAGCTGGCCGGGAAGCGCTTCCTTTCCCCGCGGAGCCTACAGCTCCCACAGTGCCCTGTGGAAGGAAGGGGCGGGACGCTCGTGCGATGGTCGTGTCATCATGAAGCGCCCTTCAGAAGGAAGGATGGGGGAAGCAGCAGCGCCGCGAAAGAGGCTTCTTGCGCGAGACGGCCTCCCCCGTCGCGGGAGAAGGTAAGATGTGAAAAGGGCCTAAGTATTTTCTTGCCAGGGGAAGGGTAGCAAGGAGGTATCTAGTCTAGCTTCCACAGAAAGGGAGTTCCATAGCCTGGCACAGCCACTGAGAAGGCCTCATCCCACATTCCTTCCAGATGCACTTGCAAAAGTGGCAGGACTGAAAGAAAGGGCCCTCCAGAGCATCTCAAGGTTCAGGCAGGCTCATAGGAGCAGATACAGTGAGATTTATCTTTTCTTAGAAATGTGTACATTTGTGAAATCTGTGTTGCGTTTCACATATGTGCACAAAACCACATAACGTGTTTCACAAATACACAAATGGGCACAAATTCTCCATAGACAATGCAAAAATGTATAGCAAAATACAAACACTGGAAAAATGTGTAAAATGGGGAAAGTGCACACAAAGTTTGGTACCACTTTTCATGCTGAAATCCCCCACTCCTACTCACAAACCATCTTGGAATCCAATATAGAAATAAAATAAAATGAGAATACTGGTTAAAAAAAAATCAAAGCAAAAAACCTGACACTTTTTCACATCCAAAGTTGGAGTTTGTGTCAAAATAACTATTGTATAGATAGAGGAATCCAGACAGGTATCATTTCACCCCTGTAACCATATGGTAAACTGTTACCCAGAAAGTGTTTCCTGTAATGAGTAGTATGTTGTTGTTTTTCTTTACACTTCTACAAAAAAATCTCTCTTCCAGATTCATTTTATGGGTTGCATGGAGTGAAGAGTACATATTGTTTCACTAGTCAATATGACTATGTGTAGTTAAAAATATTACTTGAATATTAATTCTAATTAAAGCTAAGTGGGTCTGGGTACAGCTAGATCACTTATTGGAGATTGCCTGGGAATCCTGAGCATGCCATCTTCAGTCCCACAGTGGAAGAAACAGAAGAAACAAAGTTGCCAAATAAGTTATCTTGTTTATAACACAATCTTCACATTCATAACACATGTCAGGAATTTAATGTATGAGAAGTGATACATAGCAGGTGATTTATCATCTATTGTGCTTGAGGGGACCCTTCTATTCGTGGATCCACCTTCCTCGCCCAGAATAGGCTTTCATGGCATAAATGAAGTCTTGATGAAGGAGAATAACTTCTTAACCAATACATTATTGTCTTTCAACCTGTTTTATTCATAAATATTTTTTTTTAAAAAAAAGACAAGTCTCAGCAAAACCATGGGAAATCTACACTCCAAAGCACACTTACTTGGATATTGATTTGATTTATGATTAATGGGATTTTCTTTCAGTGTTCCGTATTCAGTGCAGACAGGTGAGACAACAGTATAAAAAGCCAGCATTTGCGACTGATTGATACACATTTGCTTGGAAAGAACAAATTGATTCCAAGTAATAACAGTGCCACTCCACTGATACATTAAAATATAACAAAGTACGTGCACAGGCTATTACCTTAAATAATGTACTAGGCTCTTCATTAAGGTTCACGCGGGTTACTATACGTCCAGTATCTTCTTCAACATCAAAAATACTTGCACTGTAAGGAAACTGGACTACATCTACTTTATACCGCACTCGGCTGGCTGGTGTTCCCTAAAAGAAACACACAATTTTTTATTTTTTATTGTATATAGCATGGTCTGAAAAAAAAAGATACAAATAACCCAATATATCCCCAGATTAATATGTTTTCATAATGTTAAAATCCACATGGACTCTTGTGTTTTGCTGCATTTTACACACAAGGGATGTGTGTGTGTGTGTGTGTGTGTGTGTGTATACCTCAAATATTGCAAGGATGATATTTGGCAAATTACACAGTTTATAAATTACACAGGGAATATATGCAGATATTTACCTGAGCAATATTCACATGTAGAATTGCAAATAGGAAGAATTTTGAAATTACCATTTTAAAAATTAAAATTACCAGTCTTCATCAAATAATTATTAAGGAAAGAGGAGAGAGGGCTTGTATCTCTTCCTATATTTCATATTCTAAGTAAGCATGTTTAATACATGGTTATGTGATTGGCCATTACTCAACCAGTCCTTTGGGTACACAGACATTCATGGACACATCGGGGTTTGCCGTTCTCTTTTACAGTACTTTGCATTGTATCTGAGGACATTCCCAAAGTGTTCTTCCAACTCTATGAATTGATAGCTGATAAACTGTTGATAGATGAGAGATGAAACAGGAAGAAAAAAAGGCCTGTCTGATGAACTGGAAGAGGACCTACTTTTGCTAGCAATTTCCAGCAAGAGGGACTGCTTGCATCTTATAAAATGAACCTTATGGGGGGAGGAGCCAACTACGATGGCAGAGAGAGGCTAAATATTCGACTCCCGGAACAGATGATTATAAAATAATTCCAGAAGCCTTTTTCAAAACAAAGAAAGAATGTGAGTAATTAATTGAATAATGTGGGAATGAATGTAAGATAAGATAGTGGATTGGTTTCGATTCTTCTCCAACTGGAGGGAAAATAAAAGACTCTGTTTAAACTGCAAATAACTGTTGAAACGGACCGAAAGCAAAACAGTTTTTTTTCCCCCTTTGTGGTCCTTGAGATATATGCCGCCTAAAAAAAAGGTCTATAAACACCCTGTTTGGAAGCGACCTACAGCAACAGATAAAACATATAATCGTCTAGTTAGAGATTTTGAAAATATAAACTTAAACTCTAACGGAGACGAAAAAGACATTAAAATGGCGACCAAGCAAAAAGCAGCTAACAGAGCTGATGATATCAAAACTTTTATATAGAAGCTGATAACAGAGTCTAATCAAACTCTAGTAACTACAATAACATCTAATATAAGAGCAGAAATGGGGCAAATGCAGGAAAAAATCTCACAGGATTTAAAAGCACTGGATTTTAAAGTGGATGATATAAAAAAAACTCAAAGAGATCACCAGACCAAACTAGCAGAACATGATGACAAGATTTCTTTGTTAGAGAGACAGATTATTTTGCTTCAAGACCAGAATAGAAGAAATAATGTCAGGATTCGTGGATTTGCAGAGCTGACACAACAAAGCCAAAAATCCTTGAAAGAGGAAGTTTTAAAATGGCTAAAAAGCATTGTTCCTGAGATTTTATGGGAAGATCATGACATAGAGAGAATTCATCGTGTGTCAGCTGCAAAAAGAGGAATAACTCCCAGAGATATTATTATGAGGGTGGTAAATTTCAATAAAAAGGATGATTTGATGAGAGCTATCAGAAAGAATCCAGGAATATTAAAGTATCGAGATAACACAGTGGAAATTTATAATGACTTATGCCGCGAAACAATAAATTGGAGAAGGGAAATGAAACCCTGCATCATAGTTCTACAGAGAGTTGGGATAAGATACAGTTGGGGATATCCCATCTTTCTGAAATTCCAATATGCTGGCAAATACCACAGAATAAATTCTCTTGAACAAGGATTGCAACTCCTGAGAGAACTGAAACTGATCCAGCAAGAGAAAAAGGAAGAGGAAGGTGCGGTTGGAGGAGCGGAAGAAGGAGCAGTGGGAGGAGCAACTGAGGAAGGAGTAGTGGGAGGAGTAACTGAAGAAGGAGCAGCGGGAGGAGCAACAGGAGGAGCAAAGAAGAAGACTTCGGGAGATAAACGAAAGGACAAAGGCTGAGGAGGACTGGAAGAAACAATATGATATAACAGAAGAAGAAGAAAGAGAACTTCATAGAGTAGGAGAAGGGTAGATGACTACTGAGTAAAATATATTCTTATAGATTATAAATGCATAGAGATAGATTTATATATATATATAAAGCAAGAGGGTAGAGAGAGGGAAGGGAGGGGGAAGAGAGGGAAAAAAATATGGGAAAGAAAATAAATCGGGAGAGGGTATTGGTCTCTATGCCGGGAGTTGGCATACCTTCACACACACCCCCAGGACCATGGCTGGTCGTTTCCAAGGCAGAAGCGCTTTGGAGGAAGAGGGGGGGACAAATGTTTGTGTGGGGAGGGGAGGGGAGGGTGGGGAGGGGGAGGGGAGTGGGAGGGGGGAAGGGAAGGGGAAGGGGAGCACCATCACATTAAAGAGCCAATGGGGAGTGGGATTAGAAAATTCAAAATATGAAAAATGGAGAATAGATTGAGAATATCAACATTGAATGTGAAAGGTTTGGGGTCAATAATAAAGAGAAAAAGGATAGAATCGATATTAAAAAAAGATAAGGCCGATATAATTTTTTTACAAGAAACACATGGAAAAAGAGATAAAAAAAATGAGCTTAGATTGAACTGGGTAGCCATTTATGAGGAAGCATTTGGTACATCCAAATCAAGAGGAGTTGCAATAATAATTTCCAAAAGATGCAATTTCATTGTAACAAGTGTGGAGTTAGATGAAAAAGGTAGATATGTAATTATACAAGGTGAAATAGATGGAGAAACATATGTAATAATGAATATTTACGCACCTAATGAGAAGCAAAAAGAGTTTTATGAAGAAATATTTAATAAGATCAAAAAAATGAAAGGAGATTATACAATAATCGCAGGTGATTTTAATATGGTGATGGATAGATGGAAAGATAAATCAGATCCATCAATTAGAGATAGATATAATAATATAACAATTTTGAATAAATTAGTGAGTAGAAATGAACTGATAGATGTTTGGAGGCTAATAAAGGGTGAAGAAAAGAAATATACGTATTATTCATCAGTTCATAAAAATTACTCAAGAATAGATTATATTTTTGTTTCAAAGAATATGATACCTAGATTAATATATACAGAAATTGAAACAATAAAAGTGACAGATCATGCTCTGATGAACTTGGATATAACTATGAAAAGGAATTATAGAGAAGCAAAAAGGTGGAGACTGGATACTAAGTTATTTAATTATAAGGAGATAGTAAATAAAATAGAGAAGGAGTGGCAAGAAATTTGGGATATAAACAATAAGGAAGTAACACAAGATGTATTGTGGGATACAATGAAGGCAGTGGTAAGAGGATTATGCATTAAAGAATCAAGCAAATTAAAGAGACAATTAGGAGAAAAAAAATTAAAATTAGAAAAAGAAATAAAGGAACTAGAGAATGATTATATAATAGATAGAACTAAACAGAAATTAATAATATTACAAGCAAAAAGAGATGAATTAGAAAAGATAGAAATGGACGAAGTTCAGAAAAATCTAATATACTTGGAAAGGGAATATTTTGAATATAGTAATAAAAATTCTAAAATGCTGGCTAAATCAGTACAATAAAAAAAACTAGAAATATGATTGGCGTAGTTAAAGATAAATTTGGTAAAGAAAAAAGGTTGATGAAAGAGAAATTAAAAATATTTGAGGAATTTTTTCGAGAATTGTATTCAGCAGAAGATAAACCTTTAGAGAACATAGAGGAGTATATTAATAAAAATTGGAAAGTAAGACTAACAGAACAAGATAAAGGATTGATGGAAGAAATGATATCAGAAGAGGAAATAGAAGAAGTAATAAATAATTTAAAAGGAGGAAAATCACCAGGATTGGATGGACTAGGTCCAGAATATTATAAAACATTTAAAAAAGGTTTAATTCCTAAACTAAAAGGGTTATATAATAGTATATTGAGGGGTGAAAAAATTCCATTATCATGGAAGCAGTCACTAATAATATTAATTTTAAAACCAAATAAGGATCCTATGGATCCAGGTTCTTATAGACCAATATCTTTAATAAATCAAGATGCAAAAATTTTGACAGCAATAATGGCGAAGAGGTTAAATAAATTTATTTATAAGTATATACATAAAGATCAATGTGGTTTTATTCAAGGAAGACAGATGGCAAATTTAATAGGGAAAACGATAAATAAAATAAATATAATGGACAGAGATAAACAAAAAGCTGGAATTTTAGCCCTAGATATATTTAAAGCCTTTGATTGTGTGGAATGGCCAGCATTAAAAACAATTTTAAATAAAATAGGATTAGGAGATTTAAAGGGTTAATAAATCAATTGTATTCACATAATACATCTGTAGTGATGGTAAATGATGGATTTACAGAACAGATTCAAATAACAAGAGGAACGAGACAAGGATGTCCATTATCTCCAGTTTTATTTGCAATAGTTATAGAAATGTTAGCGAATGTGATAAGAAATGATGAGAATTTGGAAGGAACTGGAGTTAAGGAAAAAAATAAAATAAGCTTATTTGCAGATGACACATTGTTGACAATTAAGGATCCAATTGAAAAGATAGATAGGATAGATAAACATTTAATAGAGTTTGGGGAGAAGACGGGATTAGAAATAAATTGGGCCAAATCAGAAATAATGTTATTTAATTATACTAAAGAAGAAGTACAAAAATTTATAAGTAGTAAAAGAGGATTACTTAAAATAAAAGAATCAATTAAATATTTAGGAATAGAGATTACAAAAAATTTACAAGAATTACAGGAAAAAAATTTCAAGAAATTAAGATTAGAAACAAAAAGGAAATTAGAGGACTACAAAAATATAAAGCTATCGTGGTTTGGTAGAATAGCAGTGGTAAAAATGAAAATTTTACCTAAAATTAACTTTTTGTTTAGAATGTTACCAATAAAAATATCAGAGGAAGAATTAAAGGAGTGGCAAAAGATATTAAATAATTTTTGTAATGGAAATAAAAAATCGAGGATTAACAAGAAATATTGGTATAAAAGTCAAAAAGAAGGTGGCCTGGGACTTCCAAATTTAAAATGGTATTATTATGCAAATCAATTGAGATATATCATAGAGGGGGTTTCAGGAAAGGGTGATTTAGATTGGTTAGAGATAGAAGATATGAATATTGAGACAAAATTAGAAAATATATTTTTTAGGAATTTTTCAAAGAAAGAAATGGAGAAGATAGAAAATCCTTTTATAAAAAATATAATAGAAATATGGAAAAAAATAAAAGAAAATTATTACCGAATATATCAATATTAACTCCGATAGTGATGATGGAAAAATTTCCAATAAATTTAAGAGAAATAATAGAGAAAGAAATAAAAAAACAAAAAATTTATAGATTAAAAGATTGGATGAAAATAATGATAAATAAAGATAGAATGAAAGAGAGATTGCAGGAAACTAAAATATCCTGGTTAAATTATATACAATTAGAGCAATGGACAAAGAGTATGAAAAGATATGTTAAGGATTTTAAAGAATATACTAAATTTGAACAAATTATTATTCAAAGAGAAAATATGCAAGAAAATGAAATACTAAAAGGTATTACAAGTGAAATATATAAAATATTAGCAAAAGAACAAGAAGAGGATTTTCTTAGAAAAATGTGGGAGGAAGAGACAGTACAAAATATAGATATACAAGAATGGAGAAAAATTTGGAAACAACGTCATTTAAAAAAATTATCAATAAGAATAAAAGAGAATTATTATAAATTAGTGTGGAAATGGTACTTGACTCCAGTGAAATTAAATCAAATAGATGAGAAATATTCAAGATTATGTTGGAGAGGATGTCAAGAAATTGGTACATATATGCATATGTGGTGGAATTGCAATAAGATAATGGAGTTTTGGCAAAAGGTTTTTAAAGAGATAAAAGAGATTATAGGAGCAGATATACCAGTATGTCCAAATATTGCATTGTTATCTATATATGATAAGGTTGAGTGTACTCAAGTAAAGAAAGAATTAATAACAAATTTGTTAACTGCAGCGAGATTAATAATAGCAAAAAAATGGAAAGCAAATGAAAAATTTCAAATAGAGGAATGGTATAACGAAGTGTGGAAAATTGCAATTAATGATAAACTAACATGTAGAATTAGGTTTATGAAAGGTTTGGTTAAAGGGAATGATTTTGAAGAAATTTGGAAAATATTTTTGGATAAAGTTCTGAAAAGAGATAGTAATACTACCCTGTCAAAAGAAGAATGGCAATTTTGGAAAGTGGATTAAATAAAAAGTTGGCTCTGGGGGGTGGGTATTTTTTAGTTTTAGTTTTGTTTTTCTTTTATGTTGTATATTTTGTAATTCTTAGTAGGTGTGTGTGTTAAACTTGTGATTTATAGATTTAAATGGATAAGTGATGTCAATGTTTTTTTAAAAAAAAAAAGTTAAAAGAATTAACAATAGAAATAGATTAAAGGGGATGTGAAAAATATTGAATTAAATGTGAAATTATAACAGTTGAACAGATTTATAAATTTAAGGGTAAAGGTGCAAAATAACAATGTAAGTTAGTATTGCTTAAGAGAAGAGAAAAAAGAAAAAGAAAAAAATTTTTTTTTTAATTCACTATTATGTATATCACATGGTGTTTAATTTTTTTTTCTTGTTTTGTATTTGTGATTTAGTTATATAATTAATAAAAAAAATAAAAAAATAAAATAAAATGAACCTTATGATGTGAGCAACAGTCCTCAAAAGTTTGCGACAAATTAAACTTGTTAGTCCCTGCATTTCTACAAGACTCCATTGCTTTTACTTTCACAGAGGTGGCAAGGACTCAGAAAAACTGGACAAAAGAGGGCTCCCCGAACTTATACCAGAAAGCACAACTTGTTCCTTATTTTGTCCCTTGGCTGCTATCACCTTAGCCTAAAGTTTTTGTTGCACCTCTATTTGTTTGCTGCAAGAGTGAAAACACTGGGAAAGAGTTCTCAGCTGAGAACTCTTAGAAATAGTAAGCCTATTCCTGCCTCCTAACTTAAGCAACACAACACTGTATGATTGCACTATCACTACAACACTGTATAAGTTGACTACTGACAGCACTGACCTTCAAATTAGTACTCAAGTACACTCACCTAGAGACAAGCACTCTTTTTTTCTAAAACACACAATTCCCCCTTTTTGTATGCTTGGAAATCTTTCTTTCAGCTGTCAGTCTAGTTTTTCTTTTTCTAATGTTGTGACCAGACTAGGCTTTTATAATCCAGTCACTCAGACTCATTTATGGAATTTTAGAAAAGGTCCAAATGACAACTTTTTTCTGTTTGTATCCCTTCTGTGACTTGCCTCTATTCCTTGTGTCATTTCCATAGCATAGAGAATCCATTAAGGAGGGGAAATGGAATAAGTGCACAGTGTCTTTTGACTGGTAAAACAAAAACAAAAAAATTACTCTAAGACTACAACTGGTCTTAGAATAGTGAATTCAGTATACACTTTGTTTCTCTGACTCTTGGAAATCCTATTTTTGGGTGCCTCTTTCTGCATTCCCTCATCCAAGAAACCTTCTCCAATAAAGCCTTTTCTGTGGCTGCAGAAAAGGTATAACATTTCAGTATCCCACACTCAGCTAGTATCTGAGCACTGGATTATGACCCTGCATGTGAAGATTGGGTTCTATCAGCCATAGAAACCCTCTGGGTGATTTTGAATGTGCCCCGGAAAACCCTGTGAAAGGATTGTCTTGGGATCACCACAAGTCAGGAATGATCTGAAGTCACACCACAACAACACAATTCCACAGTCTGTCCTTAGCCATGCTTCTTCTTTGACCATACTACCCCACCCCCGATTTTGGCAAGGAGTGCTTTTACCCTTCCTGCCCATTGGCTGGAGAGTGGTGCTGCATCATGAGGGGCCACATATGTCTCTATAAAGTGGTGTGGCCCAGACTTGATCTTTCTTTGAGCAGCCAACTTCTCCAGCCCACCCTCCCTAAAATTGGCATGGGCTATACGCAGCCTTTTGGGACTGAGTAGAACTTTATTTATTGTGCCAGGACTGGCATAGTACATGGCTTTTTTGCCTATTCCAAATGGTACTTGATTTGATGCCTAATTGTTTTTTGGTTATTTTCTGTTACTACTGCCAGGGTTCAAGCACTCAGATGACATGCTTCTTTGACGTGCTTTCTCAGACACTTCCAGATGAAGGAATTTTATCCTGCCCTTCATTGCCAGCCAGCTTCAAGGGAGATGTGAGGGGATGTCCCCCTGAGTGGGAACTCCCCTACAGGAGTGTTAATTGATGCCACCCAGAAGACCTGCTTGGGATTCACTGTATTCCTTCATGGGAAACCAGCTTACATTACATGACTTACAATGGGAGGCTGGCTTAGCTAGACCTCCCAAAAGGAACTGCCTACATGTCCCATTATGCTACTATATTGCAGATTCCTGTTATGTAATAAAATGTGACCCTTATTACAACGGCACTGTTGTCTGATGGTATCTTTCCAGGTGGAAGGGCAATTTCACATTCAGCTTCCTTCTTCTATTCTTCTATTTGAAGAAGGAAGCTTCTTTTCCTTTTTGAACATTGAAGTGTCAATGCAAAGGGCTCTGCTCCTTCCCTTGTGGGACAGTCTTCAGTAATTTACCTTGCTATCTTACCTTTAGTTTCTCACTCAGTAAAACTTCCCTTTTCTGGAAGAGCAAGAGCACTATTTCTGTTTACAGCTAACACCCTCAGTTCTTGCATATTTTGGTAAATGCTAATCTGGCCCCCATTTAATTGAATGGCAGCAGCCTCTCCTCCGACAGAAGAGAATCAGGTCCACACTGGCCATTTTGTGAACAGAACGCTGGGCTAGAGAAACCTTTGATCTGATTCACTTTGTCTCTTTTTACATTCTTATTTGTTTCTGGATGATAAGATTGTCAAACTGTATCCAGAATGATGATACACATTTCCCAGAAAGGGTAAACTATTGCTTTCATGCTGTACTTTGAAATTGTCTTTAAAGATGCACTCTGAACTCATCTTCATGATGTACTCTGAAGGTACCTTTACAACGGAGAAATCATGTGGGAAAGTCACCTTGTTAAAAAAAAAAAAAAAGACTGAGTGAAATCTGGCCTCTGCTTTTTACTCTGCTTTCATTTGAAGTATTTTGATTCAGGCAAGAGAGTTTATACATCTTGAACCATGCTAAACTTATAATTAATATACCATCTTGTATCAACTTTACACCAACACTCTTTATTGTCTTATACTGAAATTTGAATACTCATTAAAGTCAAACTGTGGTCTTTAGTCACTATGAAAGGGATCTCAAAGACCATAAGGAAAATAAGAGAAGAATACCCATTGCAAACAGTTGCAAATTGTGAGCTAAATTTAAACCTTTTGTTTTCTGATGTAGCTGTGCAAAATTCATGGAAAGAAGGAAGAGGGAAAATGCTGTTGCACAGGGCTGCCTGTGACCATGTCAGGACTTTTTTCTTCCTACTGAGAATATTCTTTAGATGAAGCAAGTCCCTATTGAGGAAGCTTGCTATGTACTAAATCTATGATAGCAGGATAGAACAGTACAGTAGTAAAGCTGAATCAATTTTTATTCTAGATGAATAATGAGTAGCACATTTGTACTGGTGGTCCCTAGAGCATACCACAGGGTGTACAAACAGTTCTGTGAACAAATATGTAGTGGAAAACTGTATCGGGTTTCCCTCGTTTTGTATAGTTCAGGACCAGGTGCAACATCATTTCTGCTAGTGGACAAACGGCAAGGCATATTTTTTCTCATTTTCTTTGATCCATTAATGGTATCTGTAGCTGCAGATGAGCTTATTAATGATTATTTGATTCCAGACATCACTGAATATGAGATCAATGACAACAAAATTTTTTGTATAATACCAGTAACCAGACATTATGGTAAGCAATCATTTTAATGAAAATCTAATGCAGAATCAGTATTTGATGTTCTGGAGTCTGGCTACATTCAAATCATCACCATCACCATCATCATCATCATCATCTACAGATTTTAGAATGGAATTAAACAGAGTATGACCAATACCCACACGCTGCAGTTGACAGCCTTACTGCAATGCAAGGTTTATGTTTCTGATATTTTGAGGATGCTTTTAAGCATTAATTTATTTCCTCCAGCACAGGAGGCTGGAAGAAATGCATCATAGCTTGACTGGCTGCACCATGATGTACACGTATTCTCCCACCCACTCACAAGCATTAACTAAAACAACCATGTATTTCTTTTATCAAACACATTTCAGTTTTAAGACCTGCATTTCAAACTGGATTGTGGGGGCTTTTGCTGGTTTTGATCTTAAAGTCTTATATTTTTTTTCTATTTCTATCTTTTCAATGTTTACTTATTCTAAGCTACATAGCTATATGTTATGAGAAAGCATTACATAACTACTTCACTGGGAATGGGAGGCACTGTGCTGCAGTGGTTCTGGCCTTACCTCTCAGGCAGGTTTCAGATGGTGGTGTTTGGGGATAGCGTGTCCTCAAAAAAAGGGCTGTTATAAGGGATACCACAAGGTGCCATCTATCTCCAATGCTTTTTAATATCTACACGAAAGCACTAGAAAAGACCATCTAAAGTCATGGAGTGGGGTGCTACCAGTACGCTGATGACACCCAAATGCCTTCAAAAACAGTCTTACTATGGATAGTATGTCTCCTCTGAATGAATGCTTGAAGGAGGTAATGGACTGGATGAAGAAAAACAAATTGAAACTGAATCCAGACAAGACAGAAATGCTTACTATTAAGGGTCCTAATCTGGGATTGAAGGTGTGTCAACCAGTTCTGAATGGGGTCGCACTCCTCCTGAAAGATTTTGTGCCCAGCTTGGGAGTGCTCTTAGATCCGTCCCTCCAAATGTAAGCTCAGACAGATGCAATAGTCAGGAGTGCTTATTGTCAGCTTTGGCTGATATGCCAACTGCACACCTTCCTAGAATTGGAAGACCTAAAGATGGTAAAGCATGCACTGGTAACTTCAAGGTTGGACTTCTGCAATGTACTATACATTGCACTAACTTTGTACTAAGTTCAGAAGCTTCAACTGGCCAATCTGGCAGCCAGTTTGGATAAAGGTACACTGAAGAGTGAGCATACCACACCAATATTAAAATAACTCCACTGGCTGCCAATTAGTTTCTGGGCAAGGTACAAAGTTTTGGTTGTTACCTTTAAGAGCCCTACATGGGTTGTCTCCAAGATAGCTGCAGGATCACCTCCTCCCATACAATATACCCCATACTCAGGTCACCTAGGAGCCACTTACTTAATCCTGCCTGGACTAGATCAGCAACGATTACTCAGAGGAACTTCTCGTTGGCTGCCCCTAGACTGTGGAATGATCTGCCAGAAAAGATTCAACAGCTAAACACGACTGAATTTTAAAAAGTACTAATGACCTATCTCTTTTGGCAGGTCTACCCAGTCAATTCTAACTATGAATTTTAAATTGGTGTATTTTAAATAGTTTTATGACTTCCCACCTCGAGCACTGGGGAGAGACAGCTAAGAAATAATCATGATCATGATCATCATTCAGAAAATAATAAAATACCCCTGCTGGGCCCACAAGATGCAAAGATATGGGACTGAGCAGAAATCCCACAGCGCAAGGTTCTGAAATGGACACAGCACAGTATAAGTCAAATGCAGTGAAATACTGTGGGTCCTTGGTATCTAAACCAGGGTTTGGTTCCAGGAGTCGCTGTAAACAGCAAAATTCATGGATGCTCAAATCCATTTATGTACAATGGTGTAGCAAAATGGCATACTTTATATAAAATGGCAAAATCAAAGTTTGCTTTTTGGATTTTTTAAATATTAATATCAATTTATATTAATATTAATTAATTAATATTTATTAATATTAATAAACTTAATATATTTTTTAATATTTTCAAACTGTGGTTGGTTGAATTTGCGGATAGAGAGAATCCATGGATATGTAGGGCTGACTATATTGCCCACATCCATCTCAAGTGACCACAGAAAAAAGATACCTTAGTTGACAGTACTAAACTATCAGAAAGAATCAACATGGTCACATACTCCTCTCTGTTTCCTTGCCAACAACCATCCACAGTTATGGAATGGTACAAAACAAGCCTCCAGTATAACTGTACAAAACAGGGTACAAAACAGGCCTTCACTATAACTGCAAACCTATCAGAAAATAATTATAATCCAAGAGTGTCTGGACCTCTTGACCATTTAGGTTATTATATGGGCATAAGAGATACTTGTTACATAGAATCCACATTGAAAATTAGCTTCAGAAAGATAATTGTGTATTTTCTCTTATCACATGTCATATTATTTTTATAGTCCTCTCAGGAATAGCCAATGTAATCTCTCCCACCCATCACTGTCATATCTCTTCCTTGCTAAACCATAACATGGCACTCCTGAAATAACATTCTCTTGTCATCAAGTGACATCCCAGATGCTTAAGGGACAATCAGCAACTGGAACCACCAAACAACTTTTTGCTGTCATTAAGAATAACATTGCTAAATCCCCAGAGAAGATATGTCAGTATTGTCCAAACAGAAGAGTTAACCACTGGGACATGATTACTATCGTATATGTACTGTCAAATCCATGTTAAAGTAACTGTTTGTAACGTGTTATTTGAAAACCAAATGTTTCATGACAATTTTGAACAGCTTTTTCCTAATTTCCCTTAACAGATTATGCTGACGGCCATTTTAAAAAATCCAACCTAAGTTATTTATTTAACTGAAATGATAAAACCAAAAGTAATTATCTCTCTCTCCCCCTCCCCTCTCTTCCCCTCTTTCTAATAAGTGGGTGCAAGTAAGTAAACAATACATTTGGTAGCATTCTTTGCCAATATGGTGCCCTGAATACACTGAATTCAGAAAAGTTATTTTCTGGCTTACAGTGCTTAGAATCCCCCAGCCAGCATGGAAGCTGTACACCATATAGTAATGTTTCTAATCTCTAATTCAATTACATCTTCATAAATCCCAGCTACCATGGCTGTTGACCCTGTGTCGATATGATTGCAGAACTGGAGGGCTGGCAAAAGCTGTTGGACTTATACAATTTATTACAGTACAATATAAGTGGAAGCAAAATGATGCACATGCTGTGTTTGGGCCTCATCCTATTTCCTCATCAGTAGTTCCCTTCCTTACAGACTACTTTTAAAATTCCATTTTCCCATACAGCGAAACAACCTTCTGAGAATGTGTCCAATACCACTTGATTCATATCTAGCTATGCCTTAAGAAATTCCATTCCTATGTAAGTTCATGGTGGTATATCTCTATTTTACTGTAGAGTATGGTTGAAATTCATTCACACTATAGAGTCATAACTATGTGATCATGCCCCAATCTAATCATTCAGAGCAGTTAAATTTCATCAATATGAAATCTGCATATATGGAAAGATTTCGGAATGATCCCAAATAATATAGCAAACTATCCCTTTTATTCTAAATGGAGCCCTGAGCAAAGTAGGCAACTATCTCTGAAGGAAGGAAGGAATTTTCTCATTTTTATATCATTCTTGTTCCCTGTTTCCCAGCACTATTAATTGTGCTAGGTCAAAGGATAGTGACAATTAAATCCAAACAAATACAGAATGTTTCCATCAGTGGAGGCTGGTCCATTGGGATAAGGGGAGTACAACCTCCTCTTGTGTGCCTTGCAACTCAAAAACCGATAGAGGTCAAGAAAAGAAGAGATTTCTGGATGTTCTTAAGAATGGATTCACTGAGGTATCCTAAAAGAATGGTACAAATATAAAATCCTACTGGTTTGCCATTTGCATCTTTAATACCTTCATTTGTGGAGGAGCAGATACTATCATAAGTCAATTCTTCTCTCAGAAATAAAAGAATCATAGAGGAGGTGAGAGGTATTTTATCACCTGTCCCCTAATTTGAGCAGGCTCTGGTAAGCATGTTATGGAACATAGTATTTATCAGAGCTAGCTATGGGTCTTCCAGCAGGTCTCTGTAAGTTATTTAAGCCGCTTCTTTATGTAATAGTTTCCTGGCCCCATATCAGAAGCCCAGATTCAGCAGTGCTATTCTATAACATGGAAAAGATTCTCATTAGATTGCTTCCTTGCACCAAAATGGCTGACACCTACCTATATAATAAAACACACAATGAGAGAAAACAAGAATAGTCACAAAGTGTGGCTACTTGATTAGATTTCAGCAAGTCAGGAAAAGGTGGAATCGATTTCACTTTGGCTGAGTTACACAGTCCCTTTGCAAAACAGATGCCTGCACGGACAGCAAAAACTAACCATAGAATGATTTTCTTCTTGTCAGACATGTCCCAAAAGGAAATACAATATACCATGGACATGATATTTGCTGAAATTTGGAAAAAAAAAAAAGGGGGGGAGAGTATCTTCACACAACATTCCCTAGCAAGGAATCCTGCAATTGAGTTATATCTGATCTTCCATTTCCTATGATGTAACTACAGTGAGGAAACTCAGGGGGGAACTGCTGCAAATGTAGAAGAAATAAATGGTGGCACGAGGTCTGCACAGCAGGCCTTTCTCTTTACTGAACAATGTAAAGAACCTTCAATATTCCATGGTTTTCTTTTTATGGTCTATTGCAAGCCACGGACAGATTTGGAAGATGGTTCTGATCCACATTTAGCAAACTCCAACATATTTTGACCAGGTATGTAATGAAGAACACATACAATAAAATTTCAAAAGCCCATTATGGTTGCTTTGTTGTTGTATGTCTCCAGGCTGTTTCAGGCTTATCGCAACCCTAAGGCAACTCTATCATGGGGATTTCTGCGGTTGAGTGTATGATGTGGTCAAGGTGGTCAAGAGTGGGGACTTGAAACCTGGTCTCAATGGTTGTAGTCCAGCATCGAAACCACTACATCGCATTGGCTACTGGGCCACAAAGGAAGGCACATTTTTCCCAGTAACCATCACTGGTCAATATAACATACTCTTTCTTCTTAGCTACCACACCTAATCACTGCAAGTTTACAGTGTACCAGAATTTAAGACAATGCCTATTATTAAAATGGGTAATCATCAGATCCTTGCAAACCTAAGGAACTTTGGCCAGATTAGAATACACGAAGATGATTATACTGTTGACATCAGAAGGAACCCTGATTTAATAATTTTTCCCCAAAATACAATTACCAAGAAATTACTCCAATGCAGATAACTTGATTCAGAATAGAGACAACCACATTCTGCTCCAATGACTAAACCCTACAATTATCATTAAACATATGCACATTAGGTAATTTGTTACTGAATTCATAAAGCTGGCACAAAATTGCTCCTTCTCATGAACCTACTTTTCTTCCATTTTTTTTTAAACAAAAACAATATGAAGATATTATACTTACTGTCAACACTGCAATTGCTTGGCAAGCAACATCAAAGGATGAGTTAGAATGGTGCACACGTGTGTTCACACAAATCTAGCAAAAAACCAGTTTTATATACATGAGGGTGGGGAGGCTTTTACTATCTGTGAGATGCATTGATGTTTACAGAGTCTTTTTAAATCGTTTAGAAACTACGTCAGAGTCATTGTGAACAAAAAAAATTGAAGAAACTTAGGTGGCATATCTTCCTCCCTCCCTCTTTATAGTGAGAGGTACTGAAGATGTTTTACAAATGTAGAATCTTTGGTGGCATATCTATCTGTGTCTCTGACCATTTCCGCACTACAGTGTTAAAGTGCGGCTATTCCACTATCAACCTCCTATAGAATTCTGGGGTTTGTAGTTTAGGGAAGGGCACTTTGAATTCTCAGCCAAAGAGCTTTTTGGTCTCAGTAAATGACAAACCCCAGAATTCCACAGGGCATTGAAAGTGGAATAGCAGCAGTTCAACACTGTAGTGCGGAAATGGCCTCTGGTCTATCCACGTATCTATCACATTAGGTGGTATACCACTTGTGAAATAGGATATGCAAAGAATCTGTATATTTCATCATATAAGCTAGAAGCATCCTGAACAAATGCTCCCAGGGGATAGCCGGGGGTGGTGCAGGGGGCATGATGTACTTGTATTCTTATTGTTATGCTTTCAATGCTTTAAAACTGTTTTAAATATGTTAACAGCCATTAAGACAACATTGACTTATAGTGCTCCTATGAATGAGAAACCTTGTGGTCCTTGGTCATCAACTCTGTGGCCATTTCTGCACTACCCCCACAGAGCGTGATTATTCCACTTTCAACATCCTATGGAATCCTGGAGTTTGCAGTTTGCAGCCGGTCCCTCCCTAAACTGAAAACCCCAGGATTCCATAGGATGTTGAAAGTGGAATAATCACGCTTTAAGAGTGTAGTGTGGGCCTTTCTACACTATACTGTTATAGTGCTATTATTCCACTTTCAACCTCCTATGGGATTCTGGGGTTTGTAGTTTACTGAGGCCAAAGATCTCTCTGGTTGAGAATTCTAAATGCCACTCTCTAAACCCCAGGATTTCATAGGATGTTGAAAGTGGAATAATAGCCCTATAATGCTGTAGTGCAGAAAGGCCTGCCCTGTTTGGATGTTGCAGACCCTGAGCTGTGGCTTCCTTGATTGAGTCTATCCACCTGTAAGGAGGCTTTCCCCTTTTCCTACTACCTTCTACTTTACCAAGCATTGTTGTCTTTGCTAATTAGTCATGTCTTCTCATAACGTATCCAAAGTATAACAATCTCAGTTTAGTAAGTTTTATTAAGTAGAAACAGAGTAGTAACTTACTTTTAACTTACTGCTGTTTTAATAGGATAGTTCCTTAATTGTTCATTATTTATTCAAAATTTTAATTACAATTATTGTTTTCTAGCTATTTTTATTTTAATCTATGCTGCGAAGCATCTTGGGGCAAAAACACAATATAAATAAAATAAAATATTCCTATGAAAATAAATATGTTTATAGCAGCTAATAACATGATCTGTACATTTTATGTAAATCTGCAATTCCTGCTTCAGAAGAAACGTAGTCAAAGGCTCCATAGCTGGCATATGTTTAGAAATAATGCCAAATCATGTTTAAAACAGAGCTTGAAAAAGTTATTCTTCTGGACTACAGGTCTCAGAATGTAATAAGTTCCAGTGAAATCCATCTCAATTATTCCCAAATAAACATACACAGGGCTTCAGCTTTTTTCTTGAGGGTATTGGGGGTTGAGCAGGCCCTGTGTCACCTGAACAGAGAAGAAGATTGGGAAAAAAATGCTTTCACTTTCTTCCTCTCCTAAATTGCTCACAGGCATATCCTGTTTGGCCCTCAAGACCACTGCTGGCAGTTGACTTCCCACCCCCCTCCCCGATTCTCAAGGAGTTTTATCTGTCTGCTCCAGTCCGCATGTTCCACCTGCATCTCAGTGTGCATCAAGATTCAATGAGTGATATTAAAATAAATGTATAAACAAAGCACAAGTAGGAGCATACAGGCATATGCATATTGGCTTGCACAGATGTTCTGATCATAAGGCATGCAGTAGTCATACTACAGTTATGTCAATGATGACCCCCTTCTTTAGTCTTTCAGATCCAGGTATCCCTCTGAAGAAAGATCCCACACACTGCACCATCATCCCATTGAACAAGAGAACAGGATAGCCACCCCAGGTGCTCTAAGACAGTGCTAGAATGGCTAGGGAAGCCATCACTGGAAAGAAATTGGGGTGTAAGCAGGAAAGGTACAACATGAGGACAGAAAACAGCAACGAAGAAAGGCAGAGGATACACAGCACACCTGAAGAAGGCCTTTCTAGACATTTATTCAAACTGGAGAACAAGGAAGTAAGTGAAGACTCACAGGCAAAATAAGATCCATTTAAATAAATCTTTTTGTTGAACATTCTATACCTATAATTGAGGAATCATCCTGATTTTTATACTTAGCGTTTCCTCGCCGACTCTGAAATTACACCAATCAACATAGGATTAAAAAAGCCAAGAGGAAAAATATCATTGCAGCTGTAGCAACAGGAATACATAAGTAAAAGAACCACGAGGCTCCCTGAACACCACATATCTAGGCTTAGTTAGTCATAAATAAAACAAGAAAATTATGCATACTCTCTTTGATTGTCCTAATGGCCCAATTTCACCCCCATGGACAGACTGCTACTGAATGACAAGCCTGAAGCTTAAGTATTTGATCAGATTGGCTACAATTACTTGGTATCCTTCACTGGCATTATGCTACTTCAGTAAATATGAGCTATCTGTTATAAATAAGCACAAAATCTGATTTCCTCTTAAGACAATAAGCAGTGTCAATCTCAGCAGAAAGGAATCTAATGTGAAGAGAAGTATAGTAGAGACAGGAGGGGCAAACATAGCAATAATGGGCAAGCTCAGTTATCCTCAGATTGATGGGGCAAATGCCAGCTCATTGAGCTCTGCCAAGGAGCAATTTCTTGACAGCATAAATAATAGCTTCTTCTAATATAAAACAATAGACTGTTCTAATCTAAAAGCCACATGAAGAGATTTGGTCTGGTCATCAATGGGATACTGAATATGCCTGTTACAAATCTCTGTCAAACACTACAATTTAACAGCAAAGGGGGAAAAATAGCCTTAGAATGATGCTTCTCTACTCTACTGCCACAGAAACAACATGTGTGACCACTGCACTGATGCAGAAATGCTAATCTACATAAACCATTGATGCTTCTGAACATATATGTTAACTCTCTTGAACAACAATGGGACTTTTTAGCTCCCTATAGTCATGTTTCACTGTAAGAGCAGATCTACAACATAGGCATTGACCTTGTTGACTGCACAGTTGTGAACAACCCCAGCTTACAGCCACTTGTCATGTACTTTCCCCCCATACTTTTGTTCCCTTATGAACCTAAAGTCAAATCCATTGCTTTTTGGGAAAGAATGTGCTCCCAGCCAATACAACATGTTGCAGCAGCAACAACAACAACCCTGTAAGAGACTTCTTTTGGCAAACCATGATACAGTAATCAAAACTGCAATATTAATTTGTTCTTTTAGTGACTTATACGTGTGTAAGAACAGCTTATATGTGTCTACCTTTCTGGATGGGTGCAGAGGGCTATTCTCATGCCTTTGCACTGCATCCAAAATACCCCTACACCCAGGAGGTGTCAAGCCCTGGGAGAGGCCTCTGCAGCTTTTGATCACTGGTGGAAAAGGGAGTGAGGCGAATGACGAATGAGACCATGGAGATCTGGCTGCTCTGTGTTCTCAGGGAAAGGAAAAGGTGAGTGTATTCCATTAGAGAACACTCTCTCATTTCTCTCCCACCCCACAAATGACATAAGACCAACTGCTTATCTATCTACTAATAATACATAGCACTTCTGAAAGCAGGATGCTTTGATTAAAAAAAAAAAAACTTATTTCTCGACAGATTAAACCTGAGGAAATATGGTAATTACAGCCCTCCCTCCACATTGTGGCTTTGACCTCCACAAATTTGATTATTCGCTAAGTGCCTGTTTGCTTTCCCCCATTTTCTCTCTCCCATTCCTTGGCCTTTTGCCCAAGTGCACTGCCTTGACAAAAGGCAAGCAAATGGGAGGGGGAAAGGCTCATGGGCACGCAAGCCTTTCTCCCTGCACTCTTCTGATTCCCAGTCTCCAATCTTGTTCCTGTCTCCCATGTGGGTACGCAGAAAGAAGGAAGGGTGCTCGGATGAAATGCAGGAGAGTTTGGGCTAAAGATCTTCCTGTCCTTCAGTCTCATACCCGTTGATGTGTGGGTGTGCAGAAAGAAGGTAGGGTGTGCAGGCAACAGGCAGGAGAGAGAAGGTGGAAAGACCTCCCCTCCCCTCCCCTCCCCTCCCCTCCTTTGCCAGTTGCTCGCAAGGATGCACAGAAAAAAGGAGGGCACACTGGCAGCTGGCAGGAGAGTGGAAGGGAAGGGAAGTGAAGGTCTTTCCCCCTATCCTATCCGTTGTCCTCATGGCCATGCAGAAAGAAGCAAGGATGCATGGGTAGTGGGCAGGGGGAAAGACCTTCCCTACCCTCTACACTCCTGCCCATTGCCCATGTGGGTGCATAGAAAGAAGGCACGACACATGGGCAGGAGAGTGCAGGGGGAGAGAAGATCTTTACCTCAAACTCTCCTGTCCATTGCCCACATGAGTGCACAGAAAGAAGGGTATGTGGGTGGTGGACAGGAGAGCACCCCTCTGCTGCCTGGTTCTCACACAGGCACACAGAAGGAAGGAAGAGTGTGTGAAAGACCAAGAGAAAAATGCAAGGGGAAAGTCCTTTCCTTTCCTTCCATTCTCCTGCCTGTTGCCTACATGCAGAAAGAAGGAAGGGCATGCTGACAGTGTGTAGGAGAGTGGAAGGGGAGGGAAACTCCACCCCCACATGGGCACGCAGAAAGAAGGAAGGGTGCTTGGGCAGCAAGCAGGAGAATGCAGGGGAAATTACCCCCCTTCCCCTCCACTTTCTGCCTTTCACCTGCGCAGGCACAGAGAAAGAAGAAAGGGCATGTGGGAGAGAGACAGGAGAGTGCAGGGGAAAAACTTTCCCTCCTCTCTGCTCTCCTGTGTGCCCCATGTGGGCATGCAGAAAGAAGGAAGGGCATGGGGGCAGCAGGAAGGAGAGTGGAGGGGTCTTTCCTCTTTCACTCTCCTGTCCATCGCCTGCATGGGTGCATAGAAAAAAGCACGGGCGAAGGGGTGGCGAGCAGGAGAATGCAGGGGGAAAGAGCTTCTCTCCCCTGCACTCTCCTGTGTGTCGCCCACATAGGAGACAGACAGGAGACTGGAGTGGGAAAAGGTCTTTCCTCCTGCACTCTCCTGACATTTGGCCAGGAAACCTCAGAAAGAAGGCAGGAAGAGGGAGGCGCAGTGCTCACGGGGGGGGGGAGCTAGTCACTTTTTAAAACACTTTCATGAGGGTTCTGCACTCCAAACCCTCGCAAAAGTCAAGGGGCTACTGTACACAAAGCCAATGCTATTAAACTAACCAGACATTCCTTTAGAGAAGTTTAGAATATAATTTTATTTCTTTGCTTGCAGAGTGTGAATGAGGGAGTCTCTCTTCCCCACCCTTTCCCAATAATATGAATCCCATGTGTTGCATCAAAATAACCTAGATCTCTGGTTAAAATGGGGAATAAAAACCTACATATTTAGTGGGCCTACTTGGAATTTTTTGCCCATCACAAATGTCTTTTCACTTAACTTTGGAAGACTGAAATGATTCTTGTGGTCACTGCCTACAGTCAGGAAGGTATCGGTAATTGTAACCGTGTGCAATCATCAACCAGTGGGGAAAAACCAAATAGAACACTTACATTCTATACCCCAAATAAAATAAACAAACAATTAACCATTCTTCCAAATCATCCCACAGTCTTGGGGTGTTTTAGTTTTATAGCCACTTTATCAATTTGTGAATTCTTTCTTAATATCTCTGATACCCTTTGTTCTCCCACAAGACCCTGCAGACTTTCTTAATAGGATAATATAAACTATAAAAATTGAGAGGAGGAACACTCTTGTAAATATAAATGTAAGATATCTTTATACCACTCTGCTCAAGAAGATGCACTGACAATTATATATCATATATTAGTTGCTGTGGAGTGCCTTCAAGTTGTTTCTGACTTACACCAACCCTAAGGAGAACCTATAATGGGTTTTTTTGGGGGGGGGCAGAGAGTGTGTGATGTGCCTAAGTTCACCAAATGTATTTCCATGATTGAGCAGGGAACTGAATCCTGGTCTCCATGGTTATAGTCCAATCCTTAAACCATTACACAATGCTGTTTCTCATCATACATTAGACAGGAGACAAAGCAAATTCATCTGTCTCATTTTTTTTACTTCCCTTGCTGAAATAGCTCTAACAACTATTTCAAGACTGACAACTGATTTTTCTGGTAAATTAAAGGAGCTGATATGGAGTGCCCTATCACTCTGGGAATGGCCAATATATACAGGTAAAAGTTTGGAAGATTGTTAAACAATTTATAATTTGGTTGAGGCATATAAATAATATATATATTTATATTTGGATAGGGAGTGAGGGTGATCTCAGGAATTTCTATGAGTGAATGAATTCCCAGAGTGAAAACATCAGATTAAACACAGAATATAACAGTGAAGAATTTGATCTTTTAAATTTAAATTGTGAAGAAGGGAATGGACCAACTTACCACTTTCATATAAGGAAAACTTACAGAAGTCAATACTTAATTACATATTGAGAGCTCCATTCCAGATCACTTAGATATAGTGATGGGGGAAAAAAATCTTAATATTTGTTTTCTTGCAAATATTATGGGTTTCCTGCTGCTTTCGATACTCGTATGAGAACAAAGCAGTAGTGAAAATTCTTCATGCTTGCAAAGTCTTTGGGGGAACTGCTTTGCTCAAAAAATTTTTCTGCATGAAAAACATTCTGGGGGTAGAACATGTATTGGGGGGAGAGTTGCACAGAAAATGCGTTTCTTTCACAGGAAACACTGGATAAAAAAAATTCTCTATTTCTGCACAGAATAATTCCATGAAAGGCTAAAGTGAGACTATCTCTTTAGAACTGCACACAAATCTTTGTTTTTTTCTTCAGGAAAAAGAACACTGGAGAATATTCATCTTTGCACACAAAGATGAAGAATGCAAAGATGTACATGACTGCTCGGTGATTTACCACACTACATCTCCTACGGCTAGTTTTTATTTAACTGTTAAAATGAAACTGATAGTCATCAGTTTGACAGTTAGGCAGAGCGTATTCACATAGACTATATCCCAGAGCCTATTGAAATCATCTCAAATTATACAATCTGAGTTGTTAAGAAAATGAGACAGATAGCAATCTAATTGTTAGAACTGCACTCTGATTTTCAATCCAGCATATACCAGTTTATCACAAAAAGGACAAAATATCATTTAAAAGAACAAAGAACAGCCCATTTAAGGAACATAAAGAGACATCACAGAACACTCTGACAAATCAAGTTGTGCCCATTGGACATCCATGTGGACAGTGTGTCTACTTCAGGTGTAGTTCTAGAGGCTAGAATTTAGAAATCTGCCGAACCTAGAAAGATACATCTTGAACCACTTTTCTATTTGTAACTGCAGTGTTGTAATGTATACCATCAAGTGCAAATGCTAAACTAATAAAGTGGGAAACAAAGAATTAAGATGCTTTGAAAAGTGCACAGTATATGGGAACATCTTTGCAATACAAGGGGCAACAGAGCATTTCAGTGACCAATATGACAAATGATATGGGACTGTTCAGATCAGAAAGTTCTGCAGACTTTTCTTCAAGTGAGTATACCCACACTATTTTCAATGTACTAATACAGATTCTTGTACTTTCATGTGTTGCCTTTTTTATTCTTTGTATAAGAAAGAAAGAGGCCTTAAAATATCTACAAGCTAAAATGAGTCAAACTTTTAATTAGAGAACATTAATCTTCAGCATCTCACAATGTCTTTTTCTCCTCGACCCTTTTGTAGCATGGAAGATAAACTACACTAGAGATTTGATTCCCTTCACAACTAGTGGTTGTTCTTTTAACTAGAATATATAAAAGACTATTTCTCTTTCTCTATTTTGTCTTCTGAATTTCCTTTTTATTTACAACAGTTCCTACATAAGATCTGGTAGAACATCCATCAGAATTTTTCAGGAATGTGGATACCTCTCACAAGCAACCAATCAAGAAAATATGGATCTTAGTAGTTAAATGTTCACCTATCTTGTACAATGAAATGAGTTTTAAAGTCTCCAGATAGGATTCTCTGATCATATTCTTCAGAGTTTTAACAAGCCAGAAATTTCTGTCAGGTGCACACAGCTCTGTCAATCAATACAAAATTAACATTTCTTGGAAACCGAAGTTATTGGGGAGACTTCTGGAAAAATAAAATAGCTATGCTATATTGAAATCTTGCAACTGTTTAATGTGATGAAGCTTTATACATAAGTATGGTCATTTCTACAGTATACTGTTATGGTGCTATTTTTCCGCTTTCAACCTCCTCTGGAATTCTGGGGTTTGCAGTTCAGGGAGGAACATTTAGAATTCTCAGCCAGAGAGTTCTTTGACGTCAATAAACTGCAAACCCCAGAATTCCACAGGATGTTGAAAGTGGAACAACAGCACTATAACAGTATAGTGCAGAAATGGCCTATATTTCATGAAAGATTGATAATAGTTGCAAATCAAGGAAACAAACACCTTTCAATATTTTTACAGAGGAATTTCAAAGGGAGACAATCATGGTCTTTTTCCTCCTTGCTGTTTACTGTCTGTACAATAAAATCTGAAAATATTTTGTATAGAAATCTTTCCACCAGAAGAGAAACTAGGAAATGGAGTGAGAAGAAAACATAAAAGGAACTCTATATTATGGTTTTATCGGTCCTGGAAACAGTAACTGAAGTGAAGCCTATGCTTGTTGGCAGTACAGGAACTACTATTGTATAAAAAAATAATAGTATATCACTTCTGTTACCCAGAGGATTAAGATCATTTATATGGCTTTTAAAGAAACCACTTGGGTGTAGTGTATTAAGAACACTGTTCTTTGCTTACCGGAGGATCCTGATCTTCAGCTTCCACTGTTGTGATGACAGTTCCTTTGATTGCATCAGGAGCAACCATGCCCCTGTACAGAGGTTTGCTAAATACTGGGGAGTAATCATTCATATCCTGCAAAACATAATTAAGAGTTTACTGCTGAAACTGAAATGAGATTATGAACACAGTCACAATTGTTCAATCAAATCAGCACCCATTCAGTCTATTCTATTACAGAACTCATTTACTACTTTCAGGACTCCAGAATTCTCAATCGTATTATGATCCTCACATAAGACGGATACTCAAGAGGAAGATGCCACATTTTCAGCAATTGGAGAGAGCATGCATTGAATACAGGAAACTATAACTACTTAAGAAGTGTGGGTTGAGCCTGCACAAACTGAAAGCCTTTCATAACATATTCATAGCTGCCCAGATACAGTACTGGATCTAGGAGAAGCTAGGCTAGAATGCCCTGAAAGGGTGGAATTGAAATGACAGGAAATACAGGTCTGGGTGGCCTTAAAATCTAAGTTCATCCAAAATCTCTCCATCTATATTCCTACCATCTTGGGAATAATGGGACCTGGAACTACCTCTGGGCTTTAGCTTGTACACATATGAATTTCCTTATGGTATACGGTCTTCATAAATGCCACCCATAAAATGGTAGCAATAATATGGAACTCATAGACAAACCTTGGAATTTACCACTTGGTGCTGGCTATTTACAAGAAGTTTATTTGAGGACCTTAGGTTCAAGCTTCACAAAACTGCCTTCTGGCAATACTTGCAATTTAAACATTGCCTGTGTGTATTTCATATGCTCAAGCAGCATCTGGGACTCATGGAACACTTAGATTCCTATAAACGGTAGAGACCTTCCTAGTGCACACCAGCTTCTATACTACTGTGCTAGAATTCAAGTATAGTAGAGGATCTGCTGGTCAAATGGGTCACTGAAGTGGAACATCCTAAGCCCCTACTATACTGGAATACACAACAAAATATTTCTTGGATTTATGACTGCAATTAATTCAAAAGATATTTGTCTTGTGTGCATAATGGACATGAGACAGATTGAACGTATCGGAGCACAACCTAAGCCGACAATTCTATGAAAAAGAAAGGACTCTAATTTATATCTTGCAGTTTTGTCCAAATATTGCCCACTTCTGGCAGGAGCTAGTGAAGCATATATATGCATGTTGCTGCTGGAATATTTGGAATTAGAATGAGCCCTGGAAATAAGCATAGATTATGGATTTTATGCATGGCACCAACGGCCAAACACGGTATTTTGCAGAGCCAGAACTCCCCAGCGATACCATGGATAAAGATCCCTTGGAAAGAAGATCTCATTGAGCTTGCCAAGAAAAAGTATTGGTATTCAGTAGAGGGATAATGGACAAAAATAATTCTAAATACATAGTTCACTTTCTTCAAACAATTGTTGGGCTAGTCTATATTGATTGATTAGGCGGTCACCTGATGTCATGTTCCCTGTCCTCTGGGCAGGGAGGAAAGGATGTAAGAGAGGCTGGAGAAAGAAGGTGGTGAGAGTGAATGGCTGCAAATGGCTGATATTGTGTCTGCACATCCATAATTAAAGAAGGAAAGTGTGTTTTCTACTAGATTAATTTTTTGAGAACATGCTTGTGTGTTTACTCCCATACTCTTGAATGAAACACACAAAATTCAATTAAATCAGGTCATATTGTTATCAAAGGACAAATGAATTCAAACTGCAGTGAGCACTGAAACCAAATAAAGTCTAAGTGACTAATCAATTGGAAGCTAAGCAGTATCTACACAACAATATCTAGATAAAACAGAGCAACACCAGCTTGGTTCTAAGCTATGAAGCAGAATACAGGCGATTACCCTGTCCCTCCTTCATCACTCCTCCACTGGATAGGGTTTTGAGGGGAGAATCCTTTCAGATCCCAAGGAAGTCATCCATGGATGTCCATTATTTACCCAAAGTTTCTCCCAAGGGCCCACCAAGGTGCATGAAAGCTTAATAACTCTTTACGGCCTGCATTCCTTATAAATATGATATAGTGAAATTTAACAGAATTGAGCCAAATGCAGAGCCTCTTTCCATTTGGAACAGTATGACATAGGTGAAACAGCAAGATCCAAAAGGTCAGGTGGCATCAGTGTGTCTAGGGTAAAAACACAATAACGCTTGAGATGTGAAACACCAGGATTTTGCTATAGTCAAACCTACTGTATTTTGTGCCTGCCTGCAATAAGAAAGGTAAACAACAGTCTCAGGAATCCCTGATTGAGCATTCCTGAACAACAAAACAAGAAGAAAAAGGAAGAGCTGATAAGCCTGTCTCACTGAATACCCTCAACATCTTAAAAAACAAGCAAATGTAGATCTGTAAGTTTGGCCACCAAAGTGGAAATCATAAGAAAAGTGCAGGCTGATGTGGTTGTTTCATTTCACATGTGCATTTCGTTTAATTTTGAATAAAAAGTTTGCTGAAAAATGTTGAGCTGTTCATATTTTTTGTGGAATAGGAACCTGTCTCTGTTCTTTTCTTGTTATTCATGTCTCTGATACCAATTTTGTTTGTTTGTTTGTTTGTTAAAGAATTAAGACACAGTGACACATCTACTTTGTTAACTTAGGTATATCTGTAGGTGATTTCCTGCATTCTGATTGTGGCAATATGTTAATCTGAACTATGATTTGCCTGATATCAAGTGGCTGATAAAGCTTGAAACAAAGGAATGTGTAGAGACTATGCCATACCAACTATCATATTAAAAGTTAAAGGACTATGGATGTGTGCCTCTGAGGGTACAGAAGAGAAACTAAGGCTATTTCCATATGACTTTGCCATAATGCTATTGCAGCAAATTGTTACCATTCCAGGAGCTGTGCTACTGCACAATGTCAACGCTATCCAGCTGCTATCCCATCCTCAAGCATTGCTGAAGCACCTTGTAGTACTTCCAGAAACAAATCTGTTAAGATTCTCCTTTAGTGCTCCAGTCCTGTCAGCTGACTCTGTGTATTACCGTAATAGCACTTGATAGTGTTTTCTGTTGTTGAGGATCTCGCAGTGGACAGGGTGTGGGCATGCCCAGCTTGTCCCTCCCTCCTTGACTCCCATGGCATGGGAACTCCAAAATCTATTGCCTCTTCATGTTTATTTTAAAATTCTCCTTTGCATAAACTTTTTTTAAAAATACATTTTTAAGTATTATATCATGAAAATCCAATAGTGTACTGGCTTGTAGCACAGTTACAACAGTGCTGCACTAGTACAGCTTCCAATAAAAAACAAAAACCCTCCACCCAATCAGGGGCAGTGGGTGGGGCAAGGGAGTGGCCAAGAATGCTGTAGTGCAGAAAGAACACCAGTGATAATACCGCTACTGATCCACTTAAGGTGGAAGGGTGCAGAAAACAGCATTCCCAACCTGCTATCATTGTATGAGTGGCAATGCCGGGATTGTAACGGTACAATGCGCTAATGGCATCCAGTGTGGAAATGGCCTAAGACAAAGCCTACTCTAAGGCATGGAGTAGATGAAGGAGATGCCAGTTTTGGGGTGTGTGCATGTGTGTATGCAGACATTTTCAAAACAAGGTCACAATTTTTCCATAAAAATAGAAAATCAGTATAGGATAATGTGTAAATTACAATGCTATGTTTTTCGAACAATAATTGGACCAAGAATGCAGTCTAAATAAATACACTTTTTGATCTGTTCAAAGCATGTATAAGATATAAAACTATTCAGAGGACACACATCCAGGCATATCAAACATTGCTACGTCCTTTTCTTGTGTCTCTACTGCTTCGTGATAATAGATGACAAATACAGAATGCCTGAACATTTGTGTTCATCTTCTGCATGTCCTTATGTCCTTCATGTTGGTAAATCAGAGACTATAAATAGAAATGCCAAAAAGAGAAATCGTATACACATCCTCTGATAAGACTTGTACAGAACATCCTCTTCTGTGGGAAATGACTAGAAGGCCTTGCTTATATTTCCAAGGTAAACAGATCAGTAGAAGGGAAAAAAAAGTAGAAACATAAAGTCACTTAGAAAGCTGAATGACAACGTTTTTGTCCCAAAACTATCTTTTTGAGCAGTGACATTTTTTATGTATGAATTTGGTTTCTGAAAAGTTATTATTTAGCAAGATAAAATATTACAAATACAAAACTGTTGGCTTATCCTATGCCAAATCTTTGGGATATTACGGAAAATGTTTAAAGTGTAGACATATACAGGGAATAATCCAACAGCAAGCCAGGTGGTTGGTTCACTGTAGTGGTGGCAGCAAAAATCACTTTTTTATGTGCCTTATTTTTAAGGGAGATCATGCTGTTGAAGATGTCCAGGCAAGGTACACAAGCCTCCTGTGTGGCTTATTTTCTTCTAACATAGTCAAACTTTTGCCACTATGGCTGTGAGTGCAGAGCTTTGGGGGTGCATTTCCAATGCAGAGCCTCTGGAAATCCATCACTCTTGTCCTATGCAGTGGATATAGCATGTGGTTTAATGGCTCATGATATAGGGGCAGCTTCACACTAGCTCAAGGATTCCTAATTTGAGCTATGATACTCCTGACATCAGCTCACTTCCCTTGGCTGCAGAATGATGTCACTTTTTCTAACCTCTTGCAGCTCCTTCAAAAACACACACAAAAGATCTCCAATATTTTTAAATCATTTTTTATAGTTGTCTTCATTTACAACATCAACCATGACTATTAATTAGCAATGTGTCTAACAAAGGAACAGTGACAGTACTGAGTTATTATTTCTTTTCCAGTCCAACCCAACCATAATAAGCTTACTCAGAAGCAAATGTAAAGTGAGCTCAGTGATATTTACTGAGGATTATATCTTTTAGGAAGGCAATCTGCTTCTTTTTTAGACCAGTAGTATAACTATATCTATACTTCCATAATCCCTTTTTATTCCTGCGCTCCACTTTTGTGGTTTTTGGCTAGTGTCTCTTATTAAAGCCTTAACTGGTATTGATTCTAGAATTTGTATTTTGTGATATCACAACATATGTACATAAAAGGCCAAAGGGTGATAAATGACATCATGTGATTAAAGGAAAGTGGAGCAGACTTCTTGGCCTTGATGCCACAAGTTATGCTACTCAGTCTCCTAACATCTACACACAGAGCATGGACACCTACAGAGTGACATTTGTGCATGTTGGCACCTCTTTGAATACATTCACATTTGCTGTGAGCTGAACTCCATTTAATTACATGGAACTACTGCTTTTCATTAAGATATGAAGGGGACTCAAGTCTGGATTATATGTGCATGCATACATACACAAATGCACACACACACACACCAGCATACCTTCCAACATTTTAAAGGAGAAAGCTGAGACATATGTAGCTAACCAACACCATAATGCGATCAAGTTGATGGAAGTTATTAATGAGGAACACACTAGCTAACAGAGGCTGCATCAGTTTGTTTTGGTCTCAACCTATTGCAAAGGGTAAGACTTGGACCACTCCTCCTCTCTCCCCCTTTTTTTACTTTTGCTCTTAAACTCAGTTTGCAGCAATTGATGTAAACTGAGGACAAAAGTGAGAGAGCAGGAGAGAGAGATACTGGGACGTTTTAAAAGCAGCTAAAAAGTGAGATGATAGAGTATTAATTGGGAGTATCAGTGGCAGAGCTCGGAGTGCATGGAGGGGAGCGGGGGCTGTGGCAACGGTGCATGGGGACATGGCTACAGTGCGTGGGGTGGGCCTATGGTGTAAGGGGGTGGGGCTATGGCACGCGAGGCAGGGCTACGAGCTAGGAGGCCCTCCAAAAATTGCCGCCCGGGACAAACTGCCCCCATCACCCCACTGTCCCTATGTGACTGGTAGTATGCTTGCCAAATGAAGACAGTTGGAGAATAGACAGCAGTAGCATATAACATGGTGCTGTATACTGCAGTTTACAGATAGGCATTTAGCTTTAAAGAGTTCCTATATTGGGGGAAAACAACAACAACTCAGCATGCAAAACATTAACACATCAGGGAGAAGATGAGAGAATAAAAAATTCAACCATCCTCCTATAATTGTCATGGGTAAAGTTCAGGTAGCACCCTTCCCCATGATTTTGCTGATAGGTAACATAATTTCAATGTCTTTGTATTTAACTTTACTATTTGTAAAAAGTTCATGCAATGACCTTCAGAGAATTCTGTTAAGAGCCTGAAAGGACTGCATATAACAGTAATTTGGCCACAAGGAAAAGTCACTGAATGCTTGTGAATGTATATATGAACAATCAAAATCAAGCAAAATTACAGTTTTAAAGTGCAGTTATTTTCTCTGAATGAAATGCTACTGCTATGCCTTTCATATTTTTTTTTAAAGGAAGCCTTTCTTATCTGAAAAGAGAAAAGAGAAAGAAAGACAAAATATGTAAGATGAATAGAAAACATTTTTGACAATTACACATTTTTAAAATTCTTGGCTGGAACAAGTAACACAACTTCCTAAGCTAAACTTATAAACTTCCAACTGCAGGTGGTTTTGGATGACACACACTTCCTTGACTCATTTCAAACTGGCTTCAGAGCAGGATATGGGGTTCAAACTGCTATGGTTTCCTTAGTGGATGATCTCCATCTTAGAATAAACAGAGGGAGTGTGTTCCTGTGTGTCTTTTAGATTTCTCAGTGGTGCTCGATACCATCTACCATAGTATCCTTCTGGAATTCTTGAGGATTTGGGAATAGGAGGCACAGTGGTTCTGGTCTTGCCTCTCAGGCAGGTTCCAGATGGTGGGCTTGGGGATAGGTGCTCCTCAAAAAGAAGCTGTTATATGGCATACCACAAGGTACCATTCTATTTCCAATGCTTTTTAACACCTACATGAAACCATTGGGAGAGATAATCCACAGGATGGGGCAGGGTGCTATCAGTATACTGATGACAACCAAATATATTTCTCCATAACTTCACAAGCAACTTCTGCTAAGGATAGTATATCATCTCTGAACAAAGGCTTGGAGGGGTTATGGACTGGATGAAGAAAAACAAATTGAAACTGAATCCAGATAAGATGGAGGTGCTTACTATCAAGGATCCTTGTCTGGGGTTGGAGGTGTGTCAACCAGTTCTGGACAGGGTCACATTCCCCCTGAAAAGCTTTGTTTGCAGTTTGGGCGTGCTCCTGAATTCATCCTTCCAAGTGTCAGCTCAGAGAGCTGCAATAGTCAGGAGTGCTTATTATCAGCTTATGCTGATATGCCAACTGTGCCTCTGCTTAGCATTGGAAGACTTGATGGTAGTGCATGCACTGGTAACCTCAAGGTTGGACTTCTGCAATGCTCTGTACATTGGGTTACCTTTGTACCAAGTTTGAAAACTCCAGCTCGTCCAAAAAGATGATAGCCAGATTGGTTACAGGTACAGCAAGGAGTGAACATATCACACCAATATTAAAATCACTCCACTGGCTGCCAATTTCCGGGCAAAGCAACCCATACAACAGAGCAGGAACATTATTAAATATCTGTTTAATATGAAGAAAATTACAGAAAAGACAATCTGTTTGATGCTGTATCTTACAAATACAGGACCAGTATTCTACATCAACTACTTAATTAAGTATACTTCCCTGACCCCGCACCTTCCCAAACATGACGAATACATCATTCAACCCTGCTCCACTTGGAGTGAATTCCCATTCAGTAAAGGAAATTGTCTGGGTGATCCTAGGCAAGTTACACTTTTTCAGCTGATGAGAAAGGCAATGGAAAACTCCTCTGAATAAATCTTGTCAAGAAAAGTCTAAAATAGGGTTTTGGTAGGTTGGAGTTGATTTGAAGGCACATGGCAACAAGAATTCTTTACATTTGCAACATCTGAAGGACATGAATGTTTAGTAGAAATCTAACTGCTGCTTTCTAAATTAGGATCCAGCAACTATTTCTCATATGGAGAGATTGTTTAACTTATGTCTTCTCCCATTTATTCAACTACCCTGCCTTGGCTAAAGGAAACTTGGATGAAGCACACATTTTAAGCTACATCTTCCCAGCAACCTTGTTTGCATCCTTGATCTAAGTTGGAACAGATAATATTTCCTCTCCTAAGAAATCTGGGAATAAATTACAGACACTGGTTAATTTCAAGAAAAAGAGAAGCTGGGTTTCAAGTCTTTCTAAAAAAAGGCCCCTTGGGGACTGTGAACAATTGAAAGATCCACACTGTTCACACTGGGATCCAAGATGTAATCATAATTTCTAGTTCCTGATAATCCAAAAAGAAAATGCTGGGAAAGTCGACTTTCTCTGATATCACTAGCTCCACGAAAAAAGCATTCACAAGGGTTCCACCTCATATCCAATTGGACTTCTCTCAAGTTTCCCGCTTTTGCTGTAATTTGCATAGATTTATCACCACAATTCCTTGATAGAGAAATGGTGCATTACCAAAAACCTCTGAATACTCTGTGCTTGTGCTTTGGTAGCCTTTTTCTTTCTATGATTTTCTCTGGGGTCAAATTAAGATGAGTATCAAATGTGAAGGGTCAAACAATTTCAATGATCTCCACTGATTAGAATGACTGTCTATCCCAGAGTCATTATTCCTCATCTAACATAAAAGTTCTAAATGACCCATAATATTACCCTTCCCAAATACTTAAATAATAAAGTCAATATTTGTATGAACAATCTCTTGTTGCATTGTACCACACACACACACACACACACACACACACATCTCTCTTCTTGTTCTTGTTGACTAGAATTCAGAGTGAGGGTTTTCTATTTTTATATGTTGATGTTATTGGAGAAATTTTGTTGTATTTCTTCTTTCAATAGAATCTGAAAGCAATAGATGAAGGCATGTTTTTCTTCTCAGAGTTCATGCCTAAGTATATATGATGAGTGCCATATTGTAGGAATGTCCATGAATTCTGACTATGAACTCTGTCCTTGCTAGCCTTGGAATTATGCCATAGTGAAAATAAAGACTGACAGGTTTTCCTGAAGCCATCTCTGTTGCAAGATTGGCTGTCATCTTATCTCTAGAAAGATCAGCCAACACCTTTCCATCAAGATCCAAAGTGACAAATCATCTTTATAATAATTAAGGGAGTGTACCCTACAAGAAGTTGACACTGCCATTGCAAAAGAGGAGACAGATATGGTAAACACAAACAAGGTCAGAAAAGGATACAAAGGAACATACATCTAGGACACAGCCGGAATAAGAACTGAGCAAATGGTTATTGGCTACTCAGCTCATTTTTTATTTATTTTTTTTGCATTCTTCATTCTTTTCAATGAAGTGTGCAACATGGAAATAGTGCTTGGGAGCCAGCAGTCAATCTGAAGAGATAACAGAGCCACTAGTCAATCGGGACCCTGAAAGGTAATGACATGTTATACAAGATGAAAATAAAACAGATGTTATGGGTAAACCAACAGATAATGATTTGGAAGTCAATTAGATCAGCCTACCCCAATATATGCACCAGGTTGGGAAAGCTTGAATTACACTATAACATATAACCTATTTTATCTGTTATGTATGCATCTATAGAAGTATAGTTTCAGCTTAGAAATGAGTGAAAAAAATAAAATCTATTTATTAACAAATGGGTTGTCTGAGTAGAAAAAGAAACAAAAATTTGCCTATTTTCAGTTAATTGTGTTGCACTGAAATACGTTAGGACTCCACGTACAGTTCACAGAAGGGCTACAGGGAAAGTGAGAAGAGAAAGAGTGGAGAAACCAACAAAGAATTCTCTCGTTGGAAAAAAAAACTACACAAGTTGCAGACAGGTTACAGAGAGAGGGATAGAGACAGCATAGTGATAGGTTACATTGTCACCTGTAATGCTATTTTCTTTATCTCTGTCTGAAATCAGGAAGGACTGTGTGGCAATTTATAAAAAATCTCCTGTCAATAGGATCAAATAAATTAAATAGCAAGGTTATAAAATGTGCAAACTTTTTATATTGTCATTTTTCCAATTTGTCTACAAATGGCAGATTTGATGCCTCTAGAAATTAGCAAAAGACTTCATTCTATTTGGATAAAAAATGTTGACATTACAGCCAGAAGAAGAGCAGCTGGATCTCCCACTGAAATCAACAGAAGAACAACTGCACTAATGAACTTAGAAAAAATGAACAAATATACTTCTAAATCATAGAAAGCAAAATGAATGAAATGTCAGAAATAAAAACAAACAGACAAATGAAACATTTCACTACCTGCACACTCCTATGAATTTTAAAGAGCAGTCTGGAAAAAGAAAATACTTCCCCATCTCTCCAACTAAAAAAGAATACAATTAGGATTCTGCAAGGCACTAAGATATGACTCTTGTGCTTCTTAGCTTGCTGATGCAGATGCCTCAAAACAGCTTTCCATAATCTAGTGTTCTTCTGATATGTTGGACTATTACTGTTACTAGCACTGACCAGAATGCTCAGTACTAGACGGAATCATAGCAGCCACAAATTGAGGAAGGCTGACCTAATATTTGATGCTTCAGAAAATAAAAGATTATGGAGGAAATAGACTCTCTTCTGCCTTTTTGCAACACAGTAACTTGGTGCCATTCATTCTGTATTATGAAAGAAAAATCCTTTTAGATGTCATGGTGCCCAACTAGCATCAGCCTGAAGTATTTATGCTCATACTTTTCCCTTAATAGAGAAGAGAATCTTGGAGGATGCACTGTAAATGTATATGTACAGGCCCTCTTCGTGGCCTTGTGTAACAGGGTCTAGGGCACAGACTTAATAGCTCCTTCATGCGTCTGACTTTCAAGGGTACAAAGCAGTTGGTCAGGACTAGAGACATTGGCAGTATGAACAGCCATTGTAACCTAACACCAGTTTTCATTTCTGTTTTGCAACAATTGACCAAACTTGGTTCTAGGATTTGTCCTTATTTTCTCTGTTAAACACAGCTTATGGCCCACTATATCAAATGTAGTCCACAAGAGGACTAATACTCCTCTTTTGCCTGCCTACACAACATTAAAAAAGTAATGGGATTGCTGTACATCAGGCAGAACACATGGTCAATGGGACAAGAGAAGTTGCATCACATATTGGTGCTCCTGCTACCCACCCTGGTTCTCACTGTAGGCAACACAGCCTATGGGCCTAGCCTGGGCACATGGACCTAACCATGAGCATAGAAGGTTTCTTCCAGGATCCACCAGTTCCATCACTTCACATGAACTTGTGAAAGCATTTTTCAGTGCGTTATTGCTATCTTGTCAAGGGACAGTGGGGAAGAGACAGATGCCTTAGATTACAGAGGAAAGACAGACCATTTTTAATTCAGTTTTCTTTTCATTCAAAACTTCCTTCTTCCTCTGTTTGGAAGAGTTCTAAACAGTTAAATTAAAAGCACACATGTACACAAAAGATGCTATTTTTTCTCTGAACATATTTGAACAGGAAAATGATAGATTAGTGATATATTTTTTAATTTAATTGTATTAATTTTTTTGTTTGTTTGAAAGCCATGGTTGATGGCTAAAGGACGGTATAATTCAATGAAAGATAATCACTCTCATTCACTGTCATTCATTTCTCCTTCACAACAGCAGTGTTATGTCACGGTCAGACCTATTGCCTCTTCCCACCTGCCTCTGGCTTAAGGAACACCTCTTCTACCATTTCAGATGCAAGGGAGAGGGAGTATTAAATTTCACCTTCATCTCTTTCTATTCTAGAATGTCCTATATTATTTTCACTGACACAACAACAAATGCTTCCTGCATGGTTTTCATACAGAACATTATTTTCTCCAGAATGGTCTAGTATATCATCTATATACCTGTCTCTATGATACGGCAATCAGAAAACAAAATGTAAGTTGGAGTTATTGTTGTGATAGGTGACTTTGCTCCACAGATGTCTTTTCCTTACTATGAAAACTTTCCAGGACTCTTTATGGTCATTTTCCTTCTGGTAGTCTGAAAACTGTAACTTTCTGTTATTATTCCTCTTTACACTAAGCAGACTTTGAGGTAATTCAGTCACGTTGTTAACATGGAACAGCGGCTTCTTTTTATACTTAATGTTCTGCATGACCTAAAGAAGCTAATTATTTAAAATTAAAAGATAATGTTCCTGATGAAGCATATGAGGCAATAAAAAGCTTGTGCAGATAATTAAACACCAAAGTGAAGTCCAGAATATCTGCTAAACCTTCTAGTTAGAAGTACAGAGTACCTGTGCCTTTGTCTTCTCCAAAAGAAAACAGAGAAAAAATGTATCTGACAGAAATGATGTTAAAGAGTTTGTGAGAACATGAACTTTGGAAAGCAAAAAACAAAACAAAAAAACAAAACGATAATGAATTAACAAGTAGAAAATTGTGCATTGTTAAGACAAAAAGGGAACATCTTGTTATTGACTTTGTGAATTATATGCATTATATCTTTATAACCGGGGTAGGTGACCACAGAGAGGGCAGGAAGCAATTTTTGCCACTACACCACCTGCAGTGGGCTTTTCAGCATCTCCGAGATTGTCCTAAAGAAGTGTGAGCCCTCATGATATAGTATTTGACAGAAATTATAAAAGTATACAATAAATTTAGAACAGAGATTTTTTTCTAATATTTGGTTGAAACAGTTAACTATAAAGCTCTTGGGGTCTTTTTTGGAAGGGAGAATGAGATAGTACAAACAATAGTCAAATTTTTTGAAATACGTTTGAAAAAGATATTTTTTCAAGTGTTGCGAAATCCTGATGAGAAGAATCCTGGACTGATGAGAACCTTTGCAGTTTGGAACTTATAGTGTGCAAAAATTTGCATGAAGTTGATTTGCACAGAAAACAGCATCTTCAATATTGGAAAAAAAGGTTTGTTGTTGTTGTTTTTTTGCAATTTTTCTGGGCTATTTGAAAGATACCCTACACCTCCTTTATGAACATTGTTGTTGTTATGTGCTTTCAAGCCATTTCCAAATTGTGGTGACCCTACGACGAATCTATCACATGGTTCTCTGGGGCTGAGAGTGTGCGATGAGACGATTCAGTGGGTTTTCATAGGTGAGCAGGGAAATCAAACTCTGATCTTCAGGGTCAGAGTCCAATGGTCAAACCTCTACACCACACTGACTCTTTTCAGAAGCCCTGCTTGCTGGTACACCATTTATATCTGCAAATTTGGCCAGCGACAAAAGCAGGGCTATGTTCTGAGCTTTATGACTGGCTTATCTCTCTTTTTTTTAAAAGAAGGTTTTTAAAAAATGGATCTAGAATCATAGAGCCACAGAGTTGAAACAAATCCCCCAAAGGTCATGTAGTCTAACCCTTGCCAATGTAGCAATCCATAGCTCAAGTATTCCTGACAGATGCCCATCCAGCTTCTATTTCAGAACTTCCAGCACAGGAGAATCTGCCACCTCCTTAGTTGATCCATTTCATTGCCCAACAACTTTTTTACTATCAAGAAGATCTTCCTAATGTTTCATAAGAATCTTCTTGTAGTTTCACTCAATTGGTTCAGGTCCTATTCTCTTGAGCGTCAGAAAAACAAGCTTGCTCCATCTTTTGCATGACAGCCCTTGGGCATTTGAAGATGGCTGCCTTGTGTCCCAGTCAAAAAGATGGGGTATAAATAAAATTAATAGCAATGAAAATAATAATATCATTTCTCATTCTTCTGCACGTTAAGCATACTTTCAACTGTTCCTCATAGAGACTGGTTTCTAGAATCTTTATCATCTTAATCACTTCTATACCCCTGTTCGCTGAGGACAGGCAGAGGAAGAGCAAATGGACCTGTTCTATTTGCTACAACTGAGATATACCTGCATTTCGGATCTGACTTTTTTAAGTGGTTCACTACAACATATTCAAAACTGATTTATGATTTTAATAGCTTCTTTTGTTAATACAGAATTATGCTATTGCTAACCACAAGTCTGCTAGCTTGAAGAGTGACAAATTTAGTAAATGAATCAGTAAATAAATAAATGGAGATAAAATCATACAGTAACCAGCTCTTCAGAGGAACACAATTATGTCTTCATGATTTACTACATGTAACTAATAATATAAAGCATGATTTTGAAAAATCAAATATGACAGCTAACAATATTTTACTTCAATTTCATTCTGGGAAACTAAGGTCACCAGATTCAGAATAAAAAGAGAATCTGAAATGATCCTGAAACCATATTTTCAAATCCCAGCTTTTTCTGATCCTGTTAGGTTTAATTTCCCAGGCTAGATTTTTTTTCATTTATTACTCATTTATAATATAAAAATAAGTTATTTAACCAACAAAATCTTCAGCTGGAGTATAAGAAGGACGATAACAGAGGAAGCAGGCACAAGGTTAATCTCTGACTTCTAAGTTGATATATGCATTCCTAAACTGGGGCATTGCATAGTACTGTGTTTTAGATAAGTCAGTCACTGATTGATCCTGAAGTATAGCACTGTGCACCCTTTAATGAGTAGACAGAGCTCCCCTTTTCTCTTTCCCCTTCAGTGATGATTTTTTGGCACAAAGAAATCTCTTGGTAAGCTCTTGCATCAGAAAAGCTCCATGTGAAGATCAGAGAATGGACTGAATTCTCTTTATACTCTTAATTCTTAATATCATTATGTTCTTAATTATAATGTCTTCACACTTTCAAATTGCAATTATTTGCTTTTGTATTTATGTGATGTTTTTGGAAGAATTTCTTAACCATGGAAATAAATCAAAGGGCTTTAAGGCTGTTTGTAATTGCATTTGAAATTTGGGAACTGTTTTAGAGATAGATACAATTTGCTCTAGTTACACTACAATAGATGGAAAATAATGCATTTATTTTCTAACCTCAAGTTAGATTACTTTCATAATTTGTCTTGAGAAATCATTGTGACATGCAGGGCCAGTCCAGAAAAAGAATACATTAATAGGGATTTCATGGATGCATGTGAAAACAACACCATGCATTCTAATGAACCCTAAAAATCCCAGTAAAAAGGAAAGTATTTCAGCATTTTTAAAAATAAAACTCCATATTGTGAATGTTTCAGATCAGATCTAATGTTTCACATGTACTGTTAACATCAAAAGTACACCATTTACTATACAGAATAGAATTTTGCTTTGTAGATTATGATCATTGGATGGATACAATGAGGATGGAAGAAAAGGTGGGGAATGATCAAGGAAGTAGTAAGAGATTAAAAAAGCACAGCAAAGATAAACAGAATAAGCTAGTGGAAGAAAGGTTTTGGGAGAAGTTATCCAAAGTAAGAACGATCATAACACTTTATTCAAATATCCACTATAACTACTTCCCTGTAATGCATAAAGCCACCCTGCGAAAACATCAACCTACTCTATAGAAAGCAGAAGTGAAAAGGTGATCTTGAAGAACTCATGCAAAATGGAAGGCCATTAAAAAAAAATTGGTTACTTGTATAAATTTGTAAACTTGCACATCCACATTTGGGCTGCCAGGAGTCCTTTATTATACGGGATGTTCGTTACTTGAGGGCCTGACAGCTTGCCTCTTACGTAGACTATACAACATGCAAAAAGATCCCATAAATGTGATTGCATGAGTGATGAAAGAAACAGATGTCTTGTAAATTTAACCAAATTTGAGAATCAGGTTACCCTGGATTTTAATCATAGTTGTCAAAAAGATACAGGAAGACTGATGCTTGCCAAAGAAGAACCAAATTAAGATTTTTATAAAGTGTATCATAAAGTAATTTATGTTTGGAGAATACGGACAATATGTTAATTTTGCCAAGAAATGTAGGCCAATTTCAGCTAACTGAAATCAATACTTTTATTTGGTATTTAGACAGAACATATTCTTATTACTAGTTACTTCCTGACAGTCAACCCTGTGCATCATGAATTTCAAGTGTCCCTCACTGCTGTTTTGAAAACCTGGCAATCCGACCCACAGGAGATGCATGCAAGATGCATCTGGTGAAAATTCTCACATTGAACAGTAACGTACCTTCATTTCAATGAGCATGTGAAATAATTTGGCCTCTGGAAAAGGATCTAATAGAGTAAATGAGAATGATATTCATTCTCTTGCAGTAGAATTGGGTACTTCTATTAACCCTCATTTAAAATGTTCTTTATTGAGAAGACATGACAACTTACACCACATAACCTACAGTTTATTTTCCTTTATTTAATTAAAACCACTGAACTAAGGAAAAAGAAATTAGTTATGCTTCTGCCTTGTGCAGAAGACAATAGCTCAATGCATGTACAGTCCCTTATGTATCTAAAGATGGTAAAACTCTTGTCTTCTCGAATGCAAAGGGCATCTGAGATTAAAAAAAAAGTACTGCCATGACAGTACTTAGAGCCACCTGTCTCTGAGGTCTTCAACTACATCACAATATTATTTCACATGGTTTACAAGTTAGCATTAATGCTGTTTCATGCTATGCATAGATAATCCTTGGTAGGTCACCATTGTATAAGGGATTCAGTGGTTTGATAGATGAGTTTGTCACATTTACACTTTAGATAGCTGCCTCTACATTTAAAAGAGCTTGAATATATACCTAAAAATGTACTGTCTGAAGTACTTCTTAAAGGCAGAGAGAATATTGTAAGCATATTGTTGTAAATCACAACTGCAGAAACATTATACTGTTAAAGCAGTTCCCACACAGACATTTCTCTTAGAAAGCCTGAAACTCGTAGGACCAAAAATTGAAATTCTACTGTAGTGTGTACAAGCAGTTGATCTGGAAGTGAGGCTCATAAAACTATGAGTTTATGCAGACTTAAAGTGAAATATTGATGTTGCCACTTTAGCAAACAATTCTGCTGAGTGTTTATTTCAGTCTTTGGGGGATTTTAAGGATTCACCAATATAATTTTGTGACACACAAAGCTATGACTCAACACTGTATTTATGTATGTTTTCAAAGCAATTATATTTACTAGTCCTGTATGTGTCAAACATGAAAACATTAGTGCTATAAACAGCCTGTAGATTTGTTCAAATTAAAAGAAATGAGCATTAGGACACTTTAGGTGAGAGATATGGATTTCTCTTGTATGCCTCTACTTTTTGCTAAAATTCTGCAATCTCTGTTAATTACATTACTCATCAGATTATGCCAGCAGAGAGAAGAGAAAATTTAATTCTTACCCTTATTCTCACAGTAACAGAAGCAAGACCTGGAGGCATTGTTCCCCCAATATCGAAGGCCTCCACTAAAAATGTAAAAGTTGCATCTGCATCAGGAAATGACTCAAAATCCAGGGACTTTAAAAGGGACAGCTCCCCTGTAAATCTGTTCAATTTAAAAAACTGGCGTGCTTCTGGGGTTCGTATTCCGTAGGTGATATTGGATCCAAGGTCAATATCTTTAGCCTAGAGGGAAATTAACAACAAGGGTTTGGCTTATAACAAAAACAGTGTACATATGCATCTCTCGCACACAAATAAATGAATAAAAACATGTGTTGTCAAAATTTATTATTTTTCTTGTTGTATTAGAATCATTTTTCCCTTTGAAGTTGCCTTTTAAATATCCATTGGGTCAGAGCCATCTTGTCAATGTGCCCTAAATATACATTCTTTTATTTCATCTCAAATAAAAACTATGGGCTCTATGTCAATTATAAAGCACAATCTCAGATATAAATTAGTACCTAAGTCAAACACCAGCACATAAAATAATCAAGAATCAATGAGGACCATTTTATCTATAATCTGAGAATCTTAATCAGAAAGGAGGAAAACAAAATAAAATTCATCTAATAACAAGAGGACATGTATGGTGTGTTTGTCATGGAGGCAAAACAAAAAACCATTATCCCTACCATTCCTTTCTTTGGGTTGTGCTGGTCATTACATAGAAAAGGAAGCTGATGTGTCTACATATCTCAGCCTCTCTTTACCCCAGGGTTCTGTTTCTTATTTTCAATTAGGTATGCATTTATTGTAAGTTAATTAATTCCTCCAACTCCATTATATTCTCCCAGAATCCCTCATCATCCCTCCCTGTATTTGGCAGCTATTGTAGTCCACAGGTTAAAGTCTCGTACAGTTCCTTCCCACATCAGTTTTATAGCTTGGCATAAAAATGTGAGAGAGAAAGAAACATCCTGCACTGGTTTGTTTGCAGGCAATCTATTAATGGTGCAAAATACTTAAATATTCAAGCAGAGATAAATTGTCTTCTTCCACATTTCAAAGAAGAAAGCAGACCAGCCTGTATGTTTCTTTGCACATTAAAGTACTATTTCTCCTTTAAAAAATGCTTGTCCCGATCTGAACACATACAGGCCTTATTATGATTCATGTGTTTCCTTTTGCTGTCAACTATAAAGTTCTGTTTCATTTTCATGAAAGCAAATAAGTTAAAATAAGTTGCTGAACAACAAAATCTTTACAGGGCAATTTACTCTACTACCAGAAGCAATGTGGTAGATCCTAAGAATTATAGATTTAAAAAGATGTTGAGATTATTAGAGATTAATAATTTAGCCATTGATTTTGAAAATACAACATGGCAATGTGGGAAGGGAAGGACATATAATAGTTAGTATTACTATGTTAGTACTCATCTGGATTTAGCTACTGGTTATCAGTTTAATTTCATAAGAAGAATGAGAGTATTTTTGCTCATTCTTCCATCTTTTGAAAACACAATATAAATGGTATAAATGGATGATCAGAAGCTTTAGCTTTTTCCTGGGAATGTAACTCTTCATTGATTTCATTCCTGCATGGATTTCATCAAATTTCATCAAATTTCTCCTTTTTTAAAAAAAATACAAGAGATTTTGCACAGTGTTTGAGTACTGTTCATATTCTGGAACTTCATGAGTGACAATGAATGTATGCAAAAAATACACATATATTTCCTGTGCACAAAATGTGTTCTGGAGTATAAAACATGCATCTTATACAAAGCATACTGCATTGACACTGCATAAAAAACACTGGGGTATTCTTTTGGTTGTGTTTTTTCTCTCTCTCTTTCTTTCTTACTCTTTCTTTCTTTCTTTCTTTTCTTTTTTCTTTCTTTCTTTTTTTTTGGCACAGAAAGCATATGAGGTATCTGTGCTACTGTTGAGCAACAGTCTTAAAATTTATGTAATTTGCATAAATCCATCAGTTCATGCATAGAAAAAAATATGCCTGCTTTCTCTGAAAGCAAAAAACCCTACTTTTGCACAGTAATCAGTTTATTTTACACAAGGTATACATTTTCTGTCCAAAAATTCATTTTTCTATGCAGACCTTCCCATGTAATCCTGTGCAAAGGAAATTCCCCCACAAGGACCAAAAATAAAAGAATCTAACAACTGGTCTCCTTTCCTTTGACAGGGTGCCTTGAGTGTTGAAACATCCTCTCCCCTTTTTGGTCAAGGTTGCAAATATAAATGAGTATTCTTCACAGCCTCACTCTATAATTATAATTAATCTTTTTCTCTGTGTCTTTGTAAATAAGATAGCCAATTTTATGAGACTAGTTTTTATATAATAGCATTATATGATGTTCTGGCTCACCAATGATATCCATGGATTTCAGGTCTCTCTTACCTCTAAACGGAGGAAGACTGTGCCTGGAGGAAGGTTTTCAGGAATAGTCACAGTATAGGAGGCATTGGTGAACACTGGGCTATTGTCATCAATATCCAGAACTTTGATACCCAGAGTTAATGTTGTACGACGGGCATCCACAGCTCCATCCGTTGCTTCAACAAGGAGTTCATAATAGTCCCTTTTTTCTCTATTAAGCTTCACGGAAGTATAAATGCTGCCATTGGAGGTTATACGAAAAAGATGGTTGAAATTTGCCAAACTATACCGGACTTGGCCATTTACTCCAGCATCAGGGTCAGTAGCCTAAAAGAAAATATATGTGTCATTAGAGGAAAGTAGCATGTGGGGTAAGGAGATCCATTCCAGGTCATTGGTAGAAATCCAGCTTTTTAAAAATTATCTGAATTAGAGCCCTGTGACCTTGAAAAGGCTGGACATCTAAGGTGATTACATATGCTTCCATGAAAAGAATTCAGATTCCAAGGAGCTTTGTATGTTACTGGAGGTCCCAAGTAGACATAACCCAGTAAAAATATGTTCTTATGTCATTACTCCAGGAGTAACAATATGAAAGGCAGATAGGATCAAGATGAATGTATATCAAGGATTTAGATTCAGGATAGGAGGTCCATCTCTGTAAACAGTAGCTAAAGAATTGCTGGTACAAGAGTCCACAGTGACCAACTTTGCAAGAGTCCTGCTTTTTGTATAAGTTCTTGGATTAGCTCTGTACTGCAAAGAAGGGAACTCTCTGAAGACTACACACTCACAATTTCTGCTGGCTATTACTGATTTCCTTTACTAGTTAATAACATGAATGACAGAAATGATACTTCCTCTTCATGTACTTGCTGCAGGACCTTCTTGGAACCCCTACCCAGTTTCCCTTCATGATCTCAAGCCATGTCTGGAAAACTGAGAGGAGGACAGGATTTGGAAGGTAGAGGGACAGCATTCAAAACATCAGCAGATCCAATAGGGTATAACCTGTTTTCTTCACTTTAATTAAATCAAGGCATGGTTACTTTGGCCATGTAAGTGAAATGAGGTGCACTTTCATCTGTGTACATTTATAAAAGAGTCTCCTGATGATCCTACAAGATAATATAACACAAAAGTCCTCAGTCATCAGCACTACTGTCAGGAAGTTTCCCAAGACATTTAATATCCTGCCATAGTGCTCAGTGTGAGGCATGATAATGAAACCATTTATCTTCATGGAATCAATTAAAAGTTAATTAAAATTGTTAATAAAAAATCACACACTTGCTTCCCTTTTGTATTACATCAACACAATAAACATTAATGGTTTCAGCTTTCTCTCCCTCTGATGGTTAACACATACTTATAAACAACATCTTACTATGGGTGGCAGTATAAGTTTTCCTCCTTTGCTGCTACTTCTCCAGTGTGAGTGGTAAAGTTGACAAGTCTGTTCAGTGAAAAGATGCTGCTTTCTTGAGATGAAGGCACTGATAAAGTGGTAATAAATATTACAAAGTGACTATAATTTTGCACTTTAGTTAATAGACCATACACAAGTGCCTCATCTGGCAGTTAGAAGTGTTTGTTTATTTCTTGATGACACCTTTCCATAAGAATGACTCAAGGTAGCCATGCAGCCTTTACTACCAGCATATCTGGGTCTCAGTCCAGGCACAAGCAGCACCTCTTAGATTGCTGACAGTCTGGGCCATTGTATAGAAAAAACAACAACATGGCAATCTGACTAAATTCATGGATTTGATATATAGACAAATACATGGTTTGCTTTGTAATAAAAATGCATGCAATATGGTGGATTGTTTATTCCCATTTCCCAGATGGAAAACTGAGGCCAAGACCTAGCAACCACTTCAGATCATCAGGATAGGGTTGGCTTTCAAATTCAGGCTTCAGTTTATTTTCATATAAGGGCACAAGGGAACATATAAGGGAACAGAAGTGCAAGAGAGGTAGCCTTAGTTACTCATTCTCCTCTGAGAAATGCCTATGTGTGGATAGCTGCTCACATGGATGCATGTGTGGATAGCTGCTCACATGGATGCATTTCACATAACTGGGCCTCAGTATTATTTTCTCCGCTCTCTCATGGAGTATTTCCTCTTTCAAAAATCTCATGTATTTTAACAGATATTTTAAAAATGCAAATGCTAAGAAAGAGAAAAAAGAAGGGGGAAAGAAGAAGAATACATAGGATATGTATGAGAATTAGCTACGAATGTTAATATAAGCTGACTATGTAAGTAATTCATGAAGATATCTCTGTTGTCATATGAAGGGGAAAAAAAGAATAGAAACATAATAGAACAAAGGCTAGAACCACTCCTGGACATTCCCGAAACTTGCTTAAGAGGGCTCAGAAACCTATCCCAGCTAGTTTTTAGACTGTTCAGCAGCTGCAAGTAAGAGTGGAGGGGATGAAGGTTCAACCATGTTGGCAGTTGGTGACTAGTGTGCTACTGGACTACATCAAAAGGGGCTTGTTTAAAATCAAACTGAAATTTTGAGGTTTTTGTCAAGCTTACTTCAAGGAAATATCCATCTATGTAGAACATTTCATGTGACAAAACCATAGGAAACTTCTACAGGAAAACTGTTTATAAGCCATTCCCCACACTGTTTTGGAATTGCCACTACATCAGAAAAAAAGAAAAGAAATGTTGTGCTGGTGTAAATTAGATTTATCTGGACCACCCAACCCCCAAATCTCTCACAAGACTGTATTATCACGAATGGGGTGCTAAGAACAAAATACTGTGCCTAATAAGGACATTATTAAATTTGCAAGACATATACCTGAAGGGCTTCACAAAGAACAGGACAAAGAGTTGTCATCTGCTGCAGTTTGAGGGGGTTATGTTATAAAGATCAGATTGTGTTGAGATAGAGGGACTGGATACCAATGTATAGGGAAAGTGAAAGGTCATGACTTTATTCAGTAAAATCCAGTTCAATGAAATAAGTTATTATTCCCAACCCCTGGACTGACAACACAAAAAGCTTGGGGAAGCACAACACTATAGTATCGTAATGAGTGAGGATGGGATATGCTGATTGCTAGCCAAAAGTAGTTGGCTGGGAATCCTAGATCCTACATCAGACCTTCTGGCCAGGAATCCTAAACCTTTGTATCCCATAGAAGGCCTGCTTATTCCCATAAATTTTTGTTCTGATGTGAGATTTGGAATAAGGTCTTACCCATGAAATCTCATGACAGCTGTGCATTACAGCCATCATGAGATTTCCTTTCCCAGCCTTCCCATAGGACAACAGCCTCCTACATTTGTGGTTAGGGATGGACCTTGCATCAAGATGGAGAGAGAGGCTGGGCACCAAGATATTGAGAACTTTATGCTCAAAGATCCATATCACAACAAGAACATGTTATGCTGGTAAATAGGAGGGGAAATAATCCATATGCCAGTTAAGCACCCAACAACAGCTCTGCCAGGCAGACCAGGCACTCAGGATGATCCCAAAGCAATAATGGATTCATGATGGAGCTGAGACCAGCCCATATAATCAAGGTCAGCCAGGCAGAGGTGGACTGTGCTGACAATTGCCTTAAATGTGTAGGCAGAGACTTGTTATCTGCTACTGTCTTATGGGGCTGAGTTATATTTTAAAAAATGATGGAAAATTAGAGAACCTCTTAAAATTAAGAGCAGTTCAACAATGGAACTGTTTAGTTATTGGGTTGACAGGTTTTCTACTGCTGGATGTCATTAAGCAGAGACTAGACAACCAGCCCTTCAGGATACTCTAGCTTTAGGGTTCCTGTTTTTAGGAAGGGTTGAATCATGTGGCCTAGAAGACTCCATCGAATTCTGCTGTTCTATGAACAAGTATATACTGAGAAATTCTGGATTTATCAAGGATTATTGGCTTTTTTCCAAAACCAGATCCTCTCTTCCATATGTAAAGTAAAGTGAGACCTAAATTTATCACACATACTGACTCACTTTACCACAGATTCTCTGCTTATTCTCTAACCTTCTCAAGGGGGGTCGTAGCTGGCAAACATAGGCACCCCTATGCTGTAGAAAAGTGCTACATCTAAAACACTATGGAGGATAAAGAATTTATTTATTAATGGCAGCTAGGATGATGAAAAAAGACTTCTGTTTCCCCACACCACCTTTCTGATGGCAAAGGAGAATAAAGCTGACAGTAACCCTCAACTGCAGAGAGTATCCAGCACATGTGTTACCCTGATTTCTGGGGTCCCTTGGGGGACACCTCAATGTGCTCCACCTGATAGGGAATGGAAACTAGCCAGAGCACAAGCAATAGCGATGCGAGAGGCAGGGTGACCTAGCGGGGTCTTTTTACCCAGTTTTTATGGGGTCAGGCCAAGCCAAGAACCAAACAAAAATGTCCAATAAATGATTTTATTGAATGAAAATCTCACACAGCAACGCAATCACTCACACATGCACCCAAGAGCTATTAAGAAGCAAAAGAGAGGAAATTGGATAAGGGGGTATTGAAGGGGTGCGGTTGGGGTAATACTGCACCTTTTCCTGAAGTCCTGGGTCCAGGAAGGTAGCAGACAAGTGGGGCTCAGCACGGAGAGGGGTGAGGGAATCACTCAATGGATGGACTGGGAGTGATCCAAAGAACCACTCAAAAACTGGGACTATTTGTAGGGGAAAAAGTACCTGGAGGACTAATCCTTTCCCAGGGTGAACAATGGGTGTGGGAGCGATAATGAAGCTTCACCATGGCAATTTTCTTTGTGTGATGGGATTGCAAGGTGTTGCCAAAGTCTTAGGATCTTTGGCTGTGTTAGTTTGTGGTGTGACTTCATGTAAATGGTCCTCGACTGATGGAATACTTGCTCAACTTGGGGCAGACACGCTAATCCCCTCAAGTCAGCTTCTCAGGGCTGTGGACCCTTTGTTTATTATGGGTTTACACATCTTGAGGCTTCCTGGGGCTACATGACTGGGGATTTTACTGGCCTGACCTGGTTTTCGATCTTTGACTATGCCTGCCTACGTGCCCATCCGGTGATCTCTCAGGCACATTGAATCATATTTTAATATCAAAATTGTAGACCCCGGGATAGGGTTTCTCCAGTGGAGTAACACATATACATCACACACACATATACACGTACACACAAACACACCGCATTTTGCTTTAGTTGTGAATAAGGCAAGCAATTCTGGGAAGCCATTTTGAAAGTTCAGGACATTCTAAAACACTTGTACAGACAGATGTCTCTGTTTATCAGAGGTACATACTTCTGGCTGTGCGTATCAGTGATGTAGACTCAAACTGATTGACTTGGACTCAAGTCAGATGTTAAGTTGTTTCAACGACTCAGCTTGGACTTGACTCAGCAATAAATGATACACTGACTCAATTTGACTTGTGAGTTGTATATCTTTAGTGACCGTTTTGCTGCCCCTGATTCAGTAACACATTCATTCAGAACCTTACAACTTTGAACAATGCTTCCATCCTTTTTTGTCTACTGGTCATATGACAATCTGTCTCAAGACCAAGTGTGGGTGCATTTCTCTGAGGGGAACAGCAAAAGGATTAGGCAATGGGTTTGAGATAGGGTTGAGGTCTGCTCAGTAGCCTGTCTGTGCTCCATATCAGAGGAGCCTTCTAAAACTTTGCCTAAGAGCAGAAGAAAAGACTCACCCCAGACCAAAGGGCATGTTTCTCAGAAGGGAACAGTGAATTTGTTAGGCAATGGGCTTGAGGAGGAAGGATCTTTCCTTCTAAAGTTCTTAAAGCTTCAGTAATGGGGAATAAGAAAGACTTTATTTCCCACTTCAGAAGCTGCAGACAGTGTTATGCCTATTGACACAAAGTCCTCCAGCTCAGGGAATGGGAAGTTAAGAAGGATCCCATTCCACACTTCTGAAGCTGCAGACCCTTGTATGCCTGTTCAAAAAAAGGCTCCAGCTTCGGTAAGGAGAAGTAAGAAGGATCCTATTCCACACTTCAGAAGGTACAGATGGCAAATCTCAAATATGGAGGCTGACTCTGCTTAAATTGTTTAAAATGACTTGATTTGACTTTCCAAAAATTCTGGAATAAAGGTTTGGGTATAAAGGTGGGTCCCTGCCTTGACACTTGACTTGAAAGCACCTTTCAAGGACTTGAGACTCAACTTGAGACCTGAAGGTAGAGACTTGAGACTTGAGACATGAGACTTGGAGTAAAACACTTAAATACATCACTGGTTCCAATTGCATTCTTTGTAATGCATTGTATTTATTTCATCTTCTGGAGAGATATTTTCAGTTCCTCTTAAACCATCTGCTAGTGAAAGTGCCAGTGATGAAGTTCCATCTCCTTCCTGAAGCCTGAGTGAACAAATACAATGTAACTACAGGTCAGTATCCCCTCACTTGTCCACTTAAACGTACACACTGTGCCATCAAGCAGCTTTCCTTCTATTTCTTCACAGCTATCCACAAAAGCAGCATATGCATGTGTCAGAATTTCAGTCACGTAAATGGTACCAATTGAAAATGTATTTTTTAAAAAAATTATAGGCTTAATCTGTGTGTTCAAGAAAAGCCAATCAGATAGTTTGCTTTTAGGCAAGCCACATGAAAGCAATTAAACAGTTGTTAACTCAATTACAAACAATACCCATTACAACAACAATATTTTTTTAAAAAAGATTTATTGCTTTCTAAAATTAAGATGACAAATTAAATTATGTTAATGTGTTTACTGTGTTTTTAATGCGTTTAATGTGTTAGCAGGGAAAAGAGAGCAGAACTGTCTCAAAACTTATTACTGTTTAAAAAATATGCATTGGAAATATGGTGGTTGGTGGTTGGCTTTTTTTTTTTTTTAACTTTAAGAAACAGAAGATTGTTTTTTGTTTCTGTTTCTAGTTTTTTTTCTGGCTCGTGAAAGTTTACATAAAAATCTATACCATGAATGAGGACTTACTGAAAAGCTATAAAGTTGGGCCTCAACAGAACTATATTATTTATCATGAATTAAGGGAAGAAAAGAGAAAATCCAGGACACATGTACAGAAGAAAAAGGTTTGTTTTTAAAAAGGTGTTATGCAAGATCCTTTGCTTTCTGGCCAGCCCAAGATATGTAGTTCCATGAAGCAAAAGACAAAGTATATGCTTCTTATTAGGCTCACAACAGAAACTGAGATTTTGTATTGAACTGATGGGTTGAAAAGTTCTGCCAGATATAATTTCATCCCATCCTTCTCTCTGCTTTCTTTCTGCCTGAGCACAGCTCCTTACAGCCATTCCTTGGTCAGTGCAGCACTGGGGAAGGGCATGGGATAGCCAGTCAGCCTAGGGTACATCACCTTCCTTCAGTCAGCTTCAGAAATGGAGCCAGCTGTCTGTCTGGCTGTTCTTTATCCTCCCTCCATCCTCCCTGGGAATTGAATGGCTGGGTGGAGGGGAGTTCAAGCGGAAAATACATAGGTGGCTCAAGGAGGGAGTCATAGTGGATGGATAAAGTGCTGATTTTTTTCATTTGCCATGATCAAAAAGAGTTACCATCTGAATCTTACTTCCATCCTGTAATAGGATAATAGCTACTACCACATCAGAGGTAGCAGTCTTCTTTAAAAGTCACAAGATAGTTTGTGCGTCATAAACAGGTCTGTCTTCCAGTAGAGGGGAACAGTCAGTGAGATGACAAGAAAAAAACAGAATTCTGTTTCTGCTATACACCAGCACTTGCTTCAATGTGCCTAATAAAAGGGCTGTCTGCTTGACTTATCCACCCTTAGGACATCTAATTTTTATTTATGAGACCTATTACTAAAAAATGTGATGGCCACCAACACAATACGCAATTATATTAAATGTGAAGCCTGCAAAGATGTAGAATTAGGGATGAATCTTTCTTTAATAAATACACATATAAATTATGTATGCAATGTCTTGATCTATTCCAGGTTACTGCCTTTTATAAAAAAAAAGTAAATAAATAAAAACAAAGACACAAGTACCCATCAAGCATACATGGGAACACTTAAAACCTGACGAATTAAGCAAGTGCAGAAACTAAACATTGAAATCATGGTTCTATAAATCTGCAAAAGTTGTGTAAATTGCCATATGGCTATGTACATATTTGCAGTCAATGTGGACAGATTATAGAGGCTCTTGTCCACAATGCGTACAGATTAATATTGTTAAGCTGATGTTTGTTTATAGAATTATCACATAGAAGTGCAGATAAATTTTGCCATATAGTATTGGGCTTATGTGGAGGTGGGTTTGTTTATATTCAGCATTGAATCAATGCATTGTTTTAGAATGAAGCTGTGCATGAATATGGAACAGGTTTTTTTCTTATTTCTTTTTTAGAAAGAAAAACTTAAATGATCCTCTCATTCTCTCAACAGCTGCACATTGTCAATGACTACAACAAAGAAAGAGGGTGATAATATGCATTGTTGGAGATGCATTCTAATTATTCTCTACCAGAATCATAGCAAACAAGTTGCTTTGATGTATTTGTTGTACCTCCTACTGCCTAATATATGTGACCAACCTACTTTGAAAACTACACAATGCATTGGCTTGGACAGAGGTAAGACGTATGATGTTTTCAGAATATGAAAATCAAATGGCAGCAAAGCATAAAACTCAAATGACATTATGTTCCCCTAAAAAATTTTTTTTAAAAATTGAGGGCTGAATGTAACATATGCCATGTTTAATCTATGAAATCTCAGTTTGAATTCAAAAACCTTGGACTAAGTTTAATGCAAGGAAAATTTTCTGAAAATAAATTGCTTCAAAGAGAAATATGTGTGATCTTCTAATGTAGACATGATTTTCTAAGATGCACATGTACCTTTTAAAAGGAACAGGAGTATGTTTCACTTCCATGCTTCACTTCCATGACTCTGATCCCCAGAAAACTGAGCTAAATTACTCATATTCTGTCCTGTATTATTCTGCTCCTCAATAAAAAGATTTCAGAATCACAGATTCCATTAAAATTTTAGATATCTTGACTTAAAGACTCATGGAAAGTCATTCAGGTCTGTCACAAAGTTTGAAATACAGAACTTAAATGCATTTGCAGGTATTAATCCATAAAAAACTCATTGTAAAAATGATTCTCTTGGACGGATTACTTGAGGGAAAAAATATATTCAAATCTCAGTGATACCTAGGGCTCCAGTTCAGACACCACCCAGTGCAGAGAGAGATGCACATCCATGCCTGGACTTGCATTAGGTGCCAAGGATGAAGTGACTTTTGCTATTCCACAATTCAAAACAACTAATCAAAAAAACAAAAGAAATACATGAACAAACAAAAAGCTGGCATTCTGACAAGGCTTGGTATTGTAAAAATGATTGGATCCTGAATGTAATGGCCATTAGTGAAATATGTGGAGTTCTCAGAGAAATATTTCCTTCCCACTCCTGATCTATATACTCTAATTTCTAATGTCTGGGGAATCTTTCCTTAAATTGTGGCCTTTTCATTTGAGAACATTCTAATACAATAACTCCATCAATCAGAGACTTGTCTAGATCAGTTTTAATTAGCTAGTTTTTTGGAGCCATTTGTTCAATACTGTAGATATTTTACCCTTTAGTGATAGAGAATTAAATACTTAATGAGATCGTCCAAGTAACAGAAAAACACATCTGCAGAAAATGATCATAATTCCACCTTGGGATGTAAAAATAACTGACCTCAGCAGAGGCAGCAGGCTGTTAGAAATAAAGCCTTTCACCATGACATACATCTTCAAATGGAACTGAAAGAATACCTTTTCCAGGGAAAATATGTAGTGGGTATGGGGTGGATGGTGGAATAGATCTCCTTAGCTGGATCCCATTAGAAGGAAATCACAGATTGATTTTAGAGGTGCAATGAGAAGCTAAAACACTTAAATTAGTAAAAAATTACTCTTTAATCCTATTTACACTTCCATACCCACAAGACCAATGATGTTTTGTAGATAGAAGTAATTGCCTTTGGTCCAAATTACGCCGACAGGTTGTTTAGTGGAGGATTCAGACTGCATCATAATAAGAAAGGCCTGAGCTCATAATATTCAGCAGATTGGAGTATAATTGCCAATGCCCTCAAATGATGCCATTCTGTATAGAATGTACAGAAATAGCATCTCTCACAGATATCTCATCCCATTCCGATCCCAACCATGCTTTCCTTTCTTAATGTCTTCTTTGTATTAACATTTGATTGAAAGATAAATAAGTGAGAAGGGCTGATCCATAGCCTTAACTGGATTTTCTGTGTGTAAATGATCCCCCTTTACTTTAAAGCTCTGCCCAAAAAGGCCAGCTGTTTCTTCCAACAAAAAGATACACTGAAAATAACTACCACTACCTTAGTGTACTGAAAGCAGGAAAATTCTGCACTTGTAGATCAAATCCATGTAACTCTAGACCCTAACATACTTGAATGACAGATTGCAGAGGTTGTTTAAATATGAAATAAAAAGGGACCAGGGGCCCTTTCATATTACACAATTATAGCACTAGGATTCTACTTTAACCATCAAAATTCAATTTTAACTGGGTTCTGCAGTTTAGAGAAGGGGTGTAGAATTCCCAGCAGGGAGCTCTAGTCCTTCCTCAAACCACAGACTTCAGAGTTCTTTCTGTAAGATGCAGCCATGGCAGTTTCATACTGCTACAGTTAGGTGGTGTGAAAAAGCCCTGTCTGAAGAGATCTGAAAACACTTTTGGTTGTGTCAGAGCAGCACGCTCAGATATAGTGACAAGTTTTTAAAAAGTAAATATGTATTCATTATTTCTCTATAAATGTACACCAGATACATACAGGGATATCTGGCTGTTCCTAACAATTGAAAATCAATATAGATTTTTTTTTAGCACTGCATATAGGAGTTGTTTGTATTGAACAATGCCTGGGAAGACTACTGACTACTCTGTAGAATTAGTGTTTACATATTTTCCATTTTAATTCCTCCATCTTTTTACATAAAGTACTCAATAAATGTATGCTGCCTGTGGCAGAAGTTGATCCAATGAACATCTGACCCATTCAAAACCTTACACGCCTAAGCGAAATTAACAGAACATAAATATTTGCCTGTGCTTTTAACTGTCAATAATTTAATTTGGTTTTAAGTGAACCTTAGCCTGGCTAAAACATCTTTTGCCAAGTTGGCACTTACAGTATGCAATGTAAAGTGCCTTTCTTTGGGGGGATTAGAAATTTTACACATGCACAAAAGGAAACAATTTAAATTATTTTCCCAAGATCAATCTTGTGAATATGCCCGTAATAAAGGAAGCAATTCACTCTAAAGGGATATAGACTGTTTACATTCTGTATGCTGCCCCATTGTGTGAAGCAGGTTCTTCAAAAAGAAAAGTACTTCGACATTTATAATTACCTATAATGCTAGAGGTTATTTCCAAAATGATACATTCTCATCTTTCTCCCTCTCCCACTGTGACACTAGAAAAAGAGATAAATTAAATGATGCTCCCCACCTAAGACGTAACAGTTCAATTTCATAGAACATTAGAGAATACACTATAATTTTCTAAAGACATGCAGTTTATGTGTGTCAACATTTTAGAGTGTGATGTACTCTGCAGTTACCATACCTTACACCCCCGTCCTGCAGGATGGCAAGATTGATGGGGAATATCATTTTTATATAAATCGAACATATTTATGGCTGGAAAATACATGATCAAAGCAATGCTGATCTCAGACATGCCAGCGTTCTGCGGAGAGCTGTTGCCAGGCCAGACCAACTTTAGACATAGCCAGGCCATAAAGTTCAAAGGGGATTAGGTAGAGAACCTTAGCATAAAAGCGGTTCAAGCTAATCTCTCTTCTGATCTTAGATTTTGCATTTCCAAAACAGACTCAGATAACACAAATAGAGACCATCCCTTTTGATCTTACCCAGATATCTTTCTCATACTCCCTATAGATCCAAACTTCAAGAGGTTATCACGATTCCCATTAATTTTGTCACTCCTATGTCAAAGCAATCACCTATCGCAGAACCCTTTAGTCAGTCCCATGAGAAAGTTTAAGCTTTACCATAACATTCTTAAGGGTGTGGAAAAAGGTATTTAAACCCTGACTTTTGTCCCAGCAAACTGTAGTATTTCAGACATAGTTTGTGGCACTCAGAGTCTTAGTCTGTGCTATCTTCAGATGCTGTCTGAGTCTTCCCGTTGCATCCCTTTTGTTCAGAATTGGTAACTATCACCCTTTTCAGCACTAATGTCTCTCTATCCAACTTTCCCTGCCTTATCTTCCAATAGCCTTGCATGGTTCTTGAGAATGTCTGCTTTCTTGTGCTTGTTTGTCATTTCCAATAAAACAGTTTATTTTTAAACTGGAGCCTCTCTGTAATAAGTACTGATATATACAGGTGAAAAGATCCTGCCATTACCCTCCTCTTGCAGGCTTCTTTGGAGCTATAATTTCTCCATATTCCAATGAGATGCTGGCACTGCAGGTGCATCCTAAAGTCCCCCATCTTTTAAAGTAACACTGCTTGGTATGTTGCTTTTAAAAAAAATCAATAATAGTTTTCTTTTCCTGTACTCATTTCCCAATCATTTTTATTCCTTGTTCACAATCCAGACTTCTCTCTCCAGAAGGGGTCAAAGAATACTTTTGAATTAAACAGAATGTTCACTTTTCAAATATAATTACATATATTACTTAACTCTTATGATATGATCTGTAGGATCAGGAAAGACTGAAAAGAATTGAAAGTACAGGTGGGGAGCAGAAGGAAGCTTAAAGTCTTTTCACACTACACAAATATAGTGCTATGACTCCACTTTAACGGCCAAGGTCCTATCTTATGGAAACCTGGAGTTTGTAGTTTTGTGAGGTGCTAGAGCTCTCTGGATGAAAATTCTAAATTTGTTTCCCTTCAACTGTAAATCCCTGGATTCCATAGGATGGGGCCATGGATGTTAAATTTGACAAATTTAAAAAGCGCCCTTTGTGGAAATAGGCCTTTCCAAGGCTACCTAACAGAAATAATGCAAGGACTGTGCATTATTTTTTCTCATAATTCAACAAGAAGAGGGGGGAACTCCATTTCTGGCATGCCAGTGGTAGACTGGATAGATTTCTGGGAGGCCACTGGGTAGATATAAGTGCATATATTTTGTGGACAGACTGAATCTCATCTTATTTGTAAAAGTGAATTGGATTTTAACAGGGAGAAATCACAGTATGAGAAACTACACACATTATCTATTTCAGGTTGATAAGACTGACTTGCTGGCAGCTTTCAGCTAGAAGACAGAAGTAACTTGTTAACTCTGAAAATGCTGGGTTGAATGGAAGGTTGAACCATCACAGAGACTTCCCCAGGACTTTTTATAATGGATGACAGAGAAGTCACATTATCTGAGAGAAGTGCAAGTCCTAAATTTGAAGAGGAACATGGCAGAAGCCCTGAAGAAGAAGATCAAGGAAGAACTGTGGGGAGAAGTAAGACAAGAGAGGGATATAGAAGTTAGAAATATGAAAGTGAAGGAGACTGAAAATTCAGAGACAAATTCAAGTTGACCTAATGGAAGGATTAGCTACTAAATCGAGGGAGGAAAAGACCCAAGCAGTTCTGATTTGTGAAATGGGGATTATAGTTCAGGTGGGTGGGCAGAGGGAAGGAGAGACTAACCTGAAATTAATCTGTATTCAATCTACATTAAGGATTGACCAAAGCCAAATTGATTTAGCCTGTATGATTGTAGGGAGTGAGAGAATAATGAAAAACAAATGTTCTGTTTCAGAACAAGTATCCTAAAATACCAGGCTGGAAGCAGCTGGAAATAGTAATAAAGGGCAAGTAAAGGAATCTGAGAGCACTGGAGGGCAAAAAAGTTCATAGATATGATGGCTATGAGGGAAGAGGGAATTACATTCAAAGTGAAATAGATTTGGTTGAAACTAGGTTATGAAATGGCTATAGATATAAAACAATAAAAACTAGATTTGGTTAATAGATGTTGTAAAGGATTTTACAATATAAACTGCTATAGAAACATTTGGATTTAGTGATGCTATATAACATATAACAGATCTACAGTTTCAAGTAGTGAAAATATTATGTAAGGAAGTCAGCATTTAGTATTAACACGTGAATGGAATGAAACAGAAATCTGATTTACTATGCTAGATGTGTTAACCTCTGGTTGAAGAAAATTAATTTTTCTCTCTTTGGAAAGCATCAACTGTGGAAGGGAAGAAGAGAAATGTTGGATATTATCTTTCAGGGGCTTGAATCAATTTGATTGTTATACTCAATTTAAAAGAAGAACGGAAGTTGATCCCTTTTCTTTTTTTTCTTTAATTTTAATTTCTAATTCTTGCATGTCATGTTTTCTTCATGTTGCTTTTTTCCCTTTTTTTGTGTCTTTGTAGAATTTTAGTGTGTTTTTTTTAAAAAAAAACACAATTCAACAAGAAGTGAAAAAGCATCACGTATTTGGGTGAAAAGGAAAAAATCTGAGAAATTTCATTCATGCTTCCTCAAGAGCTCCTACGAGTAAACAGCAATTTTTAAAAATGCACACTTTAAATCAGGAACTTAGTAATACATGAGCTACTGCTTTTCTTATATGATTCTATGGGCATATGAATAATAGTCTTTCTTGTTCTTTCCTACATGTTTTTTTTAAAAAAAACCCATAAAAATAATGAGAAGAAAAAAAGAAAAGGGGAGGAATTATTAGGCAGGAAGGAATTACTGGAGATCTGTCACATCTAATATAAGAATATAAGGATGAGAATAGACAAATATATTCGTTTTAGTACATTTAAGTTCTGAAACTTAAATTTTCTAAAAGAATGTTTTAGAAGGCATCAGTTTAGAAACAGCAACAAGATAAACTGGAGTATTAGAAAAATGAAGAATTGTCAAGAGAAGAAACAGAATTGCAGTTTGCATTCACATAGAAATAATGCATATTAAAAGAACAATTAATATGACCAACCAAAGAAGGCAAGGAGTAGAAGATCCAAGACATATAATTAAGAAATTCTGATTTAAATATAGAAAGAATTATGATTAAGAGAAACGGGCAAATAATTCTCAAAAATATAAGAATGAAATCAAGAAAAGACTCATCCACCAAAACTCAGCTTAGAAAAGAAAGAACAGAATAATTAAAGATATCACAAGCTGAAGATAAATGAAGTAAAAGAAGATTTGACCACTGATTTAATTAAGAGATCATTAAACATGGAAGTAAGAGCAGTGGAATGACCTGACAGAAAACAGAATGAAATTATTTTAAGAGGGTATTACCAGGAAGAATTGTAATACTGAGTAAGGCATTCAATAATATTTGAAGTGAAAAGTACATATCCTACCTATGAAATATCTTTTGACAGTGGAAGGGGAATCCCACTGCACATTTCAGTCTTCTGCATGCTCTCAAATATATGCTTTGGAATCCTTTGGACAGTTGAGGGAATATTCTGGAGCAGATTTGCGTTCAGAGATGTAGTGAAGGAAATGAGAGGAAAATGGAAGTCTGCTTGTAGCTATCAGATCATCACTCAATAATCACAGAAAAGAGGTACAAGAGTATGTTTCTTCAGGATAGGAAATACAGTATCAGACTTAGGGATGAAACAGATAAAACATTCAGCACTTTCCCCAGAGAGTTCCTATAAGTAATGAAAGATATCTGTTTATCTTAGCACATGAACTTCTTTAGCTACACATGTATGTTTCATTTAATGTGCTTTGCTTTTTTATTGGTCACTGGAATGTGACGTGATCTTAATTTGCAAGTCTTGTAAGGTCCCACTATGGGGGTCCCTGATATCAGCATGGTTTGGATGAGCACCATACCTAATTGGTACCATATTGGATTGGCAACTGTATTAATTGGCTCTGATATCAAAATCAAACCTGAGAGCTGACAGAGAGGTCAAATCGACAGGGGGGAAATTCCAACTCCATCCAGAACTCCTTCCAGGTCAGACTGAGTCATTTGTCAGGCAAATAGATGCTGCTCCTGTGGATAACAGGCTTAAGTAAAAGCTGGAGTTTTCCCAGAAGACTGCAATTGGGAAAAGCCCACCAGGACACTGATTGACAGATACCCATCCCCTGTGCACCTGGACTCCTTCCTCTTTCCTTGTAGCATCCACAATAGACAGCTATTACAACACACATCATGTCTTTGTCATCCAAACACTGTGAACATTAGTGGGTTGATAGCCCATTGTCTGTGTTGCAACTCCCATTGTCCACTAGGCTGGAGAGCAATTAACTCACACCCTTTCAGGGAAGGAAACAGAGTGTATAAAGCATTAGTTTTGAGAAGTCAGATGCAGTCAGATGAAATGCTGGACCCCACTATGTTGTTCTGAATCCTGATCTGGCCTGCCCTTAGACAGACGTCTAAGTCACATTTCAACTCTTCACTACTCTTTTGGACTGGTAATTATAACCCCCCCCAAACCCCTCAGCATCTCTATACATAATTGTTTTTCTCCCTTTCTCCTTCAGTTAGCTCTAGTGTGAATGTTTGACTGTTTGAATTCCATGTGCATGCATGAGTGAATTCCCCCAATAAAAACACATTTTTAACTTACTTTTGAATCTTTGGCTGGTTCTTTTCCTGTAGGAGCCCATAAACATTGATGGGAAAGATCTCATTAAGTTACTCCCCTGTCACAAACCTCCTCTTTGAACTAATTAATCCCCCACTTTTGCACAGAGGTACTGGGATCACAGGGTGGCCCTTGTGGCACCTACGTTTTGGGGTAACAGTCTGCTTGAGAAGATATTATGTCTGAGGAAATCATTTCATCAAGAGAGAAACAGGTTAATCAGAGGTATTAGATATTCTTCTCAGTATCTAGTCTGACTCTTAAATGGAAGAATAAACACCAGAAGAAAGAAGGATGTTAAATATTCAAGAGGATAAGGAAGAGGAGGAGGAGGAGGAGGAGGAGGAGGAGGAGGAGGGAATAGGAACAAAAAGAAGGATCTGGACAGAAGAAGCCAAGGAGCTGCTTCAAGAAGTGGTTGCACTAGGACAAAAAACCAGCAAGTGACTGTTTTTATCCAAGGCCTAATGACCCTGCCTCTTCCTGGAGGTGCATGGGGCCAGGGTCCAAAGTGTTTTTTGAGACTTATTTCCTTTTCTTACAAAACTGATAGATGGAAAACATCAGTGCATTACTTCACCTGAGTTTCAGCCTAGATCACCCACCATTCCAGAGATCCTGGGTAGTGCTGAGTATGGGTTCCTGAGCAGGGGTGGGCCAACCAACAGAGCTTCCTAAGAGTGAGATGTCTGACGGTAAGTCTACAGGGTGCCCGGTTATGCTAACCACTATAGGAATCTTTGCTCCCTGCTGTTCCTGGGGGACACAATCTGAATTCTGGTGGATTCAGAAAGCTTCCTTCATTGCATTGCTTCACAACAGTGACTCCACTTGGGACATCGCACAAGCTGACTAGATTTATAATGGGGTGTTAGAGTGATTGGATAAAAACAAATAAATAAATGGAGGGCAAATGCAATGGATGTAATATTTTTTACAGTAATGAGTAATATTTTTACAGTTATAGTTTTTACAGTAATGAGTATAACAAATCCTTGGAGTTAACAAGTCCTTTTCTGTATCAGTATGTTTTCTATGCCGCAACCAATACAAAGGAAACAAGGAGCTTGTGTGAGTCACATTGATACATCCTGAAAATGTGCTAGTTGCAAATATCAAATATGAACTTGCAAAACATTTCGGATATATTTTATGGATCAAGTTATTTTAATATTATACACAAGAGAAGTCAATAGCTATAAGACAAGTGGTTTGATATGACTGAACTTCACTGTCAGTTTCATGCATTTGAACTCTCAAATCTTTCTGCTACATAATGTTCCTTTATAAAGCAAAACAAAAAGAGATTGCACTCAAAAGTTCACTTTAGGATATCCCAATGATAAAACTAAAAGAACAGTAGGGAATCTGGTACAACTCCAATTGCTACCATGTGGAGTTAAAAGGAACTGAAATGCATTCACAACACTTTGAGACTTGTCCTTTCTAGTTTCTGTTCTTTTAATCTTCTTTGCATTCTCCCACTCCCGGCAGGAGGCTTCTCCTATGCCACTGCCTAGAAGGATTCAAGTTGTGAGCTCTTCTGCTTCCTACACTATTAACACTCCTAATATTCTATGCAATATGAGATATATTGAGACAGCTTGGGGTTTCCTAGAAACTACGTAGTTATTGCTGATGCTGGGCTTGCTTCCCATGTCCACATACTTTCTTAGGAGCTTTCTAGTGAGTAGAATTATTTATATTCTTCTTCATGAACCTCTCCTAGTTTTAATATTTGAGGGAGTCCCATCTTTCAATCCCATCACCCTTAGAGTCCCTGCATATTTCCTGGGGAAAAAGAAAGCACTTTCTGCAGTGACCTTTTTTTTTTTAACAGAATGACTTTGTCCCTTGTTGAAGTAGGATGTTGTTTTTGAATAAGTTCTGTGTAGTTGGGTTCTCTTGTTTTTTTTTTTATTGGTGTGCTTTTAAATTGCATTTCAGTACGTATGTACACTTTAATTTGCTCTTCTTTGAATTTTACTCCTGTTACAGTCATCAGATACTATTTGGTGGCAGAAAGGTGGAACACAAATAGAAATAAATAAGTAAATATTATACAACAATGACTTCTACATCCAGGTGTGAAACCTCTGTCAACAGTGGCCGGTATTGTAAATCAGCTACTAACTCTGTACCTACCTTAGTCATGTAGCTGAGTCTCCTGGTCTGATGCTCCCTGCCCAAATCCTGACTTACTGGGCAGCAGCTCCTGTGATGATAGAGGTTTGTTCTCCTATCAAGCAGGAAGCAGCAGACTGATGTCCCCATCCCACTCCCTCCAGTGATTTCTGTTGTGAGGAGGAATTGCAACAAGGAATCTGCTTCTGACTGCAGCAACAGATATTGGTGATGGGATGGAGTGGGTACCTCAGTCTGCTGCATCTCAATCAACAGCAGAGCAGACTTTCATTGCTTCCAAGGGCTGCTGCCAGAGAAGTCAGGAGTGAGAGCCTATCGGGATTCCTATGCATTCCCTACATTATTGAATGTGTAGGAATCATGAATACAAATCAGTTACGAATGCATAACTTTAGGTTACTTATTTATAATTCTGATCATAAATTTCAGTCCTTATTTTTCTGATCTTCTGACAATAGGGAACACAAATATATTTGAAACCACATTTGTATATTTATGTATAGCTAGAGATTTTTTTACCCTACAGTAGAATCCTTTTTTTTTTTTTTTGAAGTACTTGTATAATGATTGGTTCCATACTAGATCTTATCTCTGGCATTTCCAGCCTTCGTTCACTAACTTTTTCTAAGCTTTCATATAATCCCATTTCCAAATATTTGTATTCTTGCATTTTTGAGTGTTCTAATTTTCTTCAAACAGAAATATAGCTCTTTTATTAATAAATCTATTTGATGCAATACAATTTGAGTGTGCTCCGTCAAGAATTGTCAAGACAACTGTAGTTTTAATGAAATGCTTTGTCTTGCAGCTCTCCTTTATTATTTCCAAACAGGTGGAGGATAAGTGATGAATTGTTATTTGATCACCTCTTTATCAGTCAGTTTCAGTTACCTATTCAATTACCTTTAATTTGCATTTTGTTTTAATAGTGTCTTTATTAATTTTATTTAATTGAAACACCAGTTAAAAGTGTCCCACTTTTAGAAGAGGAGACTAATTAAGGGGCAGTTAATTGATGTGCAGGATATGTATGTAAATATCCTGTTCACACAGAACCTACGCATACAAATCCAGACATGAATAGCATTCTGTAGGCACAAATCCTACCAAGGAAAAATAGGTGGTAAGGATCACAAGCTACATGGAAATACTTCCCCCTAAACATGTGGAAATTGAGAATGGGGAAAGCAGGTGTGACTCCAGATTTTATCTGGTGATTCTGCCCTAAGACAATGCCTCAGTTCTACACAAATTTTGCTTCAGTTTGTTTTTTACAACATCAGGTAGCCTTTTCAAGTTAGCTGAGTTATGCAATTTGATCCCTTCCTCTTTTAACTGTAGAACAACTGATACAGTTATACTTGAATTGTAACCAGGGCAGTGATGTGTGTTCATTGCAACTTATTTTAAATTAGTATGGATTCGAAATGAAATTTGTGTCATGTCAAACTTGATTTATGTTGTGCCATATCATTCATTTAAATTGGTTGATAAAACTTATTTTACCCTTTAAAAATAATTAAAATCTCTCTTCTTCCAGATGACAAGTTCCCTTATTGGTGAAAGCAGGGTATTACCAAATTTATAAACTAGAATGACATAAAAGATAGAAATATTTTGGATCAGTGGCATATTCTATTCCATTCCCTAAGCAAAGTTGTATTTGTTTTGGGACTAATGTACTGGGAAAAAATAAAATAGAAAACAAATAGATTAAAAGAAGCTTATTGCTTCTCTAAAATAATATGACTGTATCCTGTATAATGTCAAAGGACGTATTGCTCCTGGTGCTATTGTCATCATCCGACTTATGGTGATTCTATGATCAGATTTTCTTGGTAAGATTTATTCAGAAGAAGTTTACCATTGCCTTCCTTTGAGGCTGAAAGAGCATCATGTGCACAAGATCACCCTGTGGATTTCCATAGCTGTGCAAAGATATGATCCCCCATCTATCAGAGTCCTAGTTCAGCAGTCAGACTTCTATGCCATGCTATCTCCTGAGAGACCACACTGGCTCAAAGGAGTATCATCACACAATTTTATTCCCATTTCAAGCAACGTTTGTGGTTCTTATATACCACCCACTCAACTGCAACTTAGGGCAACCTATGCATGACAGACCTCAAGAGACTTATTAACTGGCCTTCTCATTATTTTATGAACTCAAAGCCATGTCTTCCCTGACTATCAATCCAGCTGTAGTGCAGTCTTCCTTTTTTTCCTACTATTTCCACACATCTTTGGTAACATGCAAAATGGGAATTGCATATCTTTCAGCTAGAAAGATGAGCACATCCTAGATAACATGCACATATCTGTGTCTTTCACAGGGAAAATATTAAGGCTGACAATACATTTCAGATGTTAACTCCACTTTCTGTTCCACAGACACTGCCACATCTGAAACTGATTTTACAGCATCTCTCTCTTCATGTTTACTCAGCAAGCTTACTCTTTGCAGTCTTAATCATAATTACCCCAGGCCTAATAGTAGCCCTGTTGGTGAGGCAAAATGAATGGTCCCAAGCCTAAAAGCTGCAGCTTACCTCTATGGCAGCTGTGTTCATCTGGCTTACTTTCTAGACAGTGCATAGTGGGAGGTGGGGTGAGGGCAGGAGGGAATGACACTAGGAGATTCCATGAGGGGGAAAGATGATGAGTGTTTTTGTGTGCAGACACATGTTTGTAGTGGTGGTGGGGATTACTACTTCCCCCCATATCCCCCTTGTACTTCACAAATCTCCTTCTTTATACAGGCAGTTTTGGGGTGCAAGCAATGGGTCCCCCTCATCATATTCAGTGTAACCATTACAATTTAAGTGTTGCTGGACTTACAATTTAAGTGCTGCACTAAATCAATACCTAAGAAATAGATCCTTCCTTTTTCTTTTCTTTTTTCAAAATCTTTCAATAACATGGGATACACAACAAGTTATACAACAGTCAGAAAGCCAGAAAATAACTTTATTTTCTTCCCACCAAATAGAACAGTAACACAAAACTCCCAAGGTTACCCTGACACAACTATTTCCAGGCTCTACAATTCTCTAAGCAGTTTTATGCTCCCAGCAGTTTAGAGTTTATTTCTGCTACACGGAGGGTTGGGGGAGAGAGACAGATGGAGGTGTTATTCACAAGTGATGTGTAAGAAGATAAATTTAATTTCTATACTATGTGAAGTAGTAGAAAAATCAGACATTGGCCTAAACCTTGTTTCTAATCGCAACTTGAGTAGACTCAGACAATCAGCTGAACTTTGGTGAGTCGACATTCAATTGTTTCAACAGATTTACTCTACTTGAGATGAACAACTGAATTCAGGCCACTGATTCTTTAAGAATGCACCAGCAACAATTCTGTTATATTGGCACAGTCCATGGGACTATGCCTCCTCTTGTTCATTTAAGAAACCTTCCAAATCATTATACTCAACTTCAGTAATCGCAGAGATACTGTAACTTACCCTCACTTGACCAACAAATGCATTGGCTTCCTCTTCTTGTACTGTGAGATTCTTAGGAAGAAAAGGATCAAAGACTGGACCGTTATCATTTACGTCAGTTACAACCACATTTACTGTAGCAGTTGATGTCTGTAAGAAAAACGATAAATGAAATTATTCAGATATAGTATTATACACCAGGGGTGCGCAAGGTGCACTGTGAGCTACATGAGGCTGCCAGGGCCATTTTGGGCACCCAGCCCACTCACCCCCAGGAGTCAATGCTTTCCTAATTGTCCCCAGTGCCCTCTAGGGACATTTCTGTCACATTTAGGAGAGACCCTAGGGGCGAATTTTGGCACAGGACTTTTTTGAAACAGGAGATGAACTGGATAACCACTCACTTTTTGTTGGTAAAAAGGCCTCTATTGAGGAAGGCTCTAAAACCATGGCAAAAAGGCCCCTATATCCCATAATGTGTGTGTGTGTGTGTGTGTGTATGTATATGCATATGTATATGTGTGTGTGTGTGTATCTCTCTCTCTCTCTCTTTCTCTCTCTCTCTCTCTATATATATATATATATATAAACAATTACACTGAAGTTCATTCTATAGACTGGAATATGCAAACTTCAGTTGCCTGGGATGTTCATGCTTTCTGTGCCATCTGTTTTCAAAAAAATATTCTCTACTCCAAAATTATGATATACACTGTGCTTGCCATATATAAAGGGGTTCTGTTCTAAGAACCCTGATGTAAAAAAAAAACCTATAAAGCATTGATTTCCGTTATAGTCAATAGTCACAATGTGTATACACCTCTAGCAGCATGGCCATGCACCTGCTGTGTCCATTGACTATGATGGGATGCATCACTTCATGCAACCTTGCATTCATGATTTCGAAGGTCGCATGAGCGGGGCCCACTGTACAAGGCTGCAATATTGTATACTTAGAGAACTGGCCTGCTTGCTACAGCATATGCCAAAGATGTGTTCTGCTATTGGGGAATGGTTGCTCAATATCTTCATCAGAATTCTATCTGCTCTATATTGTCAAACCAGACACACACACATGCATGCATGCACGCACGCACACAGACACACAGAGCTAGATGTAGCACGGAGTCTATAAAATGTGAGCAGAGATCAAACATATTGGAAAGCATCACTGCAGAATGCATTACAATTGATTCCCAACAAATAGGCAGTATCTAATAGTGTAGAGTAATAATGTAATTATTACATACAAATAGATGTCTGTTGTTGTGTGCCTTTCTGACCTGGTGAACCTATCACTGGGTTTTCTGGGGCTGAGAGTATATGATGTGCCAAAGGTCACCCAATAAGTTTCCATAGGTAAGCAGGGAATCGAACCCTGGTCTCAGCGCTCAAACCACTACATCATGCTGGCTCTCTATACATGTCTACTCAGAGGTAAATCTCATTGAGTTTACTAGAGTTTACTGTCAGGTAGGTGGATATAAGATTACAGCCTAAGAGAGTTCAATTTTATATTTATATCCCACTTTTCTCCCTAAAATGACATTCGAGGTAACACACAAGGTTAATGATATGTACAAATAAAAACACAAAAGGGTACAACATTAAAACATTGTTTGTTTGTTTGTTTGTTTGTTTATTTATTTATTTATTTATTTGCATACATAAATTTAAATGTGGTTAATGAAAGGGCATTTTCTGACAGATTTTGCTATCCACTTTAAAAATTATAATTTTGCTTCCAAGTGAACTTAAAAACAGAAAATTTGGGGATGCGTCTTAACTTGCCTCACAAGTGGCAAACGCCACACATGTCTTTCAATAAATGTGACAAGACTCCCTAAGTTTTCTTTTATCATATCCCCAAAGGCTTTGAATAGTCACTATAAACAGACACTTTACAATCTACTTTAGCTGTGTGAAAAAAAGATGTAAGACGAATGATAAAAAACCAGTATAATACAACCGGTCAGTAAATCTCATCTAGGTGGTGTAGCCTTGAGGCTGCCCAAAAGACCTGAAGTAAATGAATATCATCAAAACTTGCATCCCCACATTCTGTAGCTGATCTTCTGGAAAACAACTGGAAATGCCAGCTTTCATTCTTTTTAGATATATAAATAATAAATTCTACACAAAGAGGTTTCTAGCCACAGTAGTATCCCACTGTGTGTATTGGTGAACTTCCTTAAGTGAACTATAGCAGGGTACACACTGGTCATTTCCACATTAGCATTTTAAAATGGTGCAGAGCGACCTCCAACGGAGGTCTTCTGCACCATAGCGTGGACTGGCCTGGACTACTTTTTGCAGTTCCACACCTCAATCCATGCAGGAACGACCGGAGCTGGTCATGCAGCATGGTTTTTAAAAACCTCTTTCTGAGGTTTTTAAAAACCAGGGAGCACGCAACCCTGTGCCACTCCGTCGCTCGGCTCAGAAGCAGATTTGCAGACGTGTGCAAGTGCGTGCCTGCAGATCTGCCGGGGCGGGCTTCCAGCTGGCGAGCTTCTCCGGTTGGTGGAGAGCCGCCATTTGCGATGCTGGAGGAGTGTGGAGCAGCGAGCTTGCGCTGCTCCATGTGGTGACAGACTCACCCGGCTGCTGGTAAGCTCTGTTTTTGGACGTTTTCGCCTGTTCCCCCACACACGTGGAAAGGGCCACTGCTTCTTCAGGGTAGATTGCTCACTCATTGCTTCCAGAGCATGCAGCTTTCACTGAATTCAGTCCTCAATCTAGTGCTGACCCCTGGTTTACATGAGAGCCTGATCCAATAAAGTTGGGAATTGCGGGGAGGGCACATGTGTCCAGAACTCCTGCCTACTTTCATTTCCTTCCATAGCATCTTATCAAGCATTTTTTCTCTCAACAGAGGCCTAAACACTCTAAAGACATCAGATCTTGTCTGATCTTGGGCACTAAGCAGCAACAGCTCTGGTTAGTACCTGGATGGGAGACTACTATGTATACCAGGTACTGTTAGGTATATTTGAAAGGAAGGAACTTGCAAGAGCACCTCTGAGTATTCTTTGCCTAAGAAAACCCCATGAAATTCTTTTTTTAAAATAATTTCTATTAAAATATAATTCCAAACATAAATCTCATGTGTCTCATTAATACATTGTTTACACAATTAATTTCTTTATCAATAATGTACAGATTCCTATGTACATTCCTACATATAGTTACTGCAGTTATTGACATTTAAATCTTTTCGAATATATATTTTAAAACCTCTATCCCTTTCCCTCCAATATCCCTCTCCCCCTCTAATGTTTGTCTCAATATTACTTCTCTCTCAATTTCCTCTCTTCCCATTCTCCTTCCCCTCCCCTTTCCCCTACCTACTATCCTTTTTTTCTGCACTTTCTTCAAGTCTAACCTGCTTTCCAATGTTTCTGCCGAACCTACAATTTATGTATTATCTTTTCATTGTTGTGTGTCTAGATCATATTGTTGTACATTTAAATTCTTAAAACCAAAAAATTTCTTACCTACTTATATATTTACTGTTGTTAATTATCTAGTACACTTTCTCTAATGCCCTCTCATAAATCTTCTGTTTCTCCCCTTCTTAATCCACAGCTACTAAATCACATTTATCTTATTATCTATCCTATTACTATAATTACCTTCCTTTCACCCATTCTGTAACCAGCTTCCAATTCCTTTCAAACTGTTGGTTTGATGCTCCTTTCATCGAGTCTGACAACTCCTCCATTTTCAATAGATCTGACATTTTTAGTTTTCATTCTTCTATTGAGGGTGCTGCTTTTCTTCTCCAACCTTGTGCATAACATAACCTTGCTGCTGTGACCAAGTAAAGTATGACTTTCTTTTTTGTTCTCAAACTTTCTTGTCCAATTATATTCAACAAGTATATTTCTGGAGACATTTCATATTTTATATTCAGAATCCTTGTAATTGAATCATGTATCCCCATCCAATATTTCCTTGCTATTTGGCATGTCCACCACATATGGTAATACGTTCCAATCACTTTTCCACATTTCTAGCTTTGCCCATTTCCTTTATGAATTATCTTCTTCAATTTTTGTGGTGTCATGTACCCACGATACATCATTTTGTAAAAATTTTCTCTCAGATTCAAGCACAATGTAAATTTTATGTCTTTAGTCCATATCTTCTCCCATTTAGACAATTCTATATTATATCCAATATTTTGTGCCCACTTTATCATAGGTTCTTTGATCTGTTCTGGTTCTAATTCTCTCGTTAATAACTCTTTGTATAATTTAGAAATTCTTTTAGTTTGGTCTCCCAGCAGAATTCCATCTAACTTACTATCTTTTTCTTCAAATCCCACAACTTTATTATCAATTGAAAATCTTTCTTTTAGTTCTCTATATGGGAACCAGTTTAGTTCATAATTCTGAGCACTTAATTCTTCTCTGGTTCTCATCACTGGTTTCTTTCCTTCCCATTTAATCAAATCTTTGTATCTTAGCAATTCTCCTGTTTTTGTTTCAGTTATTTTAAAAGTTTCATGTGGTGACACCCAAGTTGGTAACTTGTTATAGAATTTCTTATTAATAGTTTGCCAAACACTTATGAGGGATCTTCTAAGATAATGATCTTTAAAATCTCTGTTTACTTCTATTTTTCGATAGCAGAGATAGCCATGTCAACCAAATCTTATATTATAACCTTCTAAGTCCAATAGTTTATTATTTTTGAAGTCTATCCATTCTCTAATCCAATCCAAACAGCAAGCTTGATAGTAGACCTTCAGATGGGGTAATCCAAAACCACCTCATTCCTTACTGTCTTGTAACAACTTCAGTTTTATTCTCAGCTTTCTTCCTGCCCAGATAAATTTTGTTAATTCTTTATTCCAGGTTGTGAAGGGTTTATCATTGTTTACTATTGGAATATTTTGAAACAGAAATGTTTGGGAGGTACTGTCACCTTTATCGTGTTAATCCATCCCAATAACGAAAGATTAAATTTATTCCATTTCTGTAAATCTGTTTTTATTTGGTTCCATATTTTCTGGTAATTGTTTTAATTCTGAATTTTTCTTCATTATATAAATTCCTAAGTACTTTACCTTTTTTTCCATGCTAAAACCTGATATCGATGTATGTTCTTCTTGAAAACCCCATGAAATTCATGGGGTTGCTGTAAGTCTACAGGTGACTTGAAGGCATATGTGCACACATTGAGATTGTTTGTTATGAGAGACCTCATACCAGTGATAACAAGAAAGAAGGAAAGCATGCTGAGGTAAAAAGTAAGGGGATGGGGGGTAGGAAGGCAGTGCTCACTTTCCTTCTGCCCTCCAGAGCTCCCTCTCCCATCCTCTTGCCTCTAGCCCCAACGCTGAAAACTGTTGCTTAGTAAAAGGTAAGGCAATGGGGCGAGGGAAGACACATGTGTGTGCACTTTCCTTGTGCCCTCTGGAGTTCTTCTCTCCTATTACTTTGCCTCTGCCCCAGTGCTGAGAACTCATGCAGAGCCCAAAAATAAGGCAACAGGATGGGTAAGACACGTGTGCACACAGCTTTCTTGTGCCCTCCAGTGCTCTCCCCTCCCATTGCTTTGCCTCTCTGTCCCAGTGCTGAGAATTCACACTGAGGCAAAAGATAAAGCAATGGGGGGAGGGCACACAAGCTCCTTTCTTCTCCCCTTTTGAGCTTCTACTCTATTTCTTTGTCTCTGGCTTGGGCATGAAGAAGGAAAGCTCCCATGCCAGAGCCCCAGAAGGGAATGGGAGGGGGATCGTGGGGGGAATTATTCACCATTTTTCATCTTTCAGAGGGTTCTGCACCCTGAAAGTGGAGGGACCACTGTAAATTTCTTGATCAAGTGGTAGTAACAGAATTGCAGGCTTTCTTGGATGAAGCAGATTACCTGTATTCATTCCAATTTGGGTTCAGGCCTGGTTATGGAATAGAAACAGCCTTGGGTGGTTTGGTGGGTGACCTACACTGGGAATTAGACAAGGAGAGTGAGTCCCTCTTGGTCCTCCTGGTTCTTTCAGCAGTATTTGAAACCATCAACCATATAATCTTTCTGGGTTGTCTGGTTGATATGGGACTGTGGGGCATTCTTCTTCTGTGGTTCCCATCTATCTTGACTGAACATTCCCAGATGGTGATGCTAGGGGACTGTTGTTGAGCCTCTCCTCCAATAGCCTGTGGGATTCCTCAATACTATTAAAATTTTCATGAAGCTGCTGGGAGATGTCATCTGCAGATTTGGGGTTGGATGTCATCACTATGATGATGATATTCAGCTTTACCTCTCCTTAACAACTAATGCCAAGGAGGGTGTGGTAGCACTGAATCACTATCTGGATGCAGAAAAGGACTGGATTCAGGTGAATAGACTGAAGCTTAATCCACACAAGATGGAAGTGCTACTGGTCAGAAGGAAAACCAATTTGGGGTTGGGTTCACAGGGTTTTATATGGAGTTTCTCTCCATCTGAAAGGTTTGTAGCTTGGAGGTGCTCTTGAACCCAGCACTACACCTGGAAAACCAGATCTGGCCACAGCGGTTCATGCCTTAGTTACCTCTCAATTAGACTATGGTAACGTGTTCCATATGGGGTTGTCCTTGAAAAGTGCTTGGGAGTTGCATTTAGTGCAAAATGCAGCAGCCATACAGATATGCATTTTACAGACCATGTAACACCAGTCCTGCAAAAACTGCACTGCCTTCAAATTTGCTTCTAAGCAAAATTCAAGGTGCCATTGTTGACCTAAAGAGCTCTAAATGATATGTGAAAGATTGCATCTTCAAATGAGCCTACCAGAAATTTGAGATAATCAGAAGAAGTTATGTTATTGGGTACATGTAACAGAAATTTCTTTGTAGCAGTTCCCTGACTGTGAAACTCCCTGCCCGAAGAAGTTAAGCTGGCCCCATCTTCTGAGAGGTAGTCAAACAGTGTTGCTCTGCATGGCATTTCATGTTTGAAAGTGCAATTTTAACTTCAAAACTAGATTCTAAGAATGTTTTCAGATTACTTTTAAGAATTTTTAAACAACAGTTAATGTGTTTTAAAAACATATCTTTTTAAAAAAAATTGGATTTAAATCTGCTACTTTGTGGGGTGGAAGGCAATACAGAAATACTTTAAATAAAATAATAAACAGTATTTCCTCATACATTTAGTTTGTAGTTTTCATATTGGCAGAAATGATGGCGACTTAGCCTATGGATTACTTGAAATATATCATTTTTGTTACTAAGCTGATGATTTCTGGATATAAGAAAACTCTATGACATTACTGTTGGGAACTGAACCAATTAGAAAGATTTAATCTCTTTTTAAATCCCTTTTCAAGATGCATATCTAAATCATTACCTCAGTGGATGTGGGTTTTAATATTGCAGATGCTGTCCTTTAACATATTTTCTATTTTTTAACAAAGGTGAGGATGATCCTCCTCCAGAAAAACATATTACATCTTTCATACAAGCACAGTCACTACTTTCTTTTCAGATACTACGGTGGTTATTCCATATCTGTTTTAATTTCTGTAGGCTGCCTTATGTCCTGGACCAGGAAAAAGGTAGGATAAAATAGATATAATAATAACAACAATATTAATAGTAATTATAAATATAATCATAATTCTTCCATCCACTGCCACTCAGCAAATATGCAACTTTATTTTTTAATGCACTGCAATGCATAAGTAAAAGCTTAAGGCACCATTTAAGGCAATTATCATTGAATATCCAATAACCCATGAGTAAAAAACTAAGACACAAAAACAATAGAACTGTTAAGGTACATTATTCCATTATATAGGTACGCTCATTTAGTTATACAGCAGAAGATTTATTACTGGCGGGGGGGGGTTGGGCTAATGTAGCGATTGTCACCATGGTACTGGAGAATTTCTGGTGAGCAGTCCAGATGAATTGGACAATTATTGTTGAATAGTCATGTATTTGCTCTTTGGTGGTAGACTGGAGAAATGGTAAAGAGAGAAAAAGGTATGAGATGGTGGAAGGACTGAAGCTAGAAACTCTAGAATTCTAGAAGCTCATAGAGACTCAACTGGTTGTCCAACTTTGAATGAGCCCAATTGGGCATTTTTGAGAACTTATTTTTCATGCCTTTGTTGTTATAATGGTGATCTTTCTTCTTCCCGTGGAAGTTCATGTCACATACTGAGGTACTTAGCTGCTCAGGGTAATGGGTACTGGTGTGTGAAATAAACCTTCTGGGCTGCTAGCCAGTCACATCTGCTAGATGCCACCTGTCCCACCCTCCAGTCACTGTCATGAAAGGAGGAAGACTGAAGAATGGAAAACATGATGGCAGTGGTAGCTCTAGTAACTCTCACATGCCAAGACAGGAATTGACCATAATGCAGAACCTCAGAGTTTGTTTGTTTTAAAAAAATGCTTGCTGAAACAAATGCCATATGGGAACAGGGACTGGGAAAACTACCTGTGTTAAAAATCACCTTTCTTCCTAATCCGATGTCTGGTTTGTTGGACTAATTATCTCATTATCTCCCCCTATATACAAACAGAACACAGATCATGCATATGAGGGAAGAATAAATTTCACTCAATCCTACATTTTTTAATGCAAGGATCCTTGTGCTTTTCAAATGCACTTGCAAGCCAGGCTTTCAGTAGATGTAGCTTTGATCATTTTCTATCACTTCAAAAAAAAAAAAAATTCTCAATTTGTACAGCTAAAAAAAGCACAAGTCTTCCAGTGTCCCCTCCTGCATTTTATATCCACTATTAACATCTGTGCAATTGTTGTGCATTCAATCATTTCATTCTGTAAAGCAACATAGGGTCTAAGCACTATGTTCTACAGAACCCAAAGATTACTCAGCTCATGTGAGTGCTTTATCACACAAATATATGATTATTGTTCTGCTTTATATATGTCTGCATTATACATGTCTCTGCAGTTTCTCCATAGCCTGCTGGCATTAGAGGCAGATCTGTAACAATTAACAATGCTTTATTGCTGCCCTGCATAATTAAACTCTATGACAACTGACTCCATCTACTCTGTAATTTAAGTTATGTATCCCACAAATTTACCACCATTAAAGCCACTCTAAAATTTTCAGATTGGGACGACCAATATATCTTCCTTCCTTCCTTCCTTCCTTTGCTGTACATTTAATTGTAGATACACAATTCTTCTGATGAATGGCATGGTGGTTGAGGCATACAGCTCAGATCTCTGAGTTCTTTTTTTAAACAAGTTTTTATTAATTCAGCATGGATGCTATATTATCTAAAGATGTAGGAAACTGTTACAATTTTTAATTCAACATCTGGTCTGTTAACTATCTTTCCTCTCTTTTTTGTGTGTCCCATAGCATCATTTCTCTAAATGTCTGTGGCCATTTCCACACCTCACCCATCATCTTCATCATCCCATTGTGATCCTGGCAGTGCCACTGTCAGGATGGGAGTGCAATATGAACATTCCCCTCATCACCCAGCTGGCTGCCTGTGAAAGGGTAGCACAAGTGACACGTGCCTTCCTTCCACAGTGCAGCCGGCCACTTCCTGTGATGCACTGGCAAAGTAAGTGCCGCTATCGCACTTCCTCCTTTTCCACACAGTTCCTGGTGATGAGAATGTTGTGCAATCAGGGGTCATTACCAGATTTTTTTCTGGGAATATCTCACAATCACAATGGGTGGAGAAGTGTTGGCAACGAGACCACAACAGTGTCATGCAAAAGAACAACTTGCAGACCAGCAGCAACACACACCCCTCTCGGGACAGTGACATCACAGCAATATTGTGCAGAAATGGCCTGTGTCAATGCTCTCTCATTGTGCTCTCACCATCTCATTGTGTATAGCCTATTCTCACTCTTTCCCTGTGCTACCACAAGTAAGATTTTCTTTTTAGTCCCTTCCCTATTGAAGATCACTCACTACCCATCTCTGATTCATCATATTCTGAAATCCAGGAAGAAGATGACACCTGCACCCTCTCTCCCTCTTTTGATGGGTTTGGGTTTTATTCCCACAAAATGGGAAAAGATCAGAAATGCTGGGCATTTGCTGTTCCTCCAGGAAGCTCCAAATATTCAGGGCAGGAGCTGGAATCACACTATCAGTCATCTGATAAACCAGCATGTTGTGAGGACAAAACAATACTGCAAAACAAATGTAAGGTTTGTGTATGGAGCTGTATAGGCCCATTGGAGAGGGGGAGAAATTGAGAGGAGACAAAAGAGTAAATCTATTCTTTTTTTTTTAAAGGAAAAGATAAAATAGAGGCTGTCTGGAGGAATGAGCTAACTCTAGTTTCACATCTTTAGGCGAGGGCCTTCTGATGCCACTACTCTCGGAGATACATTTGGTGTGGACAGGGGAAAAAAGCCTTCTCAGTGGCTTACGTTAGGTTGTAGAACTCCCTTCCATGTCTATTTTTAATTCAGGCAGGCTTTAGACAACTTACTGGTTGCTAAGATACTATGTTGTGTGCCTGCAATTGGTTTCTGACTTATGATGATCCTAAGGTGAACCTAAGGTGAATCATGTGCCACCTAAATAAGAATGAGTTTTTTTTAAAAAAAAAGGATAAAATTAACAACTTGCTTTTCAAGTTGTTAATTTTGCAATATTAACTGAAATTAATATTGAAGATGAAAGAATCCATAGCCATTAGAATGAAAGCGGTGTTGGAGCTGATTTAAAACCAACATATTGATTTAAGTCTGCAATGCAGAAAAGAATTTCTCATGAAACTAGTGTGTGTGTGTGTGTGTGTGTGTGTGTGTGTTATTTTTTTAAAATTATATCCTAAAAATGCCCAGGGCTGCTAATAACAAGAGTGGCCAAAATAATAACAATAAATAACTAGACCACAGGTGAAATTTTAGGCAAAGGCTGTGCTGTGTGAGGGTAAAAGACAATGTTAACCAGTGACTTAATGTTGTCCTAGACTGGCTGGCTTATATCGGGGTGAGGAAAGTATAGCCTGTAGCTGTATCCATCTCCTGGCAGCCCTCTTTGTATCCTTCGTAGTCCTCCAGAAAATTCTCAAAGTGATTAGAATCCCAAAATACTTTTTTTTTTCTTTTTGGCCAATAGTTTTGCTAAAACAAACCCAGATCAGCACAAAAATGTGGCAGCTTGGGCTCCCTTGCCTTCACTGCCTCTCCAACCCCAGAGAAATCCTCAGCAATTCCTAGGCCAAATCTTAGAACTGGGAGTGATGAACACCAGCAGCTATGTTGTAGATCATGAAGAGAAGAGGAGGGGAAGAATGGACTGAATTCTTGTCATGGTTGATCACTCCTGCCGCATCAGAACCATGTCCTGAAGAAGCAAGGAAGATTCTTGTGCTAAACAGGTTTCCATTTGTGCCTATCTAAAAGTCTGTCTAACCTCTGTATGAAAATGTTCATGTCCCAAGGCAAAGAAATATTGGAGTGAAATACATAAAAAGATGTGTGAAATACTGAAGGTTCAATTTGTAAAAAAACCTGAATTTTATTTGTTAAACATGACAAATGTTCTTGAGAATACTAGTATTAAGAGACATTGGAGATTAATACTGTATATGATTATGACAGCCCAAATAGAATATGTCAAAATGTGGAAGTCTCAGCAAATACCCACAATTGAACAATGGTGGGAGACGTTTATTGAGAATAGAAATGCAGATATTGTCTCTCAGAGATTAAAGGGGAAATTGGATGATCAGATAAAAGCAGAATGGCAAATTGTAATGGGTAATTGCTGGGAACTGCCAAGTGAGAATGTCTGAATGATTGTTTGAAATTAAAGAGGGATAACTGTAACATAGCAGGAGTGGCGAGAGAAATGCAAGATCAAGCGTGTAAGATGAACATAGAATTGTGATGCATGATTTTGTATATGTGAATGGAGAATCAGAAAATGAAAACTAGATCAGAGTGGAAGAACAATAACATTACATGTAAAAGTACAATTTAAGATGATGGTTTTTTATTTGTGAAACTTAATAAAATTATATTTTAAAAAAAGAAAAAAAAGAAAATGTTCATTAGTATCCCACTGAAAGTAGTAGGTTCATCTTTTGAGGGAACTCAAAATATACGTCCCCTTCCAAATCTACTAAGTAATTGCATTCCACTAGTTGCACAGGATTAGACAGTCCTAGTGAACTACTTCCTGCTCATACTTCTCCACATATTCTGAGAGCAAATGGGACTCATAAACTGAGGAAGTTGTTCATTAGAGACCAAAAAATGATGAACTGTTCAAAGAAAAGATTCTGAACTGTGGAATGCACACTTGGAGTCTATATCTCACTAATGAAAACCTGTATTCCTCTCATTTTGCTTTACACATTGGAGGCATAGGCTGAAAATAGACTGGAATAATTAGAAACAAAGATGCAAATGTGACCTTTATACTGAAAAGGTATAACCACAGTGACAGTTAACTAAGCAAGTGAAGCAGGAATTCCCATTCTGTAGCTCATTACATTCTTGCTGAAGTCCCAATAAATGCAGCTGCAAGTTCTATAAATTATACACACACACACGGTGAAAAAAAATTCTATTCACCAAACATTCTGTTTAAAATGCAAGAGAGAGTAAAATCCCCAAACCTAAACTTAACATATGAAGGGTGTACTTCAGGTAGATTCTATTCTTGAGTAAATTACACATATATTAGAGAAAATACCGATCAAACAGACTGAAGCCACAGATATTTTAAGATAAGCTATTATAAGATAACTTATAAGTTTATATTTGTATTTCTGATGCAGCATTTTCTTTCACATAATAATATCCATAAATATGTAGAGTTTTCAGGAGAGCTCAGTGAAGATTCAGATGTAGTCTACTGCTCAATGATTTCCCAATAAAACCCACAATTCTTTGGTGTTGAAATACTGTTCCATCCTTATCCTATGAATATTCTTTTACAAAAGAAAAATGTGTTTTGCAGTGAGAGAGCATAAAACCTTGATGACAAAGATTGGATTGATTACAAGAGTCTGAATGTTTCTTGTCACTTGGAAAACACAGAGGGGAAAAATCACAGGGAAAGAGAACTTTGTGTGATTCTCCCTTGTTATTTACACATTCCAAACTGATTTAGGAAATTATTCTGCACAGAAATACAAATCAGGGCTTTTGGGGGAGGGTGGATGAAAATTGTGTTTTCACACAAAACCATTGTTTCCAGAAACACATAAGATGTTTTATTTTGTCCAAAAATCATGTCTTTCTGCACAAAAACATCAACTTTGCTCAGTCCTCTCATAAGCTTTCTGGAGACATGAAACACCTTTCCAAAAAAAGAAAAGAAAAAAAGAAAAAGAAAAAAAGAACAAGGGTAAAAATCCCCCACCAAAATCCACATGGGAAAGAAACCATATTATGTATTTCTGCACTTCCGCATTAAAATACTTCCTCAGAAATACTTCAGGATGTACAAATAATGGGTGAAAAACTACATGGAGATATTTGTTTTCTCTCACAATAGGGAGAAATCTATGCAATTATTCATACTCAGATGGGAAAATGAAACAGTCAAAGAGTTACACTCATATTTGTTCATCCATGTCTGATCCTCACAATCCATGCCCAAGTGATGGGTGGTATATACAGAAAGGTCATCATCACAGACAAAATCATTTTGTCACATATGTAAATATTTTGCAGTTGTCAATATTTAGTTGTCAGCAATCAAGCATAGAAACAGTGATGCCCATGTCCATGTGTGAACCAAGCCTCGGTCTCCAAAAGAGTTCCTTGCTGTTTGAGCAGATATAAAACGCAGAACAAGCCATTAGGCAGATAAAGGCCTGTCAATAAAACAGCAGTCCTGGGATCCCTTTTGAAATCCTGAGATACCTAATGTGTGCTTTGACATCAACACACTGCGAATCCCACTGTGCCCAACATACTACACCAGCTGCCGCTTTACAGAGAGTTTCCTCAGATGCTGGAGAAAATGATTGGAATATAAATCTTCATTTTTTTTCATTCTTGTGTGCAATAATGAATAATTTCAACTTATTTTTTCCTTGCTAAATGAGATTATAGTTTTTTGATTTTTCATTCTATGAACTTTTGTGAAAAATTTGTTTCTCCTCCTCAAAAAACCCCCAAGATTTTTGCATGTATAATAGTGTATTTTGCACAAAACAAGATATTTTGCACAAATAAAAATTTTGCCAAATGTCTCAAGGTTAAAAAAAAATATCTTACTGTTGTTGGATACTTTCTGAATAGAAATGTTGAAAGAGAGTGAGGCACCCTTTCCTTCCAATGCTGAAAATGCTTAAAAGGACCTCTTTTGGCCACACTTGACAAGCAGCTTCCATTTTCACTGGCAATCCTGGGTCATGCATAACCTGTAGAGCTCCCTAACAATGCCTCTTTATGCACTTTTGAATCAGAATAAGGCACGTGTTCAGGGAATGCTTTTGGTTTACTGAATGCATTGAAAAGAAAATAATTTTCAACTCATCATTCATAAATATGTTATATAATTTTAATGTTATAGCACTGCTGAAATCTGACATTGTAAGAAACTACTTGATTCACCAAAATTATTCCTTTATTTACTGTAGTCACTCTCCACTAAAGGCTTCCTCCTTAAAAGTTCTGAAAACAGACCACAGAATAGGAACAAGAGGATAAGCATGACAGCATTAAGGGAACTGCAATATTAGGCAATAAAGGAAAGATTACCCCAAAGTAATGAGAAAGATCACCTTCTTGTCACAAGCAGTTTGTGTTAGATTGCCATAGATAACAAATCCTGCAAGTAACAAATAAAAACCTCCTGATATTCCAGGAGCAAAGCTAATGTTTTATCTTGTTCTTCACATCCTAGGAAGTGGGGAAAAAATTCATGTAGTTTTCCTTACCATTTGTTATAAAACATTTCAAAATGATTTCCCAAGTGCCAGGGGTGGGGAACCCTCTAAACTAACTTCATATTTGCTACGAACAAACGTTCTGGGGTTTAATTTAGTCTTCAGGAAGTCTCCTGAAGACTCTCAGCAGAGTTTCTGGCCATAGGTTTTTATAGCTAGCACAAGCATCCCAGGGCACAGTTCATACAACACAGGGAAAAATGTGGAAAACTCTCACACAAAAATGTGGTGTGACATAATGGACAGTGAGTTGATCTCAATGAGTAGAACAATCATAGAATGAACTTCATGGGATGTCCCTCAGTGTGCATAATGGCCATAATAAAACAGTGAGAGGAACAGAAGATACGACACAAATCATCACAGTTGCGGAACATATACTATATTTCGAAGAACTGTTAAATGCTAGAATTGTACAGCTTTCTGGGGAATAATAGGGAATTACTGTAGGCTATAGACTAGTCAGTAAAAGACTTCCATTGAAGATAATTTAGGCTACAGTATTGTTGGCTTCCAATTGCTTTTGTCTCAGAAAGAAACATAAGAAACTTACCCCATCTGGTCGGCCATCTGAGGCTGTAACAATCAAAATGTAGCGATCGGTGCTTTCTCTGTCTAAAGGCTTTCCTAAGGCTAGTAGCCCAGACCTAGTGATAAAACAAAACAAAACAAAAAGAATGCAGGTTACACCAAAACAGGGCTGTTAAAATGCACAGAGTTACATCCTACTGTGTTGGTTGCATTAATTAATATTTTATTTTAGCAAATATAACTGTTGTTTTAATAAGTTATTTCTTTTTCTGTAGAGTGAAGCTTGTGAAAAAGAAAGTCTGTTTCTAAGGCTTTATAGTTGCATATATATTTTAGACTCAGGGGAGTGATTTAGAGATATTATATTACAGGATGATATCTGACAGATAGTTTTAGCATGAATACATGCCTGTCACTCACTTGAATTGGCAGACAGCTGTCTTAAACCACAAGAGATAAGGTTATGTGCTAGCACAAGTTCCAAAGCCCAAATAAATCCCTCTGGGTGGAATAGTTTCAAGAGTTTCACCATGAGACCCCAAAATTATAATAAAATGACAGATTTTGGCCTAAATTCCAGATAATGGTCAGCTCAGTGTCAGGATTTCCAGCCCCTCACACATAAACGTACACCCCGTAACCATCTCTGGTTCTGAATCCTTCCTCTAGACAGTTGTTCCACTTATGTGTTGGGGGGACGCAAGAATGAGGAAGGGACTGTCTTCTTTTTGTTTCAGCTCATAGAATCTGCTTCCGAAATACCAATTGGATACCTTCTCAATTTCAAATTGCTCTGTGTCTGTGGGAGTTGCAGGTTAAAATAGATAAAAAACTTATCCAGTTTGACGCACAGTGTTACAGCCCTTTCACTCTCCTCTAGCATAGCATTTACTCTAAATGCTGTACTTTATATTCCTCCTTAGGCACCAAAGGGTATCATTCAAATCATATTACAGCAGAAGTATATGAACCATGTATTCAGGCAAATAGTATAACATAAGAGAAGGAACATGAGGGATGATTTAGTGGCAAGGTCTCTGTCAAGGAAAAGCCAAGAATACAAAAATCCCTTTTTGCAGAAGTTCCCCTGAAATCTCCCTTGATACTGTACATATTTACTAAAAAGTAAATCCCATTGTGTTTAAAGAGATTATTCCTCCAAGGTACATGTCGATTGGTTTGTTGTGAGGCAGGGCAGTCCTTTAGTACATTTACAGCAAGTGGGACCTGAGAAAGATATGTGGGCAGTACAACCACAGATATCAACATCTGTTGCTCTGTGATTCCACTGTGGACAAGGTAGGAAGTAACCTTTTCTTCCTCTCTTGTGTTGAATAAATAAGAAAGAATCAACTTCAGCCACAGAGCCAGCACAGAATCCCACTGTCTGCGTGGCCATATAAGAGAAATGACACTCTTTGGACTGTTACACAATATCACCACCACCCCTACACACCTCCATATGTATAATCTTTCTGCAATGCCCTGGTGTAATATGAATGCCAATAGAGTAGCACTTGCTTTCAGGCTCTTCATCCAACTTTCAGGTACACTTAGAATTGCCCAAAAAGTAAATTGGGAGATAAATATTAACACAAAAAGAATATTATTTCCTGCCTTGTATCATGAGATACAGGGGACATACAAACAAAACAATGAAAACGCTTTAAACAATTCAAAACTGAAGCCAGAAAATAATTTAAATTGGATAAAAATACGCTTAACCAACTAAGAAGTTAAAACACCTTAAAAGGCTGTTAACGCTTTAAAGGTAACTTAGGTCCCAACTGAAGCTGATTTTGGAGACTCTGGGGTAGGGTTCTGAGGATTTTCTCCCAATTGCCACTTCTGGAAGCTACCAGCAATAGAAAATTAGATGTTTAATTAAAAAAAGAACAAAAATTAATGGGTGAGGGAGCTTTTGTGTGGGCTCCAAAAAAGCTCCTGTAATCCACAGGCTATACTTTGCCTAACCTGTCATCAGCACTGGAAACAAGGTGCATTGCATTACAAAGCAAAGAAAATAATATTTTAAACAAAGCACACACTAGTTTTTCTACGCCATTTTTCAAAAGAAAGCACCTCTCAGTATTAGGAACAGATCAGAATTACTGTCACAGAGGGAGTTATAAGGGTAGTATGTCTCTTTCATTAATGCCTGCTGATGCAGAAGATCTGAAGTCAAGACAGGAACATCTTTACTGCACAGTTGTTAGTAAATTGTGCATTTTCATTATAGCTTTCTTAATTTGGCTATATAAGTAATGTACCAAATACTGCCTCTGAGCAGAATCAGGCACTTGGGCCATCAGAATTCATGGCCAACTGTTTGGGGAAGGAGTTCACTGCACACAAGAAATAAAGTATTCTCTTTTACTGTGCTGCCAAATACTGAGTAACTGTAGACTGGCTGGTAAACATTTCCATGTGCAGCTGTATACATTCTGGCTTTTTCTCTCTTCCTCTGTACCACAGAGGGATTACATTCTTTGATGCTGTATAATGTCAGGGCACCATGACTTAAGAAGAATAGTACTATGTTTATAACTTACTGAAGAAGAATAGTAATATTTGTATCATACTTTTGCAGTTCTTCTGCTATTTATTAAACAATATTCAATTAATAAGAGATATGGTCTGGCCATGTTAAGTTGCCTTAGGATCAAGTATTGTTTTCTTCCGGGTGGGTGTAAAGAACCCATACAAATGATACTGTATGTGTTCCAATGAAACTCTTCCTGACTTTAGATTGTTTCATGGTCCTCAATATTTAAGGTAGCTGTACAGAATACCTCACCTACTCTTGTTTTTAGGGAGGGCAGAGATAAATCACATGTGCTTTCAAATGTAGGTGTTTCCCACAACTTTTCAACAGGATTCACCTAGGAATGCTTCTTCACTATGGTTGCACATCTAAATAGATATCCTAAACCAAAAAAGTACTTTGTCTTTCAATATGTGCTCACTGAGTCATCTTAAGACTCCAGCTTTCTCATGAAAGAGTTTCCATATCCATCCTCTACTAGCTTTTTCCTTAGCACAAAAGGGAAATGTGTAGAAATGAACAGAAGGTTGGTTTAAGATGATGATATGCTACAGCAGAACTACAGTACTTCTTTTGGAGTATACTTAATTTTTAGCTTCTATTCTACTTATATCAATATTCACAATGGTGAATAAATGCCCTTTTTTGTGCTCAGGATAAGATTTTGAACATGGAGAACATAACATATACTGTTTTCCTATTTCTAAAAAAAGACCTGTCAGTGTATCTTTTCCTCTTTACTATAATTCATACTCATTGAAATGATAGCTTTGCAAATGACAAGTTCTCAGGTTTTCACTGCTTCTGGTACATGTATTTTCAATGTTCTGTGATTTTTCTTTACACTAATTAAGGTGGCATCAATTTAGGAAGAAAGCTAAAAGCTTTCCCGTTTAGTAATGCTTGGAATGTCTGGTGCTGAATTCAAACAATGGCCCCAAAAGGTCTCCCTCTTCATTAAAGCACATTTCATTTTCAAGGCAAGAAACAGTAAGTAAAAAAAATGTCACTGTCATTAGCAGAAACCTGGCAAGTCTAAAGGCTTCTAATTAATCCCAGGTCACTCTTATAAATGGAAGTTTCCATCTCAGTGGGTTTTACATAGTCAAACATATAAAATAAATAAATGGTCTCACATGTACAATTTCAAAGTTCAGTACCACTCACAAAGCTCCTATTACCGTGTGAGAGCTAAACTTCAAACAGCTGAACACCTCTGATTAGAAGCTGCATTAGTTGCACACAATCTGCATATTCAATTGGACTGAGAAGTTAAAAATTCTGACTGTAATCATAAACCTACCACCCTGGGAAGAAATATAACTGAATAAATGAGATTTACTTCAGAGGAGACATGTACAAAATTGCATTGTCTATCAATATAGGAATTTCACTTACGTTCGAGATAAATTAAAAACCTGCTGAGGATCTCCATTCTGTATGATGTAAGTTATAGGGTCACCCTCTCGATCCGTTGCCTTCATAAGAATAACACAAAATGATTGGCATGTTACAGACTGCTATATACAATTGCTTTTTAAAAACTATATATGTGGCTTTTAAAAAAAGTTGAGTAGCAATGGACAACACATTTTAAATGCTAATTGACTCATTCATAACAATTAAATATTTGACAACTTTTAACTCTGTATCAACTGATTGCATGTGTTTTGTCCCCTCTAGAGAGAGCCTGCATTTGGGTTGCATGGATAGTATGCTTTCATAAACATGATAATTGCCTACTGGTATTTCAGGAAATTGGAACATTTGCATACTTAAGCTTTAATCAACAATGACTGACAGAATGAGAGATAATAAAGTGACTTTCGGCAGGCACTAAATTCTCAAGCCTATTTTCAAAGTAACTCAGTAGGGATTATTTATTACAGCATCCTTTACAAAATAAACATGGCAGTTGTGTTTAAATCTTGCACTCATTTGGATGCTTCTTAAAATATGCAGTCTGAAAACCAACTTGGACAATAGCCTGAAAAGAATTAAGAAGCAGTTAGATAATGCCTTTAATTAAACAAGGTCATGCAACCTGTAAAGCTGTTGTGTGAGAGGGAATACTACGTGTAAAGAAATACAGTGTATAACCCAGCCAAATCTAAGCGAGTTGAAGTCCTCCCAATGTAAGAGTATCACGCACAGGGCTATTTACCAAGTCCAAATGAGTCCATTTAGGTGTTTACCCAGAGAAGCACATATAGGATTGCACCTGATTCTCCCCATTGAAACTGACAGGACTTCAAACTACTTAATTCTGGTTTGACTGTGCTTCTAATATTTGGAAAGCATAATGCAAATGTTACTACTTCAGCTACAGACACAGAATTAATTAACCGTGAATCCTGTTTTTTAAAACACCTTCCTAGCTTATCCTTAATAACATAGATTTTAAATCTCTGTTCAACTAGTGGTAACAGTGTGCACTGCACCAAGCCCTAGTTTAAGCGCAGGTGAAGTGATCCGAGTGCTGGGGTACAACCCTTGATACCAGGGCTTGATTTGCCATTCAGCCATGAAAACCCACTGGGCAACTTTGGGTGCATCACATAACCTCATCCCTAGAAAACCCTGTTATAGTTTGGCCTTAGGGTCGCCATGAGTCAGAAATGACTTGAAGGCACATAACAACATTATGGACTGTATGTATACTATGCACTCTAACAAGCCCCAGATTAAATGGACAGACACATCACAACAACCAAATGATGGTATAAAATGATGACTCATTCATTTTGATGGTGCTGGAGTTTGGAGAGAGCACTCATATTTTGGCTTCTGTATTCTAACCCCTAGCAAGCCCAGAATTAGACATTTCTACTTCTGGATACTGATTGGCAGATTAACCTGCATCTTACCATGCTCCTCGCTTAATGTTCATCTGAACATACACTACTCTCTCTGAGTCATTTGCATTCTGCAATAATAAGCACTAGTCACTTTTTAGTAAAGTAGAGAAAGGGAAGACCACAGGTGACATGTGCTCCCCCAAAATAATTTCTGTGGGTCACCCAGAACCATCAGTTTACTTTCTGGTCAGGAAACAAAGGCATCTATTAGACTTAAATGTGGGGAAGCTTTTTTTTTAAAGTTTGAAACATGTGTATGTACATGTATGCGTGGCCCTTCAAGGTCCCATGTTTTATATATATGATGAAATGGTGAGCTATTTTAATCAGTCATATAATCTAAGGCTTGCTAAACTACTAAGACTGTAATTCCATATTTCTGATTCAGAGCTTCAGCTAGGGTTGCTAAACCACAGGAGAGGGCTCCTGTAACAAATGATCATACAGTACAGATCTGGACCAGTTCCAGGTAATATTGACAGAACTTTCATTGCCTCTGCTGGCACATCTTTAACAGCTGCTAGACATGTGGGGAGGGGGAACAGGTCATTTTATAACCAGGGTACTCTAAGCAGTCATGCTAGATTCCTGTTAAAGATACAGGGCAGCATGTACAGTAACAAGATCAAATTCCCAGACTATACTTTTTGCAGGACACCATTACAATGCTTACTGGAAGGAAATGTATTACTATAGCATAGCAATGTATGGGGCTTGTGCTAAGATGCAATCACCGTATTTTCTGAGATACTGTAAAAATATGTGATTCATGCTATGATGAATCTCCGAGTCTGTTAGGATCCTCAAAGGCATAGAGTAGGGTATGTGAATCTCCAGTCAGTCAGCTAGCCAAATCTGGGCCATCAAACCAAACCATTTAGTCCATGGGATAATGAGATAACCCCTCCTTCCTTCAACCTCCTCACCTTAAGACCTTAGCTCTTACTCTTTGCTATTCATGTGTGGGGAAGTCTTTGTCATTGCCTGAGTCTAAATACCAGCAGCCCTGTGTGTGTCTGCCTTCAAGTCACCTGTTGCCATAGGGTTTTCACTGGCAAGGAATACTCAGAGGTTTCTCACCACTAAAATTAGAATTATGTGTATGCACATTAATCATTGTCATCATTAATATGACAGCATTGTGTCTAGAGGCACCATATGAAAAGCAATAAATAAATAAACTAAATTAAATAAAATTTGTCCCCCTAGCTCTGAGACCATAAATTTAGCATTAGGCATTATAGCAAGACAACTACAGTACTGTCAATAGTGAGAAATTAGGAAGAAGTGAAAGCACAGTAAGTACTTTATATTGCATCAGGCCATGATTCCATCTAGCTCAACACTGTCAATATTAGCAGGCAGCAACTCTCCATGGATTCACAGAACAATCTTTCCCAGGCCCCTTTTTTTGGAAATACTGTGAAGGGAACGCAAGATACTCTGAATGCAAAATATATGATCAACCACTTACAGAAGAATAAACATTATCCACTTTTTTGGTATTTTGTCTCTGCTTTAAGAGGCCACCCATAAAGGTTCTAAACATCTTGATGACGAGATCTGTTAGGATGAATGTTTATGATAATTTAAGGCACTGTCAATGTCAAACAGTCTTCAAACTGGGTTCCAGAAATATAGCAAGGGTTCTTCAGAAGGAAAATCCATAATGGTGGACAGGGTCTCCTTAAAGGGCAGATTGTCACCCACTATTATTCTTTGCAAGATGCAGTCACAGGCAAAGAGTACGCTGGGTACACTCTGACTTTCAAACCCTGCAGGGACAATAGGGAGGTCAAAGAGACCTGATTAAAACTATATGTGAAGTGAAGCTGCAGTGCAGAACTCCCTCCAGAAACATCTGAGATGTACAGGCATTCTGTGGTAACATGCAAGGATTCCTGTGCACACAAACGGTTATGAAAAGTGTTCATTAATGGCACAAAGTTTGAAAACCCATGGTACAGAGGAACATATCTATAGAAACAACAATAGTAGTTTAGGGTCAGAACTATTCATAAGCAGAAAGAGCTGTGTAAATGCTTACATTGAAGCATTCTGTACCTGCAAATTTAGCAAAATGGCACCGATTCTCATAGCCTCACTGAGTTCAAGGCTGTACATCTGCTGAGGGAAGCGGGGTGGGCTTTGATTGTTTGGAGGAAGAACTTCAATGTAAACAGTAGTGATAGAGCTCCTACAATGACATGAACAAATGAAATCCAGTCAAAGAACATTTCCCTAAATAGCACTTCTCTTCTTCTTAACTGCAACAGCATGCACTTGACATTCCTTATGAAGCACAGAGGTCCCAGTTCAAAAGCTCCTTATTTATTTCAGTGTTGCCACAGCTGTGAGGCACAGGCAGGGTCTTCTCCATTCACTGAGCTCAAAAGCTTGTTCAAGGATTTTATAAGTTACTTTGATGTCAGTTCACACAAAGTAACTATAAAAGCCTTGTACAAGCTTCTCATATTTTCTACCAGGATTCAAGATACAAAAACTAATCAAAAACTTAGTCATTTAGAATTATTCAATTCAGTTAAAATGTTTTTAGAAATGTTAACACTTTGATACATTCTCAGAATCCTCCCCTTCTCCAAATCTTTATCCATATGTTAGTAACTTCTGCGTTGAATATGTAAAGACCTAATTCTTTGTCTTCTGAAAGACAAAACAACACAAGAATGCTGTAGCAATGAAATAAAGAACTTTGCAGCAATGAAGGAGCAAAACTTGATAGAGCATTCTGATTCAGAAATACTGTCAAATCTTTTGTTATCTTTAGAACCCAAATATATGGCTTGCATGAGCTAAACTGTTCAAGATTTGAAGCTAATCTTTAGATATTTATGCTAAGCTGAATATGAATTTGACAGCAAGTGATGTGGAATCAACAGAAAGCCCTCTAACAAAAAAACTTTACTGAGCACGTGCAGCATAGGGCCCTCTTCCTCTTGTAACTTATAGGACAACACACAAGATTTCTATTTGCCTATATAGCCTTTAGGTGAGAGGTTCCCCAATCAGAGATACAAAATATCACAAAGGCTTTTGTTAGAAATCTTGAGTCAGAGAATTATCAAGCATCATAGACTAATACTGAGGAGGGAAAAATACATTTGACTCTTTAAATCAAAAAGTGTCACTTCGTGTTACAGATCTCTGGTAATGAAGCCAGCAGTTGTGCTCCCATTCACTTGGGAGCAAACTCAGTGGGACATATATCTGTATACATGTGCATATTGTAGTGATAAAACATGCATTCTGGATGGTGGTGGTGGTGGTGGTGGGATCATACAAAGGCAGTCTCATTGTTTCATGTCAAAACTTTGTTCTTTCAAGCCAAGTTACCAATTATTTGGGCTACTGTGTTAAGAGATTTGTTAGAGTTAGCCACATTACAAGTGATAACTCAGTAAAATGTTTCTAAATCAAAGCAAGTACTTATTTTATGTGCTCAGTTTATCTTCTGGTCACTAATATAGGATTGCGGCTACTGATTTGTAGTATGTTTTCGTGGAGATGTAGTAGCCATAGCAATAAAGCAGGAACAACCGGAATCCCTACATTTAATCCTGTTCCCCATAAGGAACCATAGTAAGCAGAAGGTATAAGAACTGATTAAATGACTGTAGGGATGTCATGGAGACAGTTTGTTTACAAGAAGCAAGAATATTTAGGAGTGAATCAGATTCATGCCACTTTGACTCTGGGAGCAATTCATCTAACAAATATGGTTCTCAGGAGATAAACTGGGAGGAAACCGAAAGATATCTTCACACTCATGGTAGCATGGATCTTAGTGAGGTCTGCACCTTAATAAAAAAGTAATAGCAACAACAGCTTTAAGACTTCCACTGGGATGTGAGAGTCAGGAAGGAAGTATATGCATCAGAAGAAGAAAAGAGATTCATAGATGATCTCAGTGCATCATTTAAAGGGCAGAATAGTTCAGTTGCTGTTATCCAGACATTTCTGGGAAACATTCTTGGATTCCAGGAAGAGAGGACTGTAGTCTAAAGTGCATAACTTCAGCATCCAGAGATTATCTGAGTTTCAGAAAACTGGTCAATTCTAAAAGTCATTGTTCAATAAGTTTTTGCTGTATTGGTCAAAAAGAAATTAGAAAGGGGGAGCAAAGAAGAGTTGTGGTTCCTTTTTAACGATTTCTTTTATTAATGTTGCCCAGGGAGGGTTTCCCTTAAAAGGTATAATGTACCTATTTTAAACAAGCAAACAGTTGGTGGAGACAGTGTTATTAATCCCTTTTCTTATAACTCATGTGCATTAAATTTACAAACATTTAATTCACATATATCATTGGGTATAGAAAATAATTTTCTAGGTGACAATTATATCTCAAAGTCAGATCTCACCAGTGTTGGAGATCTTACACACATATACTTGTATATCCCTATGGTTTTCTCTTTCTTGGAGGGTGCATTGACAGCCTATATTTGTAAGCTCTCCTTTCCAGTAGTCCCAAAGTGGGACCATTAGATCTGGGTCTAGCAGGTGAGTTCCTGATCTTGCTTCCATTCTCGTAGCAAGAATGAAGGAACAGTCCTGCAACAACGCATAAAATGATTGCAGATTTTATTCATGGAAAATATGGTCACATTACATCTAAAAGAAACTTCAGAACTATTTTGATGATATTTTGACCTCATTTCTATGCATTATGGGATTGGTTAGAACATGCACTAAACTACTTTCTCCTATTTTTTTCTTCCAAACAACACTGAAACAAGAAGAACCCCTTTCTTGACTAATTGGTAGAAAAGAAATGTTTTGTCCAAACAGTACCATGGCAGGTCACGTGGGATCTATTACACTGTGCTACATTTCCTTTCTTATCATTGGGTTATAATTCTCCAATATGAGCCTGCTGTGTTTTGAGATCCTCCACAGAGGGCCTTCTCTCTGTCCTACCACCCTCACAGGTTCATCTGGTGGGAATGTGGAAGAGGGCCTCCTCAGTGGCTGCTCTCAGGCTGTGGAACTTCCTTCTTAGAGAGGTTTGGCTAGCACCCTCCTTGCTATTTTTCTGCAAACAGGTTAAGGCTTTTGTTAAAACCATTTGTCAGGCATTTGGAGATTGCCTGTTCAAGGGAAGAAGGCCTTGCAGAACTGTGCTGTACTTTCTTTCTTTGTTTTGTATAATTCTTGTTTTTAACAGCTATATTTTTAAAGGATTTTAATTTTATGAATAATTTAAAGATATTTTTAATTTTTGTTTTTGTTATATTTTTAAATTACGTTTTTTTAACTGTCGTAAGCTGCCATGAATTCCAGACTCAGAAAAATTTAATCTTCATAAGAAGATTAAGTTCAGACGATTAAGTTCTGAAAGGCCCTGGGATCTCCACAAATATTTATTTCTTCAACTTTGCTTTTATTCCTTTGTTTTGATAACAACTAACGATGCAATCAATATTCTAAACCATTAGAAAAATAATTTTAAAAGGTGTTTTTCAAATGTCAGCAAACCTTGATGAAGAAAACCCTGTTCTGATGAGAATCTTCACAATTTAGAACTTGTTCTATGAAAAATTTGCATGTGGGTTTTTGTACAGAAAAATGCTGTGAAGAAAATGCTGTTTCCTGAATAGAAAATGTAAAGTTTTTGATGACTTTTTTTTTCACTGTGGGAAGAAAATTGCTCAAAGCACTCATTGCTTCCTTGAAATTATTGAAATTAGTCAAGAATTAGTCAAGACCAATTCATACGTTCCAAATTTGATCAATACAGTAGTCAGCTTTACATCTACATAGCCAGGAAAAGGCAATGTGCATTTTACCAGAGTCTTACAATGAGATTCATAACTGACATTATATCATGGAGTAAACTGGATCTAACCCTAGTTATAATTCCTGTAACGATGGTACCTGTTACATGTCATCCTCTTTCATACCTGCAGACATTCATATCTGGGAGAAGTCCCTGCAATATACCGTATACACATCCAAAACTCATCTGAGTTTTCCTAGTTTAACCTGAAGTATTGTGTGAGCTAAAAAATAAACATGTATTTTTTTTAAAAAAAAAACCTCACCCATTTTATTTGTTTCTGCCAAGTAAATATAATAAAAGAGTTAATCTCTCCCTTCTCTATGCCTCCCAGATCTAACAAGTCAGAGATTAGAAAGTGAATGGCTTTGGTAGTTCAGATGTAAGTTTCCATGGAGTGTGCATTTCATCACTTCTCCAGTATTTGCACAGCTTGCAATTTGTGCTCCAAATTGAGTGAAGGCACAGCATATGACTGTATTATCTGGATAAAAAGGTTACCTCTGGCTCAGAGATCCTTTCACTTCCAGGATATTTGGAGGTATTACTGCTACATGATAGTTGGCAATTTAAAGAACAAACAGTGACTTTTGCCTTCATTGCTTAGAGTTCTCTCTTCCTTTCTCACATTCCTGGGCCCTTGAAACAAACATGCACTTACCAATTTGGTGAAACAATATGTAGCAATTTAAAAAAAAAATCAGCAAAAACAACATATTCTTGAACATTGAGTAGCCCAAATCTTATTGGTTTGTACTAAATATATTGAATGGTGATTCAACATGAAGGAAAATCATGGGTCTATCCTGTGGGGGCTCACTAATAGGACTCAGGCCATTATATTCAACTAATCATGTGCTGGAGATATATTTATTTTATAATAACCCATGGCAATACAAATATTAATGCTGCAATTGCCACCTGCCATGTGTGTATAAAAAAGTGTGATAAAAAACAACAAAAAGCCAACAGCACTTCTCTGTTGTGAGCAAAACAACCACAGACCTGTGTATGCATTTCTACAATCATAAGTCTGCTATTCTAAGCAGGAAGCTAGAGCTACAAGTGACCAGGCATTCCAACTTTGAACATCAGAGCCAATCTGATTTGTCCCTGTTTGGTACTGATGTGCCATGTCCTTCAGAAATTTTGGACAAAAGGAAGAATTTTTGGATTTATAGACTAAAAACTCTAATACCATATGGGCTCAACTTAGAGGATAATACTAAACTGCCACATAATATGCAGCTCAGTTTCATTCTTGGGAACTGACGAAGGCAAAAGCTGCGACATTTTGCTTTTGATATGCATTTTTAAGTTCCGTTTGTTAATTGCCTCTCTCTTTCTTTCCCTCCCTCCCTCCGTCCCTCCCTTTATCATATACATACCTAGGTGTACGTCCTGGTGAATTACTGAGTAGACATGTACAGGATTGTTACACCTTCTGCTAATTACAGTATGGAAGAAATTATTAACAGTTTTTTAAAAAATTAATTATAACATTAATTACCTTCTCTGTGTGAGTGGAGCACTGTCAGATGCTTTGACAGTGAGAGCATAGGAACGACCTACTACCAGTCGAGTTCCTGGTGCAATGGTGATAAGGCCTGTTTGATCATTGATTACAAAGTCTCCTTGGTCTCCAGCCAGGATTTCATAAATGATCTTCCCATTTGAACCTTCATCTGCATCCATGGCAGTGAGCTGCAATTGAAAATCAGAATATCTATTGATGAGGGGGACCAGAAGAAGAGAATTTCCAAATTTTATAAACTATTGTTGCAAAGAGAAATGGAATCTGAGGTTGTTAAAGATAATATGGTCAAATGGGCACAAAATATTGGTCATTCAATTGAACTGGACACATGGGTGAGGACTTGGAAAACAAATATAAAATTTATACCAAGTTTAAATTTAAGAGAATTTTTTTACAAAATGCTACATAGATGGTATATGACACCACAAAGACTGCAAAAAATAACTAAAAATGGAAATACAAGATGTTGGAAATGTGAGGAAAGGGTGGGGTCGGTTTTTCATATGTAGTGCACCTGTAAGATAGCAAGGAAATTCTGGAAGGAAATACATGATGAAATTCAAAGAATTTATAACTTAAATTTTGAAATGAAGCCAGAATTTTATCTGTTAAATATATTAGGGCAACAAAGAGAAATAAGGTGTCACCAGAAGACATTGTTTTATCTCATAACTACTGCAAGACAGATATATGCGCAACATTGGAAAGAAAAGAAATATGTTGATATAGAAGAATGGAAATTTAAAGTCCTGGATATGGTCAAGATAGAAAAGTTAACATTTTCTTTGAAAAATAAACCTATCCAGAACTTTGAAAGGGAATGGAGAGAAGTTTTAAACTGGGTAAAGACATAGTACAGTAGAGTCTCGATTATCCGTCCTGCGGTAATCCGACATTCCGGATTATCCGACGTCACGGCTGCTTGGGGGAGTTGTTTTCCAGGAGCACTAGTCCCCCCATAGATATGCCTCCCAACCCTCCACTCTGCCACTAACTTGTTGCTTCTTGGGCTGCTAAGTCTGCCTCTTTCTGCTAACTCTGCCTTCTCAAAAAAAAAGCCTCCCCCTCCCTCTCTGCCTCCCTCCCTCACTCCTTCTGAACCCCACCCCCGTCGATCCTTCAGAGGAAATCCAGGAGGGGAGGCTGGGATGGCCTCGGGGAGGGGGGAACCCCAGCTCTGAGCTGCTGAGCCTTCCTCCTTGGCTTCTAGGTCCCTGATTCCAAAGCAGGGGCTCTCAGAAAGGGAAAGTTGCTGGGTGCCGGCTGAAGAGATCCAGACTCTGAGGATGCCGTGTCAGGAAGCTGGTGCCTCGCTCTGTACCTTCTCCCAGGCTTTCTCGCTCACTCGCTCGCCCTCCCCCCTCCCCCCTCCCTCCCCCCTCTCTCTTTTGCTCTGCCTCTTTTTTTTCCTTCCTCCCTCCCTCCCTGTCTTTCCACAGTCCGGAGAGGAAAATCGGCAACTCTCTGAATTATCCGACATTTTCGGCTATCCGACTATCAGCCCGCCCGTTTATGTCGGATAATCGAGACTCTACTGTATAAGAAAGAAAAAGGAATAAAGTAAGATTGTATGTAATGTAATGCAACAATGTAATAAGGTAATGTAAGAAAGCAACAATGTAATAATGTAAGATGTAACAATGTAAGATCATCTTTTCCTTTGACTTTTCAGTAACAATGTATGAATGTCATGAAATAAGCAGATTCAACTGGATAACAAGCTTGGAAGTGGGGAGGGAGGGTTTTTTAGTTTCAAGTATAAACTTTAATAAAAAAAATCTTAAAAAAAAAGAAAATCAGAACATCAAATTTTAAATTTAAGGCTTTTGTTACTATTACAGGACTGTCACAGCTCTTCCACACTACACTGTTATAGCGCTATTATTTCACTTTCAACATCCTATGGCATTCTGGGGTTTGTAGTTTACTAAGGCCAAAGAGCTCTCCAGCTGAGAATTCTAAATGCCCCTCCCCATACTGCAAACCTCAGGACTCCATAGGATGTTGAAAGTGGAATAATAGCACTATAACAGTGTAGTGGGGAAATGGTCACAGAGATGTCAAAATGATACCAAATAAATGAAACTTGGGATAGAATAGCAAGAACCTGATCCTGTATTACAAAATGAAATTATAAAGACTGCATTTCTGAATGCTGGTAAATAGCATAAGAAGACTATTAAAAACATTTAACCCATTGTTGCAATTATTCTATTTGGTCAAGTGGTGGCTTTAGCCTACTCAACTCGCTTTCAATTATCCAAATTGGTACATGTGTTTTTTTGTTTTGTTTTTTACAATCCTTCCTTCATACTGAAGTTCTCCATATCATATTCCACTTTTTTCTGTAGATTCTCCCAATCATCAAGGAGCTTAAATGGGTTTGGAAGATTGCCTTGCCACATGTTCAGTACTTTCCAATAAGGTAATCATTGGATAAAATTCATGATTATTATTTTTGAATGAATGCATAGATATTAAAGCTGTACAGCAATACTTAGCCAACCAAGTCTGAACTGGAATGGTGCAACAAGTAGATTAAAGTATATTATGAATTTGTTCAATTGATAGACTGATTCAGCAGTGTCCTACTTGTGCCTTCCATCTATTGATAGCCAAGGAATTTGTGGGCAGGAGGGAGTTCAACTATTTTCAGTGTTGGAATGTATTTATTTAATTTATATCCCTTCTTTCTTCTAATATATTACCCAACAATTATAACAATTAAAACAAATTAAAACAAAGCTCAGCTAAAATTTTAATATATATATATATATATATATATATATATATTGTGTGTGTGTGTGTGTGTGTGTGTGTGTATATAAATAAACAATTATGTCAATAATAAAATATTTAAGCTAACTTAAAGTATTGGTTCTTGTGGGTTTTTTGGGCTTTGAGACTGTGTTCTGGTTGTATTTTCTCCTGATGTTTCACCTGCAGCTGTGGCTGGCATCTTCAGTGGAATGGTGAATTGGAAGGGGACTGGAGAATATATATGCCAGTCTCCTCCTCCAGAGGGGAGGGAGCAATTAGCATAATAGTCCTATTGTGTGTATTGAATACTTGTTCCTGGAGGGAGACTTCCTGAGCCAAGGTGGGTCTCGTTAGGGCTCGTTAGTATCTTTTGTGTTTTGATTCTGGTATTTTTCAATACTGGCAGCCAATTTTTGTTGACCTTCCAGGTCTCCTCTTTCCTGTTAAAATTATCCAAGTGTTTGTGGATTTCAATGGCCTCTCCGTGTAGCCTAATCTGGTAGTTGTTGGAATGGTCCAGAATTTCTGTGCTTTCAAATAACATTCTGTGTCTGGGTTGGTTTATAAGGTGTTCTGCTACTGCTGACTTTTCTGGCTGGATCAGCCTGCAGTATCTTTCGTGTTCTTTGATTTGTGTTTGGATGCTGCATTTTGTGGTCCCTATGTAGACCTGACCACAGCTGCACAGTATGAGGTAAACTCCTGCGGAAGTTAGGGGATCCCTCTTGTCCTTAGCTGAGCAAAGCATTTGCTGAATTTTCCTGGTTGGTTTGTAGATTGTTCGGAGGTTATGTTTCTTCATGAGTTTCCCTATTCGGTCAGTGACTCCTTTGATATATGGTAAAAACACATTCCTTTCAGGTGGCTGTTTATCCTTACTCCTGTGGGTTTTTTGGGGTCTTGAGGCCCTTCTGATATCTGAGCTGGAGTACCCATTAGCCTGTAGAGCCCAGTTTAAATGATTTAGTTCCTCATTCAAGAGGTGAGGTTCACAAATTCTTTTTGCATGGTCTACCAGAGTCCCTCCCCTCTGGAGGAGGAGACTGGCATATACATTCTCCACTCCACTTCTAATTCACCATTCCTCTGAAGATGCCAGCCACAGATGCAAGTGAAACATCAGGAGAAAATACAACCAGAACACGGTCACAAAGCCCAAAAACCCACAAGAAACAATGGATTCTGGCCGTGAAAGCCTTCAACTCTACATCAACAACTTAAAGCATATTAAAAACATAATTAAAAAGATAAAAGCATAGCACAGTGCACTGAAAACACCCTTCTGTCACATGATTTAAGAACCAAAGTGGTGTTTAAACAAAGAGATCTTTGTCTGTTGGCAGAGAAGACAGAGAACTGAATCTCTTGTGCAAGAGAGTTCCATGGTTTGTGAGCAGACACAAGAAGGTTCTCCCTATGTCCTCACCACACATGCCTGTGATGGTTGGGCTGAGAGATAGCCCTCCCTGAAGATCTTAAGGCAGGCTTGTATAGGGTGACAAAGTCACCAAACAGTATGGATCTAAGCCATGCAGGGTGTTACAGGTCATAATCAGCACTTTGAATTCTACAGATTGGAAGCTCAGAGAGCTGTTTTAAAAAGTCTATGTTCTCTGGCTTGGTTAGCTGCCTGTCAGTGATTCTTTGAACTTTCTGAAGGCTCCAAATAGTTTCTAAAGACAGCCCCCCCACAGTACATTATAATAATCCAAATGAGATGTAATTAAGGCATGTGATTTCTCCAGGAATTAGTGCAGCTGGCATTCTAGTTTCAGCTGTGCAGATGCATCCCTAACCACCACTGAAGCTTTAGTATCCAGGCTCATCTCTGACTCCAGGAAAATGTCCAAGCTGTGAACTTCAAATTTCAGACAGCAACATAACCCCATCAGCACAGGGTGAATACCTGTTCACTGATCTGCCTTACGACTGACCAGGAGCACCTCTGATTCTAATTAAGTTTCACTTGTTTACCTTCATCCCTTCCATTTATCACAACAGACATTGGTTTAGTACTGAGATAGCTTCCTTGGAGTTAGGTAAGAAGGACAAACAGAGTTAGGAGTCATCAGCATACTGGTGACACCAAACCCCAAAATTCTAGACAACCTCTCTCTGTATATTCATATAGATAGTAAGCAGTATGGTTAGACAAAGTCAAACCCCAAAGGGACACCACAGATCAATGGCCAAGGTGCTGAACAGATATCCAGCAGTACCACCTTCTGAGTTTTCCCCTCCAACAGTGCATCCAACAGTGTAAAAGAGTGCATTCAAGTCCCCCCCCGCAGAGAAATAGCTTAGAAGGATGGAATATGTGATTTTCAGTGGCAGGGGAAAACTTATTAGATCTGTTTCACCTTGATTGGCTAATGGCCAATAATCTTCCATGCCCTATTTGGAAAGCCTTGCTGGGAAAAAATTATGCCATACCCCACCTTTTTTGAATTGAAATTATTTTCCCTTGATTCCACCTGACTGAAGCAAAGAAGCATTGGACAGTTTCTTTCCACTTGTAAATTGTAGAATACCAGCAAAAGCAACTTTTTTTTCCCTTCCAGAGAAGACAAGTAAAGGGTGGATTGGAAAGAAGTGTTGCAACACTCTGTGTCTGAGCTTGCGCTTCTCCAGCACATATGGACAATCCATGGGCCTCTGGAAGCCAACTGTATTGTGCCAGAGATGCTGGATGCTCTCTTGAATGTCTCCCCTGGCATTGTTTGGTGGGCTGTCAGGAGTACAGTTGTGCTGTTGAGGAGGTTGTGCACATGTATGAGTCTGTATGTGCATTAACATGTGTGGTGTGGAAGTGCACACATATTTTGATGCAGCCTTTGATCCACCATTTAATGTCTTATGTAGCCCTCACAGCAAAAGGATTCCTACACCTTTTGAAAAGGTCTTTTATTAAAGGGCAATTCATTAAAGCATCATTCCTAAACTCAGGCCCTTTTCACATGAGGAGGAAGCCACGCTCGAAAACACGCCAAAACGGAGCTTACCTGGAGCTGTCGCAACGTGGAGCAGCGCGAGTTCGCTGCTCCACTCGCGGTGGCGTCCTGCAGCGTCCCGCGGCATCCAAAATGGCGGCTTCTGGCTGGTGGAGACTCTCTGCCAACCGGAGAAGCTCGCCAGCTGGAAGCCCGCCCGTCTGTCTGCAGGCCCTGCAAATCCACACCGGGTGCTGCGACAGGGCTGCACGCCCCATGCTTTTTAAAAACCATTTGAAAAGTGGTTTTCAAAAAGCATGCGGCGCCGCCACTTCCGGTTGCATCTGCGCAGATTGTGCAGATCTGCACAAAAGTAGTCCACCCCAATCCATGTTACGGTGTAGACGACCTCCATCAGAGGTCGCTCTACACCATTTTTTTAACCCCGTGTGAAAAGGGCCTCAGTTACTACGGTAGCCCACCTTGGTACACTCCACACTGTCTGGAGATGATGAAGAGCTATAATCCAGTGCATTATAGGTATGTCTAGAATGCCAGGTGAAACAAAGGACATGCTTTCTATATCTTTAATTCATGTGTAGAAGAAGGAATTGAAGCAGGTTTTGGTCCCAACAAGCAACACCTGTCAAAATTCCCCTTTCTATACAACTATTAAAGCATATAGCAGCCCTGTATCTTATTTAACTGACAACCTTAGTCTAGGGAATGACTCACACTGCATGTAGTGGGGCTTATTTCCAGGCAAACATGCTTAGGAACATGCTGAACATGCTATGGAGTCTAGCAACAAAGCCTGATACAATGAAACACTAAGCTCAACAATGGAATCTTCATTGTTAAGCCCAAAACTTCTCTCATATTGTATATTCATTTCATCATTTTATAATTTGACTGTAAATGTGCTGATAGTTCTTGACCTCCTAAATGAATGTCACTAATAAAGGTTGATGGCAGCATTTTTAAAAAATGTTATAATAACCTTTTTTACATCGGCAGTAGAAGAGTGAGATGAAGGGGAGAAAAACAAATAAAACCTTCGCATGAAACACCATTTTGTCCTAACCATTTAATTACATAGTTGGAACCAGGCCAAGTTTTACTGCAACAAAGTGAAAAGGGAATCTTTTAGAATACACAAATACATAAATTAAGAAGGTTAATTAAATTTACAAATGAAGCTACTTTGAAATGCTAAGTCATCTGAATAACATTTTGGGGGCAAAAGGATGCCTGAAAGGGAATATTAAAGTCAAAGAACTGTCATAACATTCTATGATTTTGAAAATTCAAACTGCAGGTGTCTTTGGCTGATAGGCACCACAGTTTACATGATTTTGGAAATATCTAAATGTTAAAAAGACGCTGAAAAAAGGAGATCCATTCTGCCTTCATTCTGTATCTTTATGCAGTAGCAGTTATTTTGTTCATTAAAAATGAGCAGCACTCACAATTTGACAATGATAAATATGTTCTACTGCAGCTGAGGCAAAGACTTGATTTGCATTATGCAAACAAGAAGCTATCAGAAACCAGTACTGCAATCCCATCTTAATAATGCCATGCCTTTTATAGGAATGCCAGTTCTGATTTGTTGCCATCCTTTTAACTAGGGTCAGTTTAGAGTCCTCTTTACTAGAGTTGCTTGCCACCGATATACGGAAAAGCTAATAAGACTTTCTGATTCCAGTAGTTCCACATCTGTCAGGAACTACAAAGTTCAGATAAATTGGTCTGATTCCCAAATGCCTGACATGATTACTTCCTCTTGATCTAAATTGAAACTTGCAGTTGTATGCCAAATGGCTTTGCGTTCCAACCACCACAACTGGAAAAATTGTTCCAGCAAATGCGTCCGCTTCCCGAAGTCATACACAATTAACAGAAATTTGTTTTAACTACTCGGGTAGCATTACTAAAATTTCCATGCAGTGGTACACCTCACAAATTTGGATTAAGAAACCATTGCATTCTCACTAAACAAAAATCAGGAAATTCTGCATATGGGGTCTTTATTTTTTTTTCTTGGCTTTGACATTACAATGTATGTACAACTACAGATTTTTTGAAGTGGATGTAGTAGAAAATGTATCTGATAATTATTCAAATACTCCATTTGTATAAGGAATGACAAGGTCCATGACTTCTGAGAATGAACACTTTGTATTAGTTTTTTCACTCTGGGTGTGTTTGTACCTTCAAGTTCCTTGTCAACTTAAGGCAACCCCATGGTTTCCATATGGTTTCTTTAGGCAAAAAATACCCAAAGGTGGTTTTGTCTTCCTCTGAAATATAGCCTATAGCACCTAGTATTGTTTGGTGGTCTCCCATCCAAGTACTAACTGGGCTGACTCTGCTTAGCTTCCAAGATCAGATGGGATCTGGTGCTTTTAGGATATCTAGGCAAGTTTTCTTACTGCCCTGGTGGTAATGCCCTTTCAATGTTCCCGCATAGGGACCTCCTGTTCTGCTGCAAAGAGCCAAAGTTCTCTAGATCATTCATTAAACAGATTAATACAATAAAATAAGAACACATCAATCTACAATATAAAAGTGAATGTTTGTCTGTTTGTCCGATTCAGCATATGATGGGCTGTGTGATGCAAGAAGACCTCATATGATTGGCTGGCTGTGAAGATTCCATGGAATCCTGGGGTTGGCACTTCAGGGAGGGGCCTTTGGAATTCTCAGCCAGAGAACTCTTGGGCCTCAGGCTGGTTGCTATGGAGATGAGGCCTACCATCAATAAGGATGCAGAAAACTTTTGGGAGGCATATGTGAGAAAAATTAAAGTGACATACACAACAGTTACAAGATCTTCTCGCCTCATACAGTAGATTGTATGGATTCCATACATGAGGAACTTTAAAGCTGAAATTCAAAACAAAAAATGCTTCCAGAAAAACATAACGACATTGCACAAATTCAACAGAAAGCAATACAATTAAAAGCCAGTACATCAACATCGTCAGAGAACACAGATTGGATTGGGGACTATGGGGAAAAGTTACAGGTACTGGAATAGGTCGGTTGCTATGGGGATGACGCCTAGAGCAAGGAGGAAGACAGCGTATTTCCTCAGGAACCCAACCTTTGTATGTTAACTCTCAATAAAGATTGGATTGGGAAATATGGGGAAAATTTACAGGTACAAGAATAGGCTGGTTGCTGTGGACATGAGGCCTAGCAGCAAGGAGGAAGACAGTGTACTCCCTCAGGAACCCAAACTGTATATGTAAATAACTCTGAATAAAGATTGGATTGGGGAATATAAGGAAAAATTATAGATACTGGAATAGGCCTGTTGCTATGGAGATGAAGCCTAGCAGCAAAGAGGAGGACAGTGTATTCCCTCAGGAACCCAACCTCTGAATATTAACAACTCTGAATAAATATTGGATTGGGGAATATGGGGAAAATTTATAGCTACAGGAATAGGTGGTTGCTATGGCCATGAGGCCTAGCAGCAAGGAGGAAGACAGTGTACTCCCTAAGGAACCCAAATTGTGTATGTAAATAACTCTGAATACAGATTGCATTGGGAAATCTGGATCTAAGTTACAGGAAATGGAAAAGACAGTTTGGTGAGTTCTGAAGAGAAAAATAAAAACCTCGGGCAACGCCAGGTAAATACACTAGCATAACATAAAATAACATTCAAATGAATTAAAACAGCCTCAGAATAAATAAACAGCAAGGGAAAGAACGATGGAAGCATCTGAGGGGCACTAAAACCATTTTTAAAAAAAAAAAATGGAAGGACTACAATTTCTGGGAGAGTACAAAAAAAGTCCTCATAGGTTCTAAAAAGATAGCAAGCAACTGTGGGGCTTCCACTGAAAAGATCCTGTCTGTCGGAGTCACCCACATCACATCACTTGGCAGAGTTCAGCAGTGAACTTCAGAAAATAACTTCAAGGTATGAGCAGATAAATATGTGGGGTCAAACTTGCTATCTCACAATGCCTACTCTCCAAACAGATCATATGAGACTCTGGCTTTGCCTTGTTCCACATGTAGCCAAAACCTAAGCTGAGAGCATTCACGAAAGCAAATTATGGCTTACATGCCTAAATTCAAGCCATTTGCCAGGGAAATCGCTCAATTCCTGAGAAAAGCATTAAAGTGAACAAAGGTCCCTTTTCCTACCTGGATCTCCCTGGAGGAAGTCAGTAGACTCCTGAGGAAATGTCATATAAAAAAGCTGATCCAGTGTTCCTCACCCATCTCAAAGCTCCACAAACTTTCATGGGATTATCTAATGTAGGTACAACCAGATATTGTAATGCTACTTTTTCACAGCATAGTTTGGTTGGAACTTGGAAATAGAAAGGCGTCCCTTGACTCTTCCTCCTCCTCTCTCTCCATCTTCCTACTGTTCTGCTTTCAGCAACTTGGAAGGTTCCTTTAAATTTCAGACTAAACCCTGTAGTAGATTCAAGTTTTAGAAAGGTATTTGGGGAGTTACCCAAAATGAGATTGAGAAAAAGTATGTTCAAAGGAGATTTGGGTATGGTGTTTCAGTTCCTAACTTTGTCATTTGTTCAGGCTGTCCAGCAATTTTAATTAAAATTGAAATGTTGTTTAATGTTAACCGTTTGCCTTCTGTGGAATAGGTTTCTTTTGGAGCAGAAAACCATGGGTTCAAAAATTCTAAGGGTTTGACTCACAACTTTTCATAACTTCACAAGTTTGCTTTTCTTTGAAATTTGAGGGTTGTTTTTTTCCTGATGAGCTGTACCCACTGCAGCAGCCATTTTCTCAATGCCCCCAGAAGCCTTTTATGTTGGTACCCACAACTCTTTTTCAAAATTTGTTATGTGCTTATGAGATCAAATAAATTGGAGAGTTGTGGCATACAGGCTTATAACCTTAGCATCTATCTTGAGCATAGAGAAGTTTCACCTAGAATTTTTTATATTCTTTCCCTTAATGTAGTCTTAGCTTGGTATTTCATTTCACTTTATTTTGTTCTTTTTTTTAAAGAGAGAATTGAGAGCAAAGAAAAAGCAGAGTGTTGGAAATGACAGAAGAGTTGTGGAAGAAAATCAGATACATCTACTACTGAATAACCTGTAGAGAATAACATAATACAGAGAGAATATTATGGGGAATGTGGCTAGTGCAAAGCCTTCATTTTCAATGCACTCTTTCAGAAAAATGAATCCCTTTTAACCTGGAGAGTTTGGTTATTAGGAAGAAGCATAAAGGAAGACTGGAACTCAGAACTGTCATTCCAGAGTTACTATTATTATAAAAAGGGAGAAGGAAAGACCCAGACCTCAGTTGGCTTAACTTATTAATCAACAAATAAATGAAACCCATCTCTTTCTCTCTTGCACTTCTCTCCTAAGCTGCTCATTTTTCTATTCTGTATGGAAAATGGCTATGTCAAGCGTGTTCTGCTTTGACTGCATTCCATAAGGGAATGTAGTGTCAGGGAGGGCTCAATTTAGGGAAGGTGATACAATTACCTGTTCTGGGTTCAGGAGGTGATACAATTACCTGAGCACTGGGTTCAGGAGACAGTTACAGGTGATATCTAATAAACAGGCAAAACAAATAGTATAGACATGCATTCAAAAAACAACTTCACAGACCTGGTTAATAAGTGGGGTATTAAACAAAACTCCCCCTCTCATCAATAACAACAACAACCCTTAATGCAGGGAAATGTATGAATATGTGCACCAGTGTGAATGGTCATGAGTAATCTCAACCATGTGTGCAAAACTGCAGGGAAGATTTGAAAGTGTAATCATAGGCCCTTTCTGCACGACATTACTGTCTCGTTTCTGCCACAGGATGGCAGCGGTTGGCAGGTCGCGCTTCCGCATGATATCGTTGCCATCCCACTGTTATCCTGTCATGGAGCATCACACTTGTGCAGTTTTCGCAAAATGGAAAATATCTATTTTGTGTCTGCGATTATGCAGCACTCCCATCCCATTGGAGACACTTCCTTACATAGCACAGCAATGGAAAAAGCCCGGCTGCATTGCGGAAGGAAGACATGGTGCCATTGCATTCTCTTCCGCAGGGACCAAGAAAGTGCAGAGGGGAGCATTGCTGACATGCTCCCTTCTGGACCTGGGACTGCAGTGAGACGATGTGGAAGAGCGTCGTCATGCAGAAATGGCCATAAAGCAGGGGCTTAACAGATTTCTCAAACCAATGGACAGTGAGAAAGTCTCCACCCTCTAGAAGATCACAAAATGGAGAAGCAAAGCAATTACAGCAAAATTCTCCACCTCTACTTCTCACAGCTATGCTGGGGTGAGGAAATAGGACAGCCTACTAATTCCCAAAGCATGCGACACCATCTCCTTACCTCCTACAGTGTCCAGAAGTTAAGTTGAGGTGTCCACTGCAGTCTAGTTGCTTGCAAATTGCCCATTACTATTATTACTGGAGCAACCAAGATCAGCAGAGGTAGTTTGCAAGATTTCTGAATTTGTAAACTCCACATTAAAGAGGCCACAGGTGCAATGCCAAAGAATCCACCAAATCCTGGGGCTGTACATTTACACTGAAAATGCTGTCACTAATCCAGCTCTAATATTTTACTAATATGTTCCACATAAAGTTTTAGGACCAATTGATTTGACAGATTATATAACCATTAATGATAACATCCTGGAGTAAGAACTGTCATTTTTGCATGACAACTAAATGTTGCGCAAATTAAATGTTTTATTATCTTGGTAATTCAACTCAATTAGGAAATGGAAGGGGCCTTTCATCATGAATTATTGTCTAACTGCACAAATGCACTGAGGTCAATGCTCTTTTTCTAACCTACTTCTTTTGATTGGAATATCTGGTTTCACTACCAAAACATGACTGACCTAGGCCATTTTCCTTTTGAAGTTATCATAGCTGATTATCATCTCAATGGAGGCAAGTGTCCCTGTAAGAGCCTAAAGTGATTAGGAAACAAAGCAACAGTACAAGACTGCATCATTTTCACGGTTGCATCTCAAGATTGGAATGATTATATCCGAGATACAATTTCCCTGTCATAAGAACCCTAACAGTTTCTTATTTCGTATATGTGCAGCCAACTCTTACATATGTTTACTTAGAAGTAAGTCGCATTATGTTCAGTACAACTCACTCCACATGTCCACTTATTGAAGACTGCAAACAGATTGTCTGAAGCCTACTGTTGTATATTTTAATGTATAATAAAAACGAGTACTCCCATCTGACCCAATATCCTTTATTAGTATTCTAAACAGCTCTGTTAAGTCCAGCGCCAACACTTCAAGATAACAATTCTGTTTAGAGGAATTATATCAAACAAAAGACCTCCGGTGTGGTATTTTTGCCAAGTAGTTATCAATGCTACTTTCATTTTGTCCTCATAGAATGTTATGATTTGTAGAAAAGATGATGTGCCAAAAGAAGTGTGTTTTACACACAGTATCTGATGGGTGACAGTCTACACTTTCTTCCCTTCCCATGTATGGGTGACTCACAAAGAAAGTGTTAACTCCAAGATATCAGCACAACAAGCAGAGGGGAAATACCTTGGAAGTGTGAATAGAAAACAGAATAGAGGAAGAATGTTGTAGCTATGCACAGTAAAAAAAAAAAAAAAAGCAAATCTTAAGCCAGAAATACAGCCTTTCCCATATCTACATTGAGCTATATTAGGAGAATATCTAGGTATTCAGAATGGGTGGATATGGACAGTGGAGAAAGGCAAATCTCATGTTTTCTGCTCTTTTATTTGGGACAATCTCCATAAAAGCACTTTAAGGTAGAAGCTCAATGTGATGGATCCTTCTCCAGGCTGACTCTGCAGCTCCAAACCTTTGGGCTCCTGTCACTAACTTTGCCTTGGATCAGGCAAAGTTCCTGTGATTGGCCCTATGGGGCACCTTGGACAAAGTGGATACTATTCAATAGGTTCACTGTGGTAAGTGTGACCAGACCCATTATCAAAACTTAACATGAATAGCCAGGCACAACTGTAAAAAAGAATGAACAAGGGAAAGTTTATTAAGACACAGTCTGATTAAACATTAACCCTGGAACCATTTAATCATTTGTATATATATGTATGCACCTTCAAGCTGCTTGTCACCTTATGGCAACCTCATGGATTTCATAAGGTCTTCATAAGCAAGAAATACTCAGAAGTTCTTTTGCCATTGTCTTCCTATGAAATATAGTCTACAGCACCTGGAATTCCTTAGTGGTCTTCTATCCAAGTACTAACCACAGCTAACTCTGCATAGCTTCCAAGATCAGACAGGATCTGGTGCCTTTAGGGTGTTTAGCCATTTATAGTTCCCCCAAAACCCTATTCAGTTCTTCCAGCAGACTGTCCTATCTCTATAACACCTTTACCCTATCTCTGGGTCATCTTTTCCCTATATGCCTTCTGTCTGAGATAAGCCTCAGTTTTGTATCCTTTATTCCCTGTAAGCCCCATTTTACAACATTCTCTGAGCTGTGATTGGCTTGTCCCAACCAGGCTTTCCCAGATCCTCCTTTCACATGCCCCTCCTTTAAATGTCATTGCACTATTGAGGCCTCCACAGGCCATGTCTCCTCATTCACTCACTTCCTTTTCAGAACATGTTCCACGTTTGATTTTGCTTTGTTGGGGATCCATATGATCCCATATTTTCTTACATTTTCCAACAATGTTTGCCTCAGGAAAGACTTCTCTTTTGCTCTTGATTTTTTTTTCTTTTTTTGTTATTTTGGCAATTTCTTACTTTATGTTCTTTAATTTCTTACTTTACCTTACGTCTTAGTTTAACTCTAACTTCAAGCTGAGACATCAGCTTAGTGAGCACAAATATTTAAAATCTGATTTAAAAATATTCTAGTAAAAGGAAAATACAGCAACCTCCTACTCAAAAAATTCATTTCAATTCAATTCAAAAAATTCATTCAAGCGCCTCCAGCTGCCAAGGTCTGTGTGAATATAAAAATCTAGCCTATCTCACTAGGGACTCCAGCTCCTGGGACTGGCCACCAACCAAGCCTGGCCAGTTTCCCTTACTGTTGGCCAGGTTGCCTAGGGCTTGTAGGCTCCAGAGTCCAACCTCTGGAGAGCAACCACCTCCCCACCATGCCTTAGAGGAGGTGAGAGACACAAGATTTTAAGAAGGATAATGAAATGACATAGTATTTTCTTACAGAAGCTATTTGGAAGAAGGCGAACTTGAATTTTAGTAACACACTAGTTAAAGGAGCCTTGTTACAAAGAGGAAGAATCAGCTTACTAGCTGAACTATGCCAGCTGAGTAATTCTACAGCATATCGCCTTTTCAAAGCCTTTGCCCCAGATATAAGATAGCCTTCCTTACTGTGTATAAGTTTCTGAGATAATGAACACCATACTAATCAAAATAACTGATCTTACACTTGTTATTTGAAGAAGTTTGAGGTCACAACCAAACAACAAAAATCAGAGCAATTCTTTCCTATCTATATCCGCTATGTACATACAGTTCCTCGAGTTACTGTTGGCATCAGCAATATAACTCTCTGATCATTTATATGAAAAGCTCTCACAAAGAATTCAGTTTGCTCAATATTATATTTCTTTTCACTTTTACAGCCAAATAACCTTTTTTCCTTCACATTGGTCAGTTGGCTCAAAAACTAGAGCTTATGACCTTTTGAGAATTCATCAGCTCAGGAAACTGAAAATTATTTCTGGTGAAGAGGTACTCCATCTTGCCAGCTCCATGTCTTATCTCTCTCTTTAATTTCAAATACTACTAAAAATATGATATGCTCATGGTACTCCAAAAGTCAGACACTAATAGTGAAAATAAGCTGTCAATTCTCCAAAGGCTATCCATCTAAATTAGTAGCCACATTTGTCTCTCTTTACTTGAGCAATCAAATCCATTTTGAACACAGTAACAAATTCTGGCACAACTTGCAAACATTCTATATGAGACCACAGTGGAAACTGCAAATGATTTTGCTTTTTAAAGGTACAATTTCCTTGAGATCAGCAGAAGGAAGCAGACTGCATTTAGGCTGCAATTGTATGCACATTCACCTGAAATCAAGTCTCATTACATTCTCACTTGAGCAGACATGCATAGGAGTGTTTGGTTTAAGTCCTCCAATGTCCCATTTGATGTGTGGTGGTAACCGACAGAACTGGAGAAAGTTGTGTTTTGTTTGAACATATGGTTGCATAGTGGCCTAATAGCTAATCTAATTTGCCATTAAAAATCAAATGGAAGGTTTTTGGCTTTGGTTCTTTTGGAATCAATGGATATGTTCTCATATACTTGAATGACAGCAATAGGAAAACAGTCAACAGTCTTGGAAAACTACTCTGTGGTAAATGAAGATAATAACGTACAAAGGAAGAAGAACCTTTATCTTCAAAGACACATAAAAGAATTAACCATCCAATTAGAAGACAACAAAATTACCAGTCTGAAATTGTGTATTCACATGAATGTATAATTGCAGTAAGCAGTGATTAAAAGATCTATGGCTTGAGGGAAACTACTTCTGCCAAAAAAAAAAAAAAAAGGAGTTAAGAAACTACTTCTGCCAAAAAACAAAAAAAACAAAAAGTCAGAGAACAGCACTACAGCTGTATAATGAAGTCCAGATCTTAAGGCTAAGTTTCACAATACAGACTATTAAGGGTAATCCTCATTTTTCCTAAATAATACTCAATACAAAAACATAGATATATTATATACTGATTTTCTTCCCTCCCCCTGGAGGGGAGGCAGAAATATTTGCAGAAACAAAAGCTGGAAAATGTCCTCTTATCATCACAGGTTTTACTTGACTTCTCGAATATCTGAATTACTGACTTTCACAGTAAAAAATGTTCTTTCCCATTTTTCATTGAACACAATATTTTTATGCTCTTCCAATATGTAGGCCATGGTAAGAATGCAATACAAAACATTATAGTTCACAGGAGCCAAATCTAAAGTTTCTGGAGAGGTTTCTGTAAAACATTTGGAATAACTATTTGTAAAATGTCAGATACTATACTAGATAACAGTACCTGATTTTTAGAACATATGAACTTATGCCATGTTTAGAATTAAGGAGTGCCTAAATGTCTGTCTAATACCTAGATTATAGGAATCATTTAGAAAGGCAGAGCTGATTGTGAACATGATGTTCCCTTCAGATTCAGCTGCACATGTATAAAATCTATGATCTGAATCCAAGGATGACAGCATGGACATTTGGTATACACACAGAATAAAAGTTAGGGTTAGGGTTAGGCTGTACTTGGAGAGGATGCCATCATTAATCGATGCCACTGACTCCAAACTACTCTTTAAACTTTCCTAAATTCAGAAAAATTGGTTAGAAGCAGTGTTGACAGAAATTTCCACTAGCACACGTGTTATTTCTCCTCTTGAGTTTAACTTTAAATATTGTCATGTCGAATACCCAAATCAGAAATCAAAAATTATATTGGAATTGTATTATGTATATATTCCTAATGAATAATCCTCAATGTCCCTTTCTCATTAGCAATAGCAATAGCACATATTTCTATACCGCTTATCAACTGAGTGTTATCTAAGCAGTTTACAATGTATTTTTTTAGCTAATTGCCCCCAACAAGCTGGGTACTCACTTTACCGACCTGCGGAAGGATGGAAGGCTGAGTCAACCTTGGAGCCGGGCAGGATCGAACTCACAACCTTGTGGTTGCAGTACTAGCATTTAACCACTGCACCACCAGGGCTCCCTTAGATATACACTTGGTCTGTTGGTTTCACACAGTGCGCTGCAACAGTTCCAGGTTTGTCTCTATGTTCATGTTCATGTTCATCAGAGAATCAAGACCAACCCTGGATTACTGGCAGGAGTTCTTATATATCTGGGGTGGGAATCAGGTGGTCTTTCAAATGTTGTTGAATTGCAAATCCCAGTAGCCAAGCCAGCCAATGGTGGGTAATTCGAGGAGTTCAGTCCAACAACTTCTGAATAATCTTGTGACTTCTACCATGATGTTCACATACATTTGTCATGGTTACACTTGTATATTTGTTTAAACTATCTTAGGTGTACAAGGAAAAACAATTATTTTGTGAAAATGCTTTTAGTATATAGAATATAAAAATGCTCAGAAATATCCTTTTATGTGTTACCTTGACTTCTGGGGGTCCCTTGGGGGACACCTTGATTCCAAAAATACAAAGATTGGGGAAATTAGTGGAACACTGGCTACACGACAGGCAGGGTAAGCCAGCAGGATCTTCTATCAAATTTTAACGAGTCAGACCAAGCAAAAATTCAGACAATCGTACTAATAAATAGAGTTTATTAACAAATATGTTCTCATGCACCACCTTACTCACTCACACACACAAGGCCTATCAAGAAGGGAAAGAGGTGAAAATTGATAGGGGATATAGCGGAGATAGCAGGTGTAGGGGCAGTGATACTTCATCTATCCTGAAGTCTTTAGTCCAGGAAGCAGCGAAAAGGACGGTGTTCAGTGATGAGAGGCGGCTGAGGGGAGCACTCGACTAACAGAATGCCAGTCTGCTAGTGTGGCGGGGAGTGTGGCGGGGAGTTCTTTGAAGAGACCCTCAAAAATGAGAACTACTTATAGGGTAGAACATACCTTGAGGGCCAAATGGCCAAAATAAAAGAAAAAATGCTGCACAATGGTAATTTGATGGTTTGCGTGATTGGTTCATGTAAATGGACCTTGCTCTGGTAGGATTCTCCAAGGTTGGAGTTGCTCTACATGGAGAAAACATTGTAATCTCTTCAAGTTGGCTATTTGTGGCTGAGAACCCTTTGTTCATGCAGACATGTCTAGCCTGAGGTCTCCTTGGGAAACGTGACTGGGGTTTTTCCTGGCCTTGACCTAAGTTCGGTCGTTTGATCTATTTGTCTACACACCCACTCTCTGGCATGGTGGGCATATTTGATATCAATTTTATATCCCCCTGGGATGTGGTCTGCCACTGTGGTAACATATGTTATCCAAAGTCCTGTGTAAATGATGTGAAGACCATGTTAAACTTTATATCTAACCAAATGAATTTGCTACCATAAATCCTCACTGTAAATTATTTTGTGGAAAGACCTTTAGTATGTAGGTTATGAAAATGTTCAGAAACATCCTTTATGTTATCTGAAGTCCAGTGTGAGTGATGTGAGGACCATATTAAACTTTGTATTTAGCCAAATGAATTTGCTACCATAAGTCTTCACTGTAGGCATTAGAGGTAGTAATACTCTGATTTGACTGCTTTGACCCAGGAGGGGGTGCCTCTTCTGTTGCCCCAGTGGTTCCAGCGGTGGCCGGAAGGTCAGACTGATCAATCAACAGGTGGGTTGGTTGATGCCTGTATCCAGACCCTCACATATGCCAACCCTATTGACAATTGTAGCCAATAAAGTTGCAGACTTATTTCTCTCACTTCTGAGTCTGTGTTTGTTATTGGCAGTGTCCCTCAACCCTGAGCATGCAAATGCATATGACTGAACATGTAAGTCACATGTAAGAATTAATTAGACCATTCAGTGAGACAAATGCTCTCTGAACTTTTTTTTACAACAACAGCAAGGAGGATAAGATGGGAAATACATATCAGAATTCAACATTTAAAACATATTTCAAACTCATTATTTATTTGTACCTGCACGGTCAGGCCAACACTTTTTGGGATGCCTGTGTGTATAATTCTAACAAGCGAAGGGTCAGTTCTCATAAACTGCATGAGTGAATATTGTCTACAAACCCAGTGGTGGTCCCAATAAGCTGCTAAGGTGCTTGTACGGGGACACTGACAGAATAGGAGTATTTCACTTGAGAGCAGTGGGAAACTAGAAAAGATAGTAAGAGAGAGGACCTGTAGTTGTTCTTGGTGATGGTACATTAAGTATCACTACCATAAGTATTCTCTTGTTGTATTAAACATATGTCTATTTGAGAGGATAATCAAATGGTGGAGATAGCCATATTCTAATGTTTGTCCCAAAGCATCTGCTGATTTTTCTACTGCTGGACTTTGCCAGGTTGCTGGAGAAGTGCCATGTTAGGTAGGCAAGAAAAAGAGTTATATCTTGTCTGGTATGAGTCAATGAAGCATCAGTTCAGTTGGGAAGCAGAGCTGCCAATGCCAACCCATCATCAGATGTTCTGTATTTCAGAAGACAAGCACCTAAATCATGATCAGGATCCTAAAGGTATGCTTCACTTATCCAGACCATTTTTTTCAGTCGGTCCTCTTATAGATATAACACATTTAAAAATAAGATCAATAAATCATTTGATTACCTTGATCACACTTTCTCCAGGCCTCATGTCTGTGTAAATCTTGACATTATAGGATATGTTAGAGAAAGTTGGGGAGTTATCATTTGCATCAATCACAAAAATGTTGACTGTGACTGGCAGACTTTCTTGCACACCATCAGAAGCTGTCATCTTCAAAACAGAAAGACAATGTAAGAAAATTTTGAAGAAAAATAATACAACTGGGTGAACTTATTAGTTTAAATAATTTGATTTTTATTTCTTCTTATGTATTATTTTGCTTTCTCTCTCTTGCACACACACAGAAACAGATACGCATGCACAACATGTGGCAGACACAACAGTTAGAAAAGCATTCCCTTAGAATCTCTCTCAAAATATTACATATATGAGTTGAATTACTATGGGGAAATGTTTTTTGCTAGAGGAGTCAGTTTTTATTTGGGCCTCTTCATTCACTATAGGTTAGATTACTACCAGGGTTATAGCTGGGGGTGGTGATAACGCATTAGTCCCCCAAAAAAGAATTCCGCACCCTAATGGAATGAAATTTTTCTTCAGTCCCCAAATTTCTAGCATTGCAGTAACTTAAAATTTAAGTTGAGCATTTAGGAATACTATTTGGCTAGGCAAAGTTCCCAAGGGAACTGTGAATACAGCAAATATAAGAGTTCTCATATGAAAAAAAATTCAGTGTAAGTGTCTGCAATGCTAGAAATTTGAAGACTGAAGGAAAATTTCATTGGTGAACACAATTCCCGCTAGGGGGTAATGTTCTCATTTTGCTGCCCTCAGGCTACAGCCCTAATAACCAGATGAACTCAGTTCCTATTGGAGGTAGCCATGACTCAACTTAAAACACATTCATTTCAATAGGAACAATGCTGATCTGCAAATATATCTCACAGACCTCCTGAGAGAGCCAGGAAATGTTGCAGCTTCCTGTCAGTGAATACTCAGCTGCAAACAATTTGAGGACTTGCTGCAGGAGGCTTCCACAGACACAAGAGCTCAGATATGCCCTTGTATATACTGAACAAAGAAGGAAATGAAAACGACATCAGTGAGGAAAAGACTGAAGGAACTGTGTGTGTTTAGCATGACAAAGACAGAAAGAAAACATGATAGCACTCTTTAAGAAAGAGGTCAGTCTAGATCTCTGTTTCTCCAAAGGAAAGGATTAGATGTATTGAAATACAGGCTGGTAGCTTTCAGTTAGACTTTCACCCCAAAATATTAAATGGTCAAAGCACTTGCACAACAGAATCGACTGTCACTGAGTCTATGCTCTCCCTCACTACAAGTCTTGCACTGGATGCTGGTGAGCCATCTTCTGAAGTGGCTCTACCTCTACCACCTTAAACTGGGAGTTGGACTAGATGGATTATAAAGCCTCTTTCCATTCTCTTCTCCCATGAAATAATATTCCTAAAATAACCATTTTAATTCCAATTTAAAATAGATTTATTTTTCAACAGTTAACATCCTGAAATATCTGTGACATACACTAAAAAAAAAATTAAAATAAATCAAATTTTGTTCTTATCTATCTTATCCTATTGCTTACCGAAAAGGTGTACAACTGTTGGAGCTCCCTGTCAACTGGCTGGAGTAAAGTGAGGTAGCGGATTATTCCAGTCTGAGTCACAGTGAAAAACGTATTGTAGTCATTTAGAAAAAGATGGAGCAAGGGATCTTTTGTCTTCAAAGAGAAACAAAGAGAATGGTTATTAGATTCTCAAATTAACAACAACAACAACTGTTTTAATGTTGGTGCTAAGTATATGGACTGTCAGTGAATTGTAGGGGGGAGGGGTGAATATAGTATATCTATATTTCTAGATTTACACCTTGCGTCACCTCACCTCACTTAACTTTAAACAGAAATGCTGGAGAAAGGCCTTCATTCTTTTTCCAGTCGATTCAGACTTTGACTGTAAGTGTTCTTTTGTCAATTAGATATTTTAGCAATTATTTCAGTGGCAAACTTTTAAAAGCAGCAGAAAGGTGAAGGCTCAAGCCACCTGCCAGATGAACAAAAACCCCACGGCAAAAGAATTACACCATTTGCTGATGATATATTCAACACAAAAGATAGTTCTTACAATGTGGGTTTTAACACAGCAGTGGAAAGATGGTAATTTATTATTTGGAGCATCTGCTTGTATTGAAGGTCTTGAGAAGCCTGCCAGTATGCTTAATGCAATAGGGATGGCACAATAATGCTGACATGCTAGCAATTGGTATGAGGCTGTTGCTTGTGCTTTTTAAAACAAAAGACTGAGGCATTTTCTATTATGCCACCAAACAAGCCATTCACCAAGATGCAAAGTGAAGAATCTTTTGTTTTCTGTATGGGGAAAGGGGAGGATAACCGGGAGACAGAGAACTACCTTGATTTTCAAAATCACCTTTTTGTTAAACCATACAATAGAAACCAGCAGTTTAACTAATCCCATTTTCTCATACATAACCAATTAGCTATATAAATAAGGAAGAGACACACAGAAACGGAAGAGACCAACCTAGCTAAGTACGGAGCAGTTAATCATTCCTATGAAACAGTTGACCAAGACATGATAAATTTGCCACTGTAACTGTGTATGCAGTGTCTGTGATCTGCATTAGCACAGTGACTAGCTACAACAATGAAATTACAGACCTTCAAGGAGTCCAATGGAAGTTGCGGGTAGAATTTGGTTTTCCTTTACGATACACTATGTTCCAGACCCCCTTCAGACTGATTTGTTACAGTTACAGGTATCAGTGGAAACTTTAGCCAAGATTCTATTCAACAACAGTGCAATATAAAATTCCAGTTGGGGTGTGTGTGTGTGTGTGTGTGTAAGCCAGGCTGTTATGTAGGCGAATGGAGAACTGCTTGTATAACTCCTAATGCAAACATCTAAAGAGTATAGCCTGTAGTGTAATCAGGAGTTATATGCCCATGTCATGCCTCACCAGGTCTCCATCCTTTATGTTTCTGAATAAAGTAGTACCTTGCATTGCTGTAGCAGCACTAGCAGAGGACTGTGCTTGCTAGGTCAAACCTTATGAAATGGTATTTTTGCAATGCTATTGTGAGGCATGCTGTGATAACTGAAAGCCATCAAGCTCCTGGGCAGCAGGCCAACTGTGTGGAGCAATAAAGGTCTGATTTCACACAACCAATTTTCAGAATGAGAAGCTACGCCATCAAAACTTCCTCTGCTCAAAAGTATTAATATCTTGCCTCCAGCGCAAGTAATAACATTTATTTTCTATGCATTTTTCTCAGTATGTATTATAAAAAAACCCTTTTAAATATTGGTTCATATAATGCCCATTCTTTTCATTAATTATAAGCTCAGAGTTCTAGAGATATTTTAAAAGGGAGTGCCTACAGTAACTCATGCTCCAACAGGCATAACAGCATCACTGTAACAGTATGAAATAAAAACAGCAAATCAGGGAAAGAGATAAAGGTTATTTTTCACACATAATGCATTGGAACTTCTCAACTGCCTCTCTTCAACATTCAGCTTTAGGTCAACAATGCTGAGGGATGCACTGCTATGTGCAGAGAAACACTTAAAAGTGTGCAATATGTGAAAACAACCTGAGAGAAAGATAGCAGCTTTGAACATGATGCAAGCAGAAAGTATGAGTGGTTCATGATTCTTTGTCAGAGAAGTTTCAGAGGAAATATGGCAAAAGAAGCACCAAGCAATATAAAGGAAACTGTTCATTCATGCTTCCTCTCTCTGGCACTCACCGAGAGGAAAATTAAAATGAACAGTTTAAAACCACACGTCATTACTCAGAGGTGGCCTTATGAAAACCTAAATTTAGTCTTTTTACAAAAAATTTCTCATGGAAGGAAATGAAAGTTTATAGCAGTTAATTCATTTAATTACAAAAAGAAGACAATACATTTCTATTATGTAAACAAAAGGACACAGAATTATAAAACTCACTTTAACAAGTGATTTCCAATAGGTAGTTTTATTTTTAAGAAAATGAACAAGAATAATGCTTATCAGATACCATAATGTAACCTGATAACCACTATGAAACTTACAAAATAAAATTTCAGCAAAGGCAATTTAAACAGGAAGAGAATAGGTGAGAAAACTCAAAGAGAACCTAAACAGCTAAAGATACCTACAGGGCTGGTACCTGGTGGAATCTAAAAGGCAAAAATACAAAACAAAATGAAAACGAACAGTAAACCGAGACACTTGGAATCCTTATAATGTTTACTGTTGAAATAAGATTTCTTAAAGCAAAGGAGCAGTAGACTACCAAAAACATTCAGTAACTGGGTTGTTCAATTTTTTTGTTCTAACAATTGCAAGCTTAAATGGAAACCAACACGCATGCCAGCTTCTGAATTTCTGTTAGCACTTGCTCACTATCATCAAAACTGCTGTTTCTCTGCTGATGGAAGAGGAGCCACAAACCAATAGAAGTTACTTCTTCTGATGGTCCTATTCAGCTGCAAACTATATGATACAGTAAGGGCCCAGTACCTACAGACAATACTTACAGAATTACAAACTGGGACTGTAATAAACAGTTAGCCCACTTCCTTCAAGGTACAAATACATATGGTGTAACTAGAACTGCTAAATTTATAGGTAGGGCTATTCAACTGAGAAGATGTTTTATTGAGCACATCAGGGTTGCCTGTAAAGATGATGAACTTACCTAAACATATGCTGGTCCTGTATTTTATTACCATTTAGTCTATTATAAGACAATAACTTACTATTAATTTAATCAATATAATATATGTCATTCTATTTTGTCCAACTTATCTTATCCCATGACATTTTATGCATTGTATTCTATGTATTGTGCTTTTTTTTACATTTTATCATGTTTGCTGTTAATTGTTTGATATGGTCAATTGACTAATCAATACACTTTTAACTAACTAACTAACTAACTAACTAACAAACTAACGACTTCTTCTGATGACACTTTGTTTTTTAAAAAAATTAGATGATTTTCAGGGAATTAGTGGTCAACAAATGTTCTCATCCCGGATGTGAGAAAGACTACATGGGCAGTAGGGAGGAAGCAGAAGATATAAAGGTGTCAGTGAATAAAGAGTTGGTTGCATGAATTCCTAAGTCTTCTCAGTAATAAAGAAATATGAACACATTTGGTTTCTTATGACTTTTTCATATGCAAAACCATCTGCTTGGGTCTTTAGATTTATCCAAGGAAAGAAATAACATTCTTTGGGATGTCAATGTATCTGAAAATAGCAGAGCCAACAATGGGTTTTGATGTGGTCCATAGAAAGTGAGCACCATTTTGTCCATTTCTTCTGTTGATATATATTTCATGGAGCTTCAGAAAGCTCAATATTTAGTGCTAGGATCTTTAAAACCTGGAAAAAAGATTTAGGGATAAGCTATAAAGGCTAAGTATCCATCTTGCCTAATCATTAGCCGGGGCAAGGAGAGATCACTGCAACGTACTGGTGGCAAAGTTGCTGACATTTAGAATCACTGACTTCAGAATGACCCTGTCTTGCAGGGTCTGGTGCAGATTAGTTTCTTAAGCAGAAGGCCTACTCATAATTGCTCAGATTGAGTGCATCATTGGTTCAGATATACCATGGAATGGCAATATCCCATGAAACTGAAATTGATTTCTGCCTCTTGCTCCTGACTAGGACAGAACTAGTCTTTGTTGGTGCAGAACAACACTATTACAGAGTGTGCAGATTTAGCTCACCTGTGGTGCTTGAGTGAATTAAAATCTTATTTCAAGCAAGTTTTTCAGAGATATTTATCGGTGATGGCTGTCACCCCATGAGCATTACAGTTCTGTTCCATCCTCCATTTTTGCCACTGGCTGAAGAATTCTATCATTTTATGACAGAGTCATTATAGTACCATAGTAATACTATAGAGCTATAGCATTACACAAACTGAGTTAATGATCAGAAAAAAACGAGCTTCAAACCTTGTCTTCACCATGAACTTTCTGGGTGGATTTGGCTGTATCACTTTCTCTTCACCTGTACCTACTGTCCCATTTTTTGAATAGGTTTTAATAGTACTGACACATGGTACAGGATTAATGGCAGTGAGATGCTGTACAGAATGAGATTTGCACCCTGTGGTGTGGTACGTATAAGCTAAGATGAGGAGGGGCAAGAGGGTATTAATCCACTGTTTGGGTGAATAGAGATTTGGGTGAGCACCTCGGGGGGCAAAAGATTACTTAGCAACTCTGACAAGTAGGCTAATATTCTTCTGTCTTTCTGAAAGTAAAGTGTCAGTTACTTCAGAGCTCAGTGAGCTGCCTGGATGTTCTGGAAAAGTAGGGGCAAAACTGCCTGGTGTTGGTGACTAAAAGTCTATTAAATCCGGTTTCCATAATGAAACTTCTAAAATATAGAAAAATAAAGTAAACAAGTTCCTGCTCTGTTCAGTGTACCTGTACTGCCCAGGTACAATGCTCCTGTGTTCCTCCTGGAAGTTAGATATCAAGGAGGAAAAATGAAAAAAAAAATCCTAGTGCCTAGTGGTCTTTAGCACCTAAAACACTTGAGCTGGTGAAAATCAGCTGAGCTACTGGAGGCAGGAGCTTTTTTCTGTGAAGGATGTGGCTGTTCACAGAACGTGGCTGTTAAAAGTTATCCTTCCCATAATTGAGCTTCTGTACAATAATGAATTTAAGACCATATCAACATTTCCAACCTGTGGAATCGGGAGAAGCCAAACCCCACCCATGTTACATATTTCCTCTCACCCTTCTCTGTTTCCCGTCATGCCACACATGGATCACCAACTTTAATTTCTTCAGTATCACCCAGATTCAAGAAGCTAAACAACTAATTTAGCTAATAGTACCTCAGAACCCTGCTGTAGAATCTGACTTCAAGCATGCAAAACAAGTAATGGGCTTTAAAAATGTGTGTCACTAAACACAGAAGATAAGGAATTTGGGAAGTTACCCCAACTGTCTAGTCTTATGTCTGCTTTAAAACCTATTGCCTACTCTGCATGGGTGGCACAGGGTCTGAGTGGAAAGGGGTTGTGCCTCACTTAGGAGTGGTAGAATGAGCTTCCCACAGTATAATGTGCTCTGTTTTAGGTTTATGTTGGATGATGTGACCATCAGATAGACATTGCTAATGCAGCTATGTGAAGTACTGCTCCATATGGTGAACTATTTCAACTATTTCTATATACAAGCTATGTATATAGATATACATACATACACACAGATTTGAAGATCATAATATCTGTATTTAGACAGCTGTAGGATCTGTTAGGGTAATAGCTACCAAAGCTGCAGATGACGGTGGCAGTCAGCATTCCTCTCAAAGTTGGGGAGCGGGGTTGAGGCAAGTCCATTCTGTAAGAAGGTGTTCAGCTTATATTTTCCCCACTGAACTACTATCATCCTTCAAAAGACCTTCCTTTGTACAGACTATGCCCAGTGTGTTTTCTCATGAAAAAGAAATACTAGCAAGTCATGAAAGTTCTGCTTTTGCCAGTTTCAGACAACCACCTATTTGTATGATGCACCACCAACTTTTTTTTTCTTTTTAAGATATATTATTACACATTCAAATGGTAAACAAAATTCTAAACAGATTTGTTTTATTTTCTTGGCCCTTCCAAAAATTTATTTGGTCTCCTTTAAGCCTGAGTACTCACAAAATGATTATTTGCTTTCAGAATGGACCCTTTAGTGTGTCACATCATTGTAGAATGCAAAGATGCAAAGGAGGTCAGAGAGAGTATCATTAGTCGGTAGTTCTTGTCTGCTAAGAGGCAGCCATCAAATGTGATTGAATACATTCTAAGACATTAGGGAGGTGAATTAAAACTAGGAGGATCTAGACACAATTACATTATATTAAACAACTATACTAAAGAAGAGAAAAGGACAATGTATGTTGATCTGGAAAAGCTTGCACAAGACAGAGAAGAGTAGAGATTTGTTGGTGACCAATTGATATGGATTAAAACATTAGAACATCAGCTTTTCTGACTATTTCACACTTAAGTCTTCCACATAACTATTAAAGCTACAGCAGCCAAGTCCTCCGCCTCTAGCTATTTTAGTCTATTTGACAATCTATGGAGTGGAGAATGTTAAATCATAAAGCTGCCTGACAGTGACTCCAGATGAGTAAAAAAATCTCAGGAACTACAGTATCAAGACTCCTGCCACCTTTTTTTGGCACTGGCATATTCATGAGTTTGCACCCAGTCTTCATGAAATATTGCTATTTCCCCCCCTCAGTCCTTTCTTTTCCTCACCTCCTCTCCCCTCTCCCTTTCTCAGATCATATGTCATATGTCATACCCACTCATGAAAAATTTCAGAAATTGTTTTTCACCAATTTACACTGAATTTTTATTATTATTATTTAAGACTTATAGTCAATGTTCTGAAGTCCTTTAGCAATATTGCATTAGTGAAGCATTACGATCATTTTGTTTTAGTGCTAATAATCCTCTTTACTTCACTTGATCTTTTCTGAATCTCTGTCCTGGAAACATTAGCTGGGTTTACTTACCAGTGGCCACCTTTGCTAAACAACCTGGAAAGTGGGATGAAAAGCCTTTGTGGTGCTAGGAGCTCCCAGGAAATATTTCAGAATAAGGAGATCATCATGTAGATCTCCAAAATAAAATTGTCTTGTATAGGAACAAAACCTGGGCCTTTCAGAGAATTTATTTCCCCACTTGGAAGCACCTGGAGTTCATCTACAGCATTATATAAGACTTTATAATTGGAAATAGGTGCATGATCTATAGCTTACTTCTATTTCATTTCCATCTATCCAGAAAAAGTATATACTTATCTTTCACAATAATGAGTCAAACCTGTTGTTAAATTTTGTTCCTTATTCCTGTCTTAATCGGTCCAACAGTCTGAGCTAACCAAACAGGTCTCTTTCACAGCCACTACACATTTTCATTACTTCTATTCTAGCCTGGACTCAAAACACTTCAGTTGTAAAAGCCTTTAGAGAAAATATTACCTTCCTCCTCCTACAGATTCTAGAAAGATGTGATTTGCTGGAAATAGTGTTTGTATTAAAGGAATGTAGAAGGAGGACAAGCTGTTTAGAAATGTCTCTGAAAACTCTGAAATCTATGCTTATGCCATTCCTGTTTTACAACATATGCAATGGAGACATGACTGGCTTATTCACACCATGCAGTTACAGCTCTGTCATTCCACTTTAACTGCTATATCAACATCCTATGGAATTCTCAGAATCTACCCTATGGACAAACAGGGTAGTTCACAGAGCACATATCAGAGAGTATTTAAATGATACAAGTCAATACAAACCTCTTCTATATCATTATCCAAAGCTATGATTTGCAATGGAGAGGTCAGATTCTGATTGTATGAGATAGTTGTACCCACAGGGGAGGACTCTAAAATGAACCCCTCATACGTTGATTCTGTGAAGTAAGGTTTCTGGTTGTTTTCATCTAGAACTTCAATATGCAGATTGGCAAATGCTGGAAGAGGATGGCCATTGTCCTGTTCTGCCTGAAAAAGCAAAGCATGAATCTGTTACAGTTTCCACTACCACTTTCAATATTTGTCTATTTTTAGGATATTCAAATGCCACTTAATAAAATCTCTAAGCTTGTGCAGTTAATGGGATGTATCATAAAATACAAAACAATACAAAACAATTCAAGGGCTGTTTTTTTTTAAATGAAAAGCATTACAAACGCATGAGCAACAATATATAAATAGAGAAAGAGAGACGATTGTTCCAAGTAAAAAAAAGACTGCTTAAATGAATAATATTTTAAAGAGGCATCTAAAATTCGACACACTTTCTGACATGAATGACAGAGAGTATTTCAAAGGATGGATGTTACCACTGAAAAGTGCTATACTGTAGGTACGTTGACCAGCAGCATTCTGTTGGTTGTGAAGCAACCAATAAACCCTCTAGCAAAGTTCTCAGAGGTCATCATGAATTATTTTCCGTTTTGTAAGAATGTAGACTTGTACTATGGTAGAGCTGCACTTTATCTTCTGATTTGTGCTTCTTCCTACTTTCAACAGGCTCCTTTCAATTCCTCCTTATCGTCTGATTGCCAACAAGTATCTATATGAACACATTATCAATGCTTTAGTATGACTAAATAAATAAATAGGAACAAGAGTGGATTTCAGTGGTTGCTGTTACTAAAGTAGGGAGGAAATTGACTCCCAACTGAATAGTGTCATTCATGACAGCACAGCAAAATTAAGCTTTCCTCTGGGGAACATTGTTGCAGGGGGACAGATCCTCACATATGGATTTCACTAACAGAGATGGAAGATGAAGGAGTGAAGATGTAGATGTGCTTGCATAGGGGTAAGACACACATGAACAGTGGTCCTCTGATATGTAGACGTATTCAATAGGCTAGTTGTACAAAAGACAGTACTTTTGTATCAATAAAATACATCAGATTTGTGTATCAAATTTGCGTGGTAAAATGAAACTGTAAGCTTCAGTAGTGATGTGTGTACCTTTTCCTCCAGTCTTCTGGAAATAAATAGGCAAACCATGAATATTTTCCTAAAATTCCCAGCAGTTTGATAAATAATTCTGCATCTAAATCAGGTGCAGAATGATTTGGGACCCTGCCACAGTGCCTGATATAGATCCTCACTGATTCTTCAATTATCAGAGGATGCAGCTGCAAGTATATACAGAAGACATATAGGGAAGTCAGAAACCAAAAAAACCTACACTATTCATGGTTCCAGCATATTCTGCAATTCTGTAGCACCTAGTCTGAGCCTCTGTCATTGCTGCCGCATCATGGTGGGTTAGGAAACTGAGGGTAGAAGCAGGAGGGCTTCTGTCAAGCACAGAACCAAAACAGACCAAGATGTCCCGCTGCATACTCCAGAGGACCTATGTAGAGCCCTAACTGGGTCTTGGGACTGTAGCAGATGCCAAATGGGTTCTTTATGCTTTTATCACATGATACCTCACCCTATCAAAATTGTAAGACTGAAGAAAAAAATTACTGGCCAGATGACCACAGCACATTCTAAATTAAATAATTAAAAACACACTATCATTTTAAAGAATAATCATTAATCTTCAGTATCAAAAGTGATTTTGTTCCTGTTCTTTCCAGTTTTATACTGGTTTAAAATAAATAAACCTGGGGAGCTGGTATAAAAAGTCTCTGATCATACTGGCAGCTGACAAAAAATATTCTTGGATAAACAAAGCATGTATGAATCTCCAAAATAAAATCAGAAAGAGTAGGATCAAAATCTGGGGCTCTCTGGTTTTTTTTTTAATCAGTCTGGATGTACCCTGTATAGTGTTTTAAAACACAGTTATCATCTCTGCCCCAACATAATCCAAGCTACCAAAGCCTTTCTGGCCTTCATGCATACACGTACAGTGAAACATATGCAGAAAAATGAAAGAGAAATGTTTATGATTGCTCCTGAATGAGATTCAAAATCTTATCTATATACAGGATTTATTTGTTCATGCTCATATATTATTTCTTATTTGAATTTCTTGGACATTATAGCCACCTAACCTCAATGAAATTAGCATCACTTCTTTTTTGCATAGCATTTTAAGCATTTCCATTAGAAAAAATTAATGAAGGAATGACAAAGAAAAAATGATATTAGTAGTCCATTGCCTCAAAATGTAGTATTTATGATGAATGAACAAAAAGTTGTTATTCACTAGAAAGTCAGTTTTGACTCATGTCCATTCAGTTTTGCCTCTGAATGGAGACTTTCAAGAGCCCAAGTCATCTATAGCGTTGCTCATATCTTTCAACTCAGGGCGGTGCTTCCAGGCAGTGATGTAGACTCAAGTCAATTGACTCGGACTCAAGTCAGACTTAAGTCACTTCAGTGACTTGACTTGGACTTGACTTGACAAAAAGTAAATACTGACTCAACTTAACTTGAGATTTGCATATTTTTAGTAACTGACTTGCTGCACTTGGTTCAGTAAAATAACACATTCATCCAGAAACCTTACAATTTACTGGTCACATGATGATCTGTCTCAAGATCAAAGTGTGGACATATTTCTTAGAGGGAACAGCAAATGGACTAGGCAATGGGCTTGAGATGAGGTTGAGATCTCCTTAGCATCATGTCCCCACTACATATAGGAGGAGCTTTCTGAAACTTTTCCAAAGAGCAGAAGGCAAGACTTGTGCCCAGAGTGCAGGGCACATATCTCAGAGGGGAACAGAAAATGTGTTAGGCAATGGGCTTGAGGAGGAAGGATCCTTCCTTCTAAAGCTCTTGAAGCTTCAGTAATGGGGAATAAGAAGGATCCTATTCCCCACCTCTTACTTTGCAAATGGGAAGTAAGAAGGACCCTATTTCCCACTTCCGAAGCTGCAGATGGCAAAATCACAAAAGAAGAGGACCAACTCTATTTAAATTGTTAAAACTGATTTTATTCAACTCTGTCCAGAAATTCTGGAATACAGGTTGAGGTATAAAGTTGGCTCCCCGACTTGAGACTTGACTTGAAAGTGTCTTCAAGGACTTGAGACTCGACTTTTAAGACTTGAAGGTAGAGACTTGAAGTAAAAGACTTAAATACACCACTGCTTCCAGGATTGCGTCAATCTGCCTGTAAGAGATCCCTCACCTTTTCCTACAGCCTTCAACTTATACAAGCACTGTTGTCTTTTCTAATGAGTCATGATATGTCCAAAGTGTGATAGCCAAGAAGACGTTGCATCTCCCTTCAACTTTTAGTGAGAACTCAGTAAGTACCCAGTTGGATAACGTAGAATACTAGATTGTTAAAAACAAACAAGCAAGCAAGCAACAATCACCACTACCACCAAACAACTAACAACTTATAATTTTGAAATGCACTGAAGCTTTCCAAACATCTATGCTGCAGTACTGGATTGACATGTCAGAAGCACGTGTGTGCGTGTGCGCGCACGCGCGCGTATGCTTTCTTGTTCAGGATCATAACCGGAAAGAACCAACCGCCCTGCAAATCAGTTATGTGATTAATAATGATACTGAATATAAATAGAGGCAAAAGGCATCCTTGAGAAGTGACACTTGAGGTTAGGGCGGAATATATTTACACCTCTTTTAGCTTGACCTTGAGGGAAATTCTATTATTCAATGCTTTGATAAGACACAAAAGTCTTCAATCAATATTCATCTGGCTGAATTTATACCAGTCAGCCTATCCTAATAAGATTAAATGCTGACAGAAGGGCATAGCAAAACTGCAGATACAATTTTTTTTTTAAAAAAATCATTGCCTATTTAACTATGACTAAGCATAATGTCAGCCTATAGTTGACCTTCCTTCTCTAAACCAGTCTATATGTTATCTGTTCTTTTATGCTTATTTGTTTAGAATATACTTTGCATAAATTTTGGGTACAGTGCTTATACAACTAATGAAACAGCAACAAGGGCTCTCTACACCTAATTTCTGAAAGACAGATGAAGTTCCAAAGCAGTATTGTTAATAATTTGCCAATTTCACAAGGACTTGCTCCAACAAGTCCATCTTTGTTGTGGATATTCTACTGGATAAAATAAATATCTAACAAAACCTTCATCCATTAAAGCTTTAAGCAATTTGTAAAAGAAAAAGAGACCAGGACTCTTAAGATTCAATCTAGAAATAAAAGAAATTGAAGTGCACTTGCAATTTTAGAGTTACAACTACATGGAGAGATCTTTCTTGTAGGAAGAAAAGTGTGTATGTATATGCACATGGATGTCTCATATCATGTGACTATTCCATCCCAAATATTTTGCAATATGTATCCACAGTGGAAACACTGTGGTTTGCTAGCATGTCTATATATTGCAGAATTCACACATGAAAGACCTCATCATACAAGGCAGTCTAAATACAATTTCTCCATGGAACTTGTTTCTTTGAAAATATAGAAATGGCCTGCAGTCCTCTCCATCCATATGATGTCTGTCCCTGATTTATACACAAACATTCTTTGAAGAGCAAAAATATAAGACATAATCCACCCAGCCACTTCTCCTGAAGCAGGCACACTGCCAATACACTTAGCAGTTACCAGTCACTGGAGGCCCTTCTGTACCTCAGATAAACATATTTTTCATTAAAATTATTTAATCCATTAAAAACAAACAAACCAAAAACCCAAAAAACCCTCAAACCCTGTTTTCAATTCTACTAATCGTTCAATGGCATTTTAATTTTTGTATATTTATTGCCATCAGATTTATTTACATCTCTTTTAATTTCTCTAAGTCTCCTCAAGTCTCGAGATGGAAAAAATTTAGGAAATAAATAAATATGGACAGATTTGTATAATCATATAATGATTTGTAGCTATAGATGCATACTTGAAAATAGTTATTGCCATTCAAACAGAAATGCAATACATCTCAGTACAGTAGAGAAGATTCACCAGAATGCTATGGCTAGTCCAAAAATGAGCAGATCTATTGAACCAATTATTGAATGGCGAGACAAGATGTATGCAATTCTCATTAATTCAATGGACATTTTCTAATTGGAGCTATTAATGGCATTCAGGTCACTGTGATGAGATGATCTGGGTGCTTCCTCAGTCTGATGTCTCAGGCCCTTTCTGCACACTACTTTTGTCTTGAAGTTGTCCAGTGGAGATCCTGGCAGGAGGTCTGCCAGGAGAGGAGCATAACAGGAGATTCCCCTCCATATTGGCTGGCTCCCTGGAGCACAATGGCTACACTTCGTCCTTTTGCTGCACAGCCAGGTACTTTCCCAGGCTGCACTGGGGCAGGAGGCACAGCCATTGCACTTCTGTGGCTTCCACAGGACATGTAAGTCTGGGATAGTGGTGTGATTGTGTGCCATTGATGGGGAATACCTGTCAATAATTTAATCTGTGATGGGAGAAGGACAGGACCATGACAACATCATGCAGAAGCATTGTTGTGGTCCCATCCTTCTCCCAGTCCCATGGTGGGATGGGAGGGTACTGCAGAAAAGGCCTCAGTATTTTGTACTGGTGACTAATGCATCAAGAAGGATAACCTGATATGGACATAGTAGGGGATTCCTTGTTGAGGGAAACAGAAGCAGAAGCAATGGTTTGTGGGCCTGACAGAATTTCTTGAGAGGTGTGCTATCTCTCTGGGGGGGGGGATGTGATGTAACTGAGAGGCTGACAAGATTTGTCAAATCTACTCACCATTACCCTTTCCTTTTGGTCCATGTGGGAACCAATGACATTACAAGTTGTAGCTTCAGAACATCACAAGGGATTAACAAGGCTCTGGGTAGGAAGCTGTCATTTTGCCTCTCCTCTCAGTTGAAGGACACAGCCCATGAAGGGAGAAAAGACTAGTGGAAGTGAATAACTGGAACCTCATGTTGTGTCACTTGGAATGGTTTGGCTTTTTGGACCATGGTCTGTGGTTTCATGCAAATGGACTTCTGACAAATGATGGGTTACACCTCATGGCAGTTGGCACAAACATTTTGCTAGGAGTCTCATCTAAGGCGACTGATGTCTCTACACTAATGAACAGAGCATGAGAAATAAATGAGATGAACTTGAACCTTACACACAACACTGCAAATATGGTATAACAGGTGCTTATTTAAGTTTTTTTTCTCCCACTGTCGGGTTCTTGTACTATTCACTCAACTCGGCATTCAGGTATTATCTCGCAAATTTAACTTAATTAAAATTAAAAAGCACACAGCATCGAGATGTGCATCCCCAGGGGCCCTTACTTCAACTGGCCAGCACAACACTCACCTAGAAGAATTTCTTCAGCCATCCCTAGACTGTGGAATGAACTGCTGCTGGAAGAGATTTGACATCTGAATATGCTTCTGAATTTAAAGCATTAATAAAAATCAGTCTCTTCCAGCAGGCCTATTCTGATGATTTTAAACTGTGAATTTTAACAATGAATTTTAAATATGTATTGTCTGTATTTAGGTATTTGTAATTTTTTTTCTTTTAAGATGATATTCATTTTAACTACTGTTTTAATTGATGCTCTGTTTTTAACAGTTATATGTCAAACTAATGTGGTCACCACCTTAATCCACGGGTAGAGGTTGGCAAAAAAAGATCATGCTGATGATAATGATGATGAAGAATATTATTACTACTATTACTACAACTGCTACAATTTATACCACATTTCAGATGTCTAGGTTTCACAGAGTTACACTTGAGAACAACCTGCACACATTCATTCTCTCTTCTTTACTTGTATAGATAATGGCAGGCATCCTATTGGTAAATCATGATGATGTAAGTTGCATTTACTCCAAAAAATGAATTGTTATGATGTAAAGGCAACTTACATCATAACAATTCATTTTTTGGAGTTGTAGCACAGGTCAGAATTTTCTGTTGACCATACAACACACAACCCCTCCTCCCACAAAAGTCCCCTTTTCTCAGCTGCAGCCTCCCCCTAAACCTGGTAATATCCTGGTGGTAGAGAGCAGAGGGAGCATAAAACAAGTGTCCATCTATTTTCCTTTAGACGGACACAGAGCAATGACACAATCCACAGGAACCTCTGGGGGACCTCTGGGGAACCTCTGGAGGTTCTGTAGATGGCTGTAGCTGTACATCCAACTATAGGAAAATACCTGGACTCTTGTCTGCCACTGTCCATGCTCTCCACCAACCAGGAAATGGGAGGGAATCATTGCAAGCAGCTGGATAAAGGACTCCAATGGATGAGTGCAGCCAATATTTCCAATATACATATCCACCTTCCAATAAACCTATAGTATGATTCATTAACTGAACATCACTCTGATGGCTCACAAACAATGAAACCAATAATTAATCCAAAAAGCATAGTTTCAAAGGAACAACTAGCTATAGAAATAGAAAGAAGAAGGCATTTTCTTTCCAATGCAGACAGTGTAAGATTGATCTGGATAGTGATGTCTTTCAGCACCACAATTAAAATGGCAGAGAAAACAGCTTAGATATGTTGGTCTAAGTTGGCTTTCTGAATAGATATGTACTCCGATTTAAATACAGATATTTTGCTGAGTTACACACTACAAAACAGAAGCCCAAATAAGCAAATTTGCCACATCTGGCCAATTTAATGGATCTTTCAACCCTGTTGTGTTAAATGATACTATTCAACCATGTGATATATTATTGGTCTTACAGATTGATACCCTTGCTTATTATCCACTCAGCTGCACACCAACCACAGTAATTTAAATCTAATAATGCCTGTAAAAATCTTCATTAATAATACAGCCAGTTATTAAAGGACTAGAATATGACCACGTACTACAGTAATTGATTTCTTAAATTGGTGTAGTGTTATTGTGCTTGGTTGCTCTAGAACTGATGTGATTTGGTTAAAAACTAACAGGTCTTTGCAAGTGTCAACTGTAACCCATGAATTTTTTTAAAATGTTCAAATGAAACACAAGAGCTCTAGCACCTAACGAACAGAACTTAATTTTTTAATAAAGATATTTCCTGAAATTAATACCATCACTAATTGACATTCCTTAACAAATACATTGGAAATTTGCTGCTTAAAGCTTAAATCATAGATGCTTCTATTCAAAATGAGTCCCATTAATTTTAGTGAAAGCTATTCCCAGGAAAGGCTATATTAGACCGCAAATTAAGACTGTTACATATTATTGTAGACAACTCAGGCCAAGTTAGTATTTACAAAGATAAACTGCAATATTTATCAAGATAAAAATAAGAATAAGTAGCCTGTTAGAGTGTACACACAGTTCAATGTTGATATATTTCTTCAGTGCACACTTCAGACAGAATTAACAGTTAACTCTCTGCTCAGAAACAGTTCAATCATATATTTAGACTTTCACAAAAGGCACAATCGTCATCCAACAGCACTTTGGCTAAACGCCCACCAAAGGCTTAACCCTCAATCTAGGTCAAACTCTTCTGACCACATCTTACTTGGGCTCAATTACTCCTCTGCCCGTCACTAGGCTTCCACTGAGAACTAAACCTCCCAAAATGACCACTCTCTCTGGAAGATTGAAGGACTCTACTCCTTAGCAGCTTGCTATGGTTTCTGTGAAGGAATCAAAGCACCCACAGGTACTTGGCTTTACATATATTTTTTCTCTCATCCATAACAACAACAACAATAACTATTATTATTATTATTTATTTATTTATTTGTATCCCGCCTCTCCACACAGATTGAGGCGGGCTGAGTGTGTCTCCTGAGGTGTGATTCTGCTTGCCCAGCAACCTGCTTTAAGGCTGCTCTGGCACTCCAAATAGCCAAACCCCTAGAACTTTGTTACAATGACAGAATTGTTTCCATCAATTATAAGTGAACTAAGTAATTACTTAAAATACTGAGGTTTAAAAAAAACCCTTACATGCCTCAGAAAATCCAAGTGTCAGAAGAACACATTCCCATAGCTGTAAACTATGTTACTGTCTTACAAACAAGTCTACTTCAGCCAAATGTCCCCTGGCACAATGTACAGCAAGGGTGGGCAGATGTGGAATGCTAGGAGGCTGCATTAGCTTCTCAGAAGATCTTGGAGGGTCACATACCCCAGTATATCCTCCCCCACACAAGAAGGACTGCCCTCAAATGCTGCTGAACACTTTATGGGGATATAATTGACATTCTTGCCATGTTCTCAGACCCCATGAGCCATATGAGCCCAAGATGGGCCTATTTTTGACAACAGGAAGTAAGTGAAATAACTTCCGATTTCCTGTTCCAAAAAAAAAAAGACAAAAAAAACCCTTTCCTGGGCACAAATTGGGTCAGGGTGGGAAAACAATGAGAAAAATGCCCCCCATGCCCCTTGGAGGTCACTTGGGGGCATTGAGGGGCAAAAAGACCTGGAAAAAAACCTGCATTTTTAAACCCCTAAAGGGTAAATCCATACTTGCTCATCATGTAAAGCATACATGATCTCTCTAAGAACATGTAGCTTGGTGTTGAAATTTGGCCAGCAATATTTAACACAATGCATTAAAGTATTTCAAATAGTATTTTTAAGTACTTCCCAGAAAAAGTGCTCTAACTGTGTATAAATAAATATTGTTTTATTTCTAGAATGGTTGTTGACTAACTGTGCCTACTTATACAGCAGTAAGTCAAACTGAACTCTTAGGAACTTATTGCTGAGTAAATACATATAGGTATTTATACTACTAAGTTATAGCAGTTTGATACCACTTTAAATGCCAAGGAATCTTGGGAGTTGTAGTGTTTAAAATTATTTCCAGTACTGTGCTGAACTACAATGGTAGAGGTCTCTATGAGAGGAGTCTAAGTGCTTCATCTCAGGATTGTATATAATGCCATGCAATAATACAGTTAAAGAAGTATTACAATGCTATAAATGCGTAATCTAAATAACACCCTCACTCCTAAAAAGTATTGCTAGCTTTGTGTTTCTTAAGCACCAAGCAGTACATCACTCCAATACCCACCACCTTGTCAAGGCAACACTATCATCATAACAATTATTAAAAGGAAACACACCAGTTTACAACACGTCATTAAATTAATCATACATTATGAGTCACTATTTTTAAAATACTGCCTAGACAGAAATCTGTTTATAGTTCAAGAAAAGAATTTTCACAGCCTCCATGGACTTTACTATTTAGCATTATACCAATGCATGGAAATGAGAATTCAGTTGAAATTACCTTAATGACCAAATCAAATTTCTGGTGCAAATCCCTGTTTATTGGCTTTAGAAGACTGAGTACAGCAGTTGTAACATTCATGCTGAAATACTCTGAATAATCCTCAGGAGTCCCTGTGAAAAAAGACAGTGAAGTTAGAACACATAAGTAAGATGAAGGATCAGTATGAGGAATCACAACTTCAATTTAAAAAAATATTCATGACATTTGTCAATAAAGAAATAAAATTGTTCCACTGGGTAAAGAAATTCAAACAGCAAAGTATGTGTACTGACAGATCGGCATACAAGCAAAAATTCTTTGTGATATGATATGGTGATCATCATTTTTGATAAATATGGGAATCCTCATGAGTCTTTCTCTTTCCATAAGAAACAAGCAGAAGCATTAGTTTGTTAATATGTTTACTGGAGTATTGTACTGAATATAGAAAACTGTACAAAGCCAGAACACTGATCAAATATTGTCAGTATCAGCCTTCTCCTCCTGGGCTTCCTACAATTGAGTTCAACTTACAACTCCTACTATCTTCACTCAGCATGACTAATGACAGCATGGGCTGAGAATGTTGGGAGTTGTAGTCCAACATATCTGGAGGGACATAGGTTGGAGAAAGGTGGTTAAAACTTATTGGTAATAGGTATATGGGAAGTCCCTGCCTTTCAGCACCCTGTTATTTGACAACTCACTCTTTTAGTGCTTCCAAATTAAGGACAAGTTCCATTACTTCGATGGGGATTCCATTCTTTCATCAGTTCTTCTGCCTATGGAGGCTCACTTGGAAACACTCACACACATGCACAGCTTGCAAAGTGAGCTGAGGGGGCAGGGGGAAGCACTAAGCCGGTTGTGAGACTGCAAGCAGCATATGCATGGTTGGTCCCAAGTGAACCCCCATAAGTCCTTCATGCTCCCTACAGTACAGTATGTGGGTTCCACTTTTCAACCAATTCTATTTTCTGACAGTACTCCAGGTCCTAACCTGTTAGGTAAGTGGGGGAAGCCGGCACAGGGCTTTGGAGAGCAGCGTTTCCATCCTTACCTTGCTTTGTTGTTGCAACATATTTATTTCCTCTTATCAGCTTTTTTTAAAAAACAACGACTTACTCTTGCACTATTTTCTATAATTATATATTATACATGTGACTGTTTTAGCATTTTAACTGGTTATTGTAACCTTATGAGACTAGCCACTATAAAAGGTAAGATAGTAAATAAAGTGGACTGACAGAAATAAAGTCAGAGGACTGAACATGCAAAACATGCCCTTTGCTGAAAGTCCTCAATTTTCCAGAAATAGCCCAGTGACTATAGTCAGTGTTTATCCATTACAACAAAAACGTATGTGATATTTCCAGTATCTGAAAGATGGTACACAAGTAATGTACAGTAATGTGCTATTGCTCTCTTCATACACGTATCTAATGATAAAAAATGTAACAACTCTGAAGGGAAAAAGGAATACAGATGACACCTATTTGCAATGTAACAAGTACAAAAGAAACCAAAACAAAGCCCCTCACACAATCTCATTTCTTTCCTGCAGGAAACAAGTTTTTAGGATTATTTTCTTCCAAGCCCTACTTTTCATCTACAAAGCCCATTTCTCCCAATGTAGTCGCACTTACCAGCTTTGACAATTACACCTCCTGTTGTGCTCGAGATCTGTGCATAGAGATCATCCATGCACAGAGCAGATGAATGTCTCCTTGCGTTGCAAGCACATCTATAGAGAACTAGGTTGTTTGTTTTTCATGGCTTCATTTTGGAACAATGATCTTCTACAAAAAGCGATGCAATGATTAGGATATTCTTTTAAAGTTACTAAATGACAGCATTGATTTGCTGAGATCTGAGCAATTAAAACAATTTCTAGAGATTTCTAAAGTCTTATAAACACTTTTGGAGGTACTTTAATTTTGCAAACCAAATAGTTTAAAATAATTCACTTATAATTTTTTTCTGTTTTTCTAGAAGATCATGGCACATAGTCTTGCATTTCCCTGGCACAGGCTAGAAGACTTCTCTGACTCCCAGGAGGCAGAAAGCTGAAGCAACACTTCAGTTCCAGTTTACCCCCAACATCAGACCCATGCCTTGATTTATATCAAACTGAGTCCACATTAGGGAGTACAAGTGGCTTCAATGCCAGGGGTGCAATGAAACCACTCTGGGGTTTATTCCAGATTTAAAAGGAATTATCCCTCAAATAGGTTCAGAACCTTGGACAGCTTCCATAAAACCCATAGTGAATTCACTGTACCCTGGCACGAAAGCCATGCTGTGCTCTTCACAGCTCCTAGTTGTTTAGACCATCTTGCTAATCCGTTGGCCCATGGAGACTCGATTTATAAAGAGGATTTCTTTGCTTATCCCTCGCAATTTTCTCCAGGCAAAACAGCTGCTTGAACTAAATGTATCATCCTTTCAAGACTCACGCTGGGCTCATGCTTCCAAAGGAACAGAGAGTATGGGGAATATGCATATATGTTTCTACACAGCACCAAAACATCCAAGGTTATTTAAGAGTGTTCCTTCTAATACCAAACACAGGAAATATACAAAAGCAAAAAAGGTACAGTTGGCTCTACACTTTTGCAAGTTTCACTTTCACGGATTTGGTTATTTGCGAGTTTCTCCAACTCCTGCCCCCTCTCCCCAGTGCTTCTTTTCTGGGGGAACCTTCCCTCTCAGCAGCTCTCATCAGGTTACATAGCCTTTTAAAAACCCACCCCTGATCCTTTTCTTCTTCCACCAGCTGCTGCCTGGCTAGCTGATGGTTCACAACCCAAATTCTCTCCTCTTCCCACCATACTTCAAGTCCCTTCCCACACACACACACACACACACTTTGATATTTATTTTTCCACTTTTGTGGTGGTCCTATGCCCTTAATCCCAGCAAATCTGGAGGACCAATTGTATATATAAAAATATAAGATATGATGAGAAACCAATATCTTAAAACTTGATATTAATGCAAAGCCAACACAGAATGGAGTGAGCATAGAAGGAGACTGAGTAAGTGTGCTATCTATATAATACTAAAAGGATTAAGAAGAAACTAAATTCTTGAATTCGAAGCATTCATTGCAGTGAACACATTCATGGTATAGAGGTGGCATGTTTTAAGCAGGAAACAGTACTGTAGGATCCAGAACTTGCAGAAGGATTCAGCTCCGTTATGACCCTGCAGGACACTTGCCACTCATCTCTTCCCCAATTTACTCATTTCTCCTTTTATCGCCACTGCAGAGAGTGGAGATGACTAGCCTGGAAAATCCTTGAGAAATTCACACTGTACACTAAAATGAGCTCTGATTGTCTTTGTCAGATCATGGGACGAAAGCAATGCTATGCAATGAATAGGAACTATCAAGCCATTGTAAAAGAAAGGGAGAAGAAAGGAGGATAGACCAGCTGTATTCTATTATATAGGAAGAAGGAGAAAGTCAATTGTTCTGTAAGTCTGGCAGCTAAAATACAGAAGACCAAAAGCTGGGATGTTTGATTCACTTTGTATGGTCTATACTGATGTTGGAAAAAAATGTTATGCAAAGCAGTGACAATTACAAGCCACAGGTACCAAGGACCATCCTACAAAGTGTACTTCCGAAACTCACTTTTTGCTTCTGAGACAAGCTAGGACCAGAAGTATTTCAGTCAGTATGGGTAGGTTAATCTAAGAAGGCTTTCTTTAAAATAAAATGACAGTTACTCTACTGTTGACAGTTCATTCACGCACAGGATAGATATGTTTAGTTGAATGGAAAGGTTAAAATAGAATGTTAAAATAGAAATCTTAGAAGAATTATTTTTTAAAATTGTGGTGTTGTGGGGAAGCCCTGAAGGCCTCTTTAACCTTGTAATGAATTTAGTGGATTAACCACCACCACCACCACAACAAAATCCACCAGAATTTCCAGATGAGATGTATCTATAGAAATAGAAGAAATAGAAGAACTCATGAACAAGACCATCATTCACACAAACAGCTTCTGTTTATTATTAAATGATTATATCCAGGGCTTCCTCATTCACTAGGCATTTTAGGCACTGCATCCAGAGCTTATGCAAATAGGATTTTAGGACCTATGAAAACATCAGTAGTGGTACATCAAGCTGAGGTGGGGAGTCAAATACAAGATTGCCTAGGGCCTATAAGAACCTTTATGTGACCCTGATTCTACCTCCCTTGCCATGGCCCCAGACTAGCAATGGCCAAGAACAACAGAAGAACCAGCTAGATAAGAAATACCAATGGTGTAGGCCACGAAGTTGCTAAACCCATACCCAACTCCAAATTGGAGCAAGTAAATCTAGAGCTCTTTGACACAGAAACACCTAAACTTGGACCTCCTCCCTAGAGATGGCACTCACCGAGGAGCCAACCTCCTTTTTACAGGGGCCTCATACTTCACAGTTCATGGATGAAATTCTTGTCCACAGTCATTACGTTTCAGGTCAGAGTACTATCCTATTAAGATTCTCTACTTCCCTGGAAAGAATTAGTTTGGCCCTGAAGGGCCGTAAGGCTTGCATTAGACACCAAACTCCACCATGGATAAATTTCTTTAAATATCTGCCCAGGCCCTGAAATGTCTCTGAAGTCAGGTTGTACTCAAGATGAGAACAAGATGCTACTCCTATTTCAGGCTCCTGTATAACATGCCAGACCTCTAGTATAGGTCTCACCGACACTTAGGAGAGGCTTTTCAGGATACAGAAGGACTAGCAATGCAGATCAATAATGTATATGTCCTGTTGTACAACTGGATTTCTGTTTGCATTTCTTTGAATTTGATACTAAAGCTACCCCTATGCATGAAGGATTTTATTTCCAAATACATATGCATAGGCTTTGGCTGTAAAAAACCCACATTAACAGGAGAAAGAGGTAAATATCAATAAGAAAAAACAACAACTAAGTTATATCCATAAAGAGGAATGTCAGAGAAGTCTCAAGGAAAAAACTTTCCTTCCCACTCTTCTCTTTAGTATATACATATCCTTCTATACAACTGGTTTGCTTCTCTCTGATCTCTTCGGCACTGTTTCCACTTCAAACTTCTCTCTGAGAACTATAGTCTACAAGTGGCTAACTGTAGGATCTCACTAATATTATTCCATTTCAACTAACTGTTTTCTAGAATATTGGGTAAGTGTCTTTTCCCAGTATTTGTGTGCTTATATTTATATCTCACCCTTCCTTCCGTAAGCACAAGACTACATCCTTGGTTCTCTTCCCCAATCTATTCTCACAACAGTTACCTCATGAGGTAGGTCAGGCCGAGAGAGCATGTTTCCCAGAGTTGTGCACTGAGATGTACAGCTGACCAAGATTACAACCTGGAACTCACATGTCCTAGATATGCTAACCATGACTACACACAGGTTTTCTGTAACTTCCAGGAATGATCAGGGGGCTCTTCTTCATGGGGTTGCCTTGTTCTCTGCGCTTGTGTTCCCTGGAGCTGATTTAGTTACAAAATTCCATCTCTCCCTACTTCCATCCCCATTCTCCTGGTTCCACTGACCTCTCTATCTCCAACCAATGAATGGGACTCATCTGGTGAGCCCAAAATCACACAGTTAAAACTATTCTGTACTTTGGGGTCATTTGGAATGCAAGCAACTGCCCATAACCAGTTTAATGCCAACCACTGCCACCCAGGTGGATCCAACTGGGAAAAGCTCACTACTACTTCTGCAGCCCATGGTGAGTTACAGTGTCAAAATGTAGAAGGATTTATGACATAATTTAATTTACATCTTACTTTTTTTTCAGGCATGGAAAAAAAAGTACAGCTAAAATCTTATCATATAAAAGGTTCTTTTTTTAAAAAAAATATAAACAGTTTTATGAGAAGCAAACAGTTTAAACAGTTTAAAACACATTTTGAACAAACTGTAACACTTCTTATTTTGCCAATCACAATTTCCTACAGTATTACATGTTACGTTATTTCAAAATTGTCTCACAGTGGTAGATAATACAGCAAATCACTCATAGGGTTCATGACACGGAAGGGAACAATGGCTGCCATGTCAACTATTTGAAAGTGATTTTCATCATATGTAGTTGTTGGGCTATAGAAATGGAAACATTTAAATTACAGTTAATACCAGAATCTACAGTGTGCGTGTGTGTGTGTTTCAAAAATGGTTTTACTGATAAGTACTTATGAATGCCTTTTGCATATGAATACAAATAATAAAATATAATACACAAAAACATTTGAAAAACATATCAAAATCTAAGAAATGCCAATGTCTCAGAATGGATTGATCACACCTACATTATCAGTATTCTCCTGTGACTTTTTAAAACGCAATCTGCATCTTTAAAACTGACGGTTCCATTGCTTGGTAGTGTAGCACATGCTTTACACACAGATGGTTACAGGGAACATCACTGGCCACTGATTCATTTCTAGGCACAATTCAAAGTGATGATTATATTCTATTAAGCCCTATAAATCCTTCTATGAACTTGCCAGAGTCTGAAGATCCTCAGGGAAGGGCTTGCTCTCAGTCCCACCACCATTTTAGGCTCATCTGGTGAGGGCATGGGAGTGAACCTTCTGGGTAGCTGCTCCCAGGCTGTTCTATACTCTTCCAGGTTGCCCCACTCTGCTCTCCTTTCACCAGTAAAGAAAGACTTTTTTATTCAAACAGTCTCGAATGATTAATTGGTTGCAGGGAAACCTTTTTATGGGACCTATGTGTGCTGTAATTTTAATGTTACTATGTTTTTAAATAATTTCACATTTTTAAAAAACTGGTGTTTTAGTATGATAACCTTTGTAATTGTGCTTTAACTTTTTTACTATGAGGTTTTCGCTTATCTTGTTTTTGCCCTTTTGTAAGTTGCCATGGGTCCCATGCTTGGAGAAAGGTATCATAACAAGTGTAATAAATAATGCATAAATAAAAAAAATAAAAAGCCACATTCAACTCTTTTCATTCAGAACCACCAGAAAAGACCTTTGTCCAAGACTCTGGAGAGCAAGCAAATGTAAAAGTAGACAACATGAAGTTAGTGGAGAAGACAACTTATATAGCTGAGCGTAAGGCAGTTTTCTATTTTCCTTTCTAATACTTAGACTAATTACATCCTTTTCAGTACAAATCACTTTGAAAAGCATAAATCATTTTCCCCCTTTTATTTCTGATGTTTGGCTTTTTCTGACATGTTTTTGTCCTGTTTCATATCATGTAGAAACAAAACAAAACAAAAAATCAAGGCCAAAAGGAACCACTTCGCAGGGGCAGAACTATACGGATATCATAGCTAAAAACTGTTCCTGCTCCATCAAAGTAAATTGCTTCTGAGAAGTGTCCTCTGTAATTACAGAAACAGTTGGACTGATCTTATTTCCTCCACAGGACTTCTCTGAGTAAAGGATTTCCCACTTTCAAACCAACCACATGATAAATGAAAAGTCAGGTGAACACATACCAAGCCAACCATAATAAGTACATCAAATGGACTGAGAGGCATGAAATGTTCCCGCTCTAGAAATGAAATGTTCTTGCTCTATAATAAAATCAGCCCTCTGTTCATCTCTCTTTTGCTATCTGTTGCTCTTAGTAAAATATGACAGACAATGACAGTATAGCAATCCTAATATTAGATAGATGAATAGCAGTGAGGGTTTAGCTAATAAACACAAATGGAGAAGATACAAGTTCTGATGCTGTCAAAAGATAGAGGAAATAGATTTTTACAGCACAGCTGGATATGGGTAGAGTAAAGTGAAATAGATCACAAACTCATATTTGAATCTCTTAGGTGTATAATTATTTAAATTGCTCAGTAAGGATAAAGAGTGCCTGTAATCTTTTCCATACTTTTAAATGTTCATCTCCTAGAGTAGAGAAGCCTGTTGGGATACTCTTGATAAATGGAAGTGCTGCTGAGACACTACTCTAGTTGACAAAAACAGCTCTATAATTTGGTGCTACTGCTAGTTAGTCGTAGATCTCAGAAGCTTAAAGGTTTGTCACACATTGGCAGAGCACCTTAAATACACTGCTAAAAATACTTGACCTTGGGACAGAATGCATTGTAAGATCCAGGAGCCAGCTGATAGCTGACATTACATTCAAACGACTGAGTATTTAGAGTATGGAAATAAAGTACGTATCCCAAGCATCCCTTAGGCTTTGGCAGGAAAGGTCCCTCACATTTTATACTGGGTTTACTGGGCTTCTCTTAAACCCACAGGTGTATTTCTCTAGCATGCAGGTTGGGAATGATGTTGCCTCACCCTTTTTAGGTGACTGAAATAAAACCATGTGAGACTATGAGCTAGATCCATGAGTCTGTATGGGTCCCGAATGCCATTTTAGAGCACTCTTTTGACTTTTCTGCATTTTATTTTTAAAACGGGGCAGCACATCCTCCAGCGAGGACGTTTGGACTTCGGGGTGAACTGGGTCCGGACTACTTAAAGTATGTCCAGACTTCAGCCCGCTACGGAATGACCAGAACTGGTGGTTTCCTGTGCTATTGAAAGACCGATTAAAAGAGGCATGCCCCAGTCCATCGCTGCACTAATGTGTAGATCTGCAGGCTCATGCCAGAGCGAAGCTGCAGATCCTCCGGGGCGGGCTTCCAGCTGGCGAGCTTCTCCGGTTGGTGGAGACCCTCCACCAACCAGAAGCCTCCATTTTCGTCCCCGGAGAGTGTGTAGTGCGGGCACGCGCTGCTCCGGATCAGCGTGGATCGTCGGGGGGAGCGTGCCAGTCTGGTGAGTAACAGACTGCCCTGTTTTCCCCTCAAAGTGCAGAAAAGCCCTTTGTCTCAGCACAATGATGCCCACCTACACGCTATATACACTATATATGTTACGGTATAATGCTAGTTTGAATTTAGGGTGCTAGCTGAATCAAACGTAATCTATCACATTTTTATTCCAAGGGGTGATGGGACAATTACTGTTCACTGAAAATGTCAGCATTTGAGAACTTCTCAAAAGTAAAACTAACCATGAGATAGCTGTTGAAAGGAATTCCCATGCCAGAACTCAGCACCTAACAGAGTCACTATACACATACGTAGTCAACTGACTTCACCAGATGTACAGTCTGGGGATGAAATAAAACTGTCCATCAAAAACCCAAACACCAGAAACTTTATTCCCAAGCACTTCCAGAATACAGTTTGGTCACCTTCTGTCATCATCATTCATCCATCGTTCACAATATCATGCTGTGTTTCTAACTACCAACAGTTTCTACCATCTTTACACTTGCACTAAAAATTGATTTTTCTTCCTGCAATCACTGGTAACAACAGCCATACATTTCTATTAAAATGTATATACTCAGGATGCAATTTATCCTTCTGGCATACTGTATATTCTTCTGAGTAAACATGTACAGTTTCAGAAAGAAAGGGGTCACCAACTTAAATTCAATTTGAGTTATGTATCTATACACTGGGAAATAATTGACTAATCATATGCCATAACTACAAGCATGACATATGCGTCACTTCTTAGATCAAAATAGTCTGGAATCTATCAAACATTCTTTATAAGTAGGGGAAACAGGAGCCAAGAATTTACATAACATCTTGAGCCTCTATTGAAAGCTTACTTTTTCAATGCTCCCAAACAGCTTGTGCATTTCATTCTATCTAGTTTTGACATTCTGAATAAATTGTAAATTCTGTCAACCAAAACAGTATGCATACTTTCTTTTGCATTCCGTCTCATGCAGAAAAACACTGATCTGGTTATAATTTCTGACCCTTGTTTGTTGGCACTTTAGAAAAGTTGTGCTGCTTAATGATGTTACATTTTAAGAGAGACAGCTACATACATTTCACAGTTGTTCACATAACACTGCTGCTTCTAAGAAAGACGACAATAAGATAGAATGACAAAGATCATAGTCTCTATTTAAATAAAAAATGCTTTTCATGATTTTAAAACAACTGACTGTACAAGGTGATTTAAAACAGGCAGTGTATAACATATGAAACTTGATTTTAAAGAGTGATTCAAGATGAACCTTTGGAGGCCAACATAAAAGCTGACCAATCAGAGGAAGGCTGACTGGCTGACATTGGATCCTTCATAGCAGCCTTAGATTTTCACTCAAGTTTGAGTAGTGAGGATAAAAGTGTTCTCCCTGTGTTTATCCTGAATTCAGGTTTAACCCCTTATCCCACCATTTCCCCTTCAGTCAGCATACTTGCTCATGGTGCTAGTTTTGGGATGGGGTTCTGTGTTCATCAGTTAAAGCAATAATTGTAACATTCTGTTACAATTTGGAGAAGTTTTTGCATGGGAACTACTGCAGGTTTTTTGGGGGGCGGGGGGGCAGATAGAGCATGTGGACTCATCATATCCAGTTCTGGAATACCTCACTGGACCTTTCAAATACAGCTTATAAAGGTCACTCCTAGCTTGGGTATGTGATGCAGCTAGAGTTCCAGATAACAGAAGAGTCACACATTGGTTTTTGCCCAAATGGACTCCCATTTCAGCTACTCCAGCTGGTTTTCACTAGGTGGGTTAGATAAGCTAGATCACTGGTCAACAGGCATCAATGGATATTTGGATATGGGCCCATGTGTGCCCAGGACTCTGCCACTGTAACTAATAAAGTTACAGCCTTTTTCTGTTCCATCATCATGGGGATATATCTGTTAATGGGCCTGCAATTAAATGTCCCACCTTCAATTCAAATGGAAATGAAGTCACTGGATATCTATATACCTGATAAACTATATGCTACTTTCCTTTTCAAGGTAGTCACATATGCCAGAACAATTCGAGCATGAATAACTCTATGCAAACACATCTGACACAGCCCTACTCTGTGCTGCTGCAAGAAAAGGAAAATCTTGTGCCACAGGAGCTACAGCAGTGCACCAATAAAAATTTTGTGAGTCTTTTTATTGCAGCAAATCCTGGAAGTAGCATCATACAGACATGCACTGCATGAGTTCCAGTGCTGTGAGTGATCCATGCAGACCTATTTCAGTCTTGAATACCACCTGGAATTCAATGGCTAAGACTGCCCCAGTGCAAATCTCACTAACCGCTTGACTATTTCCATGCAGTCTCACATAGATTACAGAAATTACTGCATCAGTAGGCTAAAGAAAGAATGCATGACAATAGTTGTTTGTTTTGTACAAATAATAAAGGGAACAATAAATCTAAGGACTACAAAGTTAACAGAGATAATGTTAGCCAACTAAGGCCCTTTCCACACGTGGAGGAAGCCACGCCTGAAAACATGCCAAAACGGAGCTTACCTGGATCTGTCGCAACGTGAAGCAGCGCGAGTTCGCTGCTCCACACGCGGTGGTGTCCTGCGGAGTCCCGCAGCGTCCAAAATGGCGACTTCCGGCTGGCGGAGGCTCTCCACCAACCGGAGAAGCTCGCCAGCCAGAAGCCCGCCCCCCCGGTCGGTCTGCAGGTGTGCACTTGCATGCGCCTGCAAATCCACACCGGGTGCTGCGATGGGACTGCATGTGGCTGCACGCCCGTGCTTTTTAAAAACCACAAAACAAGTGGTTTTCAAAAAGCATGCGGCAGCGCCACTTCCGGTCGCCCCTGCGTGGATTGGGGTGTGGAACTACACAAAAGTAGTCCGCCCCAATTCACGTTACGGTGTAGACGACCTCTGTCAAAGGTCGCTCTACATCGTTTTTTTAACCCCGTGTGGAAAGGGCCTAAGGAAGTGAGAAACACAGGAAGCTGTGCAACACCAGGTCACCCTAGCTGGCTGCAAGCCTTGCTTACTCTGATCGACAATATTCATCTATTCATCTCGTACATTTATATACCACCTTCCAACATAATTTTCAATATAGTGAGCACAATAACAACTCTTGCACTAAACTATAGCAGTGCAGTATAGTAACCGGGCAGCATAAAGCTCAGAAAAAGTCTGTAAAAGAGATGATTCTTGAGATGACAGCTATAAGCCAGAGCTTTATATACTTCTGTCTCTGTGTCTTCAAGCTGTCTGGCAATTTATGGTGACCCCATGAATTTCATAGGGTTTTCTTAGGGAAAGAATACTCAGATGTTGTTTTGCCAGGTCCTTTCATTGAAAAATTACCTACAGCACCTGATATTTGTTGTTGTTTTCCTACCATCCAAGTACTAACCAGGACCAACCATATTTAGCTTCCAACCATGTTTAGATGAGTGACAATAGGAAGAGAATTCCAGAAACTAGAAGCTAAAATAATAAAAGTACTGCTCACAGGATGAACCTCAATACTCATGAAAAACCATCAGAAATACTCCTGTTGAGAGCTACAGTGACCAAGAAGAGGCATAAGGCATAAGACAATCCCTAACCCCAACTATACAAGGCAAGAGTAGGAACAGTGAATGGGTTGCATGTGGCCACAACCCTCTTTTTTAATACCTTCAGTCCACTTCAATTGTGCAAAACTACCTCAACACATGGCAGTTTTGATTCTCATAACTGCTTGCCTCCTCCGAAAAACTGGCTGAAGGTCAGCTCAAATTGAAGGTGAAAGTGTGAACACATCACTTTGAATGTGAAGATTAAATGTGTCATCGTAGCTTAAGAGGTGTGCATGGGGGTAAGAATGGGTTCATGCCATTGGTGAAGTTACCCACCCCTGCTTTATGGCAGGAAAAAACCTTTTGGTCTGGAAGTATATTGGATAGCTTATTGGGGTCTTTTCCATCACCTGGTAATGGATCATTAACTATAACGCCTGAAAATGATCCCAATACCTTCTGCATGTGCTCTGTTACTGAGTTGTGATTCCTTTTCATAATCCTGCTATGAAGTGTTCAAAACTGTCCTATGCTTAGAAATTGTTTTTAAATATTTGTTTTGTATTAAAATAATATACAAAAATGATAAATTAAAAAAAACTATCCTATGCTTAGAACCAACAAGAGCATCTGAAGAATCTGATACTGTTTCAGGGTGAGGCAATACAAATACCTCACAGATAGTGCCATCTCAGTTATCACATGTTCTCACTTGTGTTCAAGTGTTTTATGCCTATTATTATTATCATTTTAGTCAGCCCAACACAACAGAACAACAGAAGCTATATATATATAGGTAAGCGTTTCTTGGGCTAATATCTTTGTTTCATTATCTCAGGCAGAAAACTCCCTAAGAAATCTAAATCCTCAAATGACAGCAATCCAATTTGGAATAAACAACCACTATAAGGAAAGTGCACAATAAAATATTTGCCTAGAACAACACCAGCTACCACATTAGACTCAGCATGAATTTGTTATTAGGCTTCTATTCCGTGCTTAATCTTTGCCCGCCTGCTGCTGCTAACACAGTCTTTCTGAAAAGACAGTAAGATTATCAAATACCAACCAACTAGGATGGAATAGAGGATCCCAGGCCGATCAGAAGGAGGCTGGATGTTTCGATCCTGATCTATAGCTTGTATTGGTGGCGTGACATTGATAGGGTTCACACGTAGCTGTAATGAAAATTAGACATGTTACAATGGAATTTTTACAAGGGGTCAGGTTTTATCTAACATTAACTGCTATTGTTGTGTGTCCTGAAATGCCTATAATGTCCTGCTTGTGGATACAAGAGATACAGTTGCATGTCAGTCTGAAATATTGAATTCTGGGGATAGTACTCGACTTTGCCTGGGTTCAAAGCTACTAGCCACACCCACACTAGTGCTACTTCGCTTCTCTCTCTTGCCTATTTTTCTCCTTCCACATTCAATCTCTACCAGTTTTGCCTGGATTAGGAACCATTTATTCCTCCATGATGCTTCCCTTTTTCCTCTCTGCTGTCCCTGTTTTCCCCCCAGTTCAGATTCCTTTTCTTTCTCTCTGGTAATTTCCTTCCACAGGCTTCACAGCCATTGGGAGTTTCTGTCAGGATACTGCTTTTTCAGTTTTCTCAATCCAGGCATATTATGCTATGTGGTTGATCATAAAAAGGTTTAACAGGACACACACTCGTGTATGCAAACACACGAACCACTAATTTCCCTCCTCAGAAACACTGCTTTCAAAGGTTGCTTTATCTGTCATTTTCTTTCATTTTTTCAGGCAATGCAACATGCATAGTCTGGTGTCTAGTCTGATTATGACCTATGGGGCCATTTATGTGGCCCTCAGTTTCCACAAAGGTCATTCTTTTCCCATTTTTTTCTGCCAAATGCCCTCTAGAGGTCATGGGACAATTTTGCCATGCTTTTGACCCTTCCAGGCCATTTTAGACCTAGAAGAGGCCTTTTAGTAAACCAGGAAGCAACCCAGAAGTGATTAATTGTTACTTCCTATTGTAAAAAAGCCCCCCTCCGCACTAAAATGTCCCAGAGGACCAAAAACATGGCAAAAATGCCCCCCAGATGTTATTTGGGGACACTGACAAGGCAACGGCATGAGTTTGGTGGGAATTATGGCTCTCCAAAGTCTCCTAGGGGTCAATGAGTCCTCCTAATCCCAATCTCTGTAACAGTAAGCCACCAAAGGCCTCCTGCACATGGAAGAACTGCAGAGGATGTTCTGCCTCATGTCCCTATCATGACTCTGTTTTAGAGTTGCGATAAATTTCTGCACTACACACTTAAGTGCAATGATTCCACTTTCAACATCCTATGGGTTTGCAGCCAGCCCCCCCTGAAACTGCAATCCCCAGGATTCCAAAGGATGTTGAAAGTGGAATCATCGCGCTATAAGAGTGTAGTGTGGAAATGGCCTAAGTTAATACAAGGAATATACTCTACATGCTCAAAAACACTGTTAAAATATTAAGTATTAGTAAGAACTCTGTGTGACAATAGCAATGTCACAATTATATAATGCTTTTCCATAACATATCTCCTTAAAGATAGGAACTGGCTTCTCTTTTCAAAACTGAACTTGAGAAGTAATTGTTTTTTAAAATGTCCAAAGGGCTTTCCCCTTTTTACACAGTTACTAGCTACTCAGAAGTAAATGCTATTGAATTCAATGAGCTTACTCTTGAGCAAATGTATTAAGGCTAGATTGTAACTTGAAAGACAAAGTGACACTAGAAGGATGTTTTTATTTTCCATTATGTATCTCTGACACACATAATTACCCTGTTCATATTCAGAATAGTGGCAAGAAACCCTCCAACAGTCCTGATTTGGCAAGCATAGTCTCAATTAATATTCTGGTGTTCCACTTTTTCAGCTGCTTTTAAAATGTCCTGGTGTCTCTCACTTTCTCTCACTTTTCCCCTTTGTTCTCAGCTTACTTCAATCGCTACAAATTGAGTTCAAAGTGCAAAAGCAGTTTGCACTCAGAGCATGGGGGGAGGGGAGTATATAAGATGAGAGGAATCTTGGGCCATTTCCGCACTAGCCTGTTATAGCGCGATGATTCCACTTTCAACATCCTCTGGAATCCTGGGGTTTGCAGTTTCGGGAGAAGCTGGCTGACCCCTCCCAAAACTGCAAACCCCAGGATTCCAGAGGATGTTGAAAGTGGAATCATCGCGCTATAACAGGCTAGTGTGGAAATGGCCTTGCTCTTCCATATAGGCATAGGCAAAAGCAGACATCTGCAGCCTCTCCAACGACTGCATAATTAATTTGGTCCTTTCCTCCTTAGCCCCAATGATCAGGGAGTAGGATGTAGGACCTATGTTGCTCCAGCAGTAGAAAAAACCAAAAACAAACAAACCCCAAAACAAAACCAAAAACCAAAACAAAAAACCTCCCAAAAGCCAGATATTTAAATAGACTGATTCAAAGACGGCATGGGGAGAGCAAACAGTATTATTTTTTGTTGCTGTATGCCTTCAAGTTCTTTCCAACATATGGTGACTCTAAGATGTCCCTGTCACAAGGTTTTCTTGGCAAGATTTGTTCAGAGGTGGATTGCTTTTGACTGCCTCTGAGGCTGAGAGAGTGTGATTTACCAAAGGTCACTCAGTGGGTTTCCATAGTTGAGTAGGGATTCAAATTCTAGCCCCCAGAGTTATATTCCAGTGCTCAAACCACTAAGCCACACCAGCTCTTTTGAAGCAAATACTGTTAGTAGCCAGAATAATGATATTCCTAGAGACTGGTTGGAAGGGGTGTTCCCTGTGAAGCAATTATGTGTTTCTCCTGCCAGTCCTATAGCTCCGGCCTTAGATTTCTCATTGTCTTTCATTTTGACAGTTTCATCTCTCATTTTAGACTGCAAGCATCAAGAGCTATTGGCTAAAAGTTTAGACTGTTCAAATTTTCTCAAAGACTGGTCTCTTGTCCTAGCTACCAATAAACTTCACATTATACACAAAAATCCAAAGCAGTTTTCATTTTGTGCCAAATGATATGGATATAAGAACAGATTTAATTGGCTGGTAAAGTCTTCATCATCTATGTCCACAGCCATTATATTTCAAAACTTCATGTGAAAAACAGCCTTTCTATCAGCTACCAGTGATGGGCTACGGGCAGATGGTTCTTTTTCATATATGTGACTGATTGATGGTTACACTTCTCCTTATTCTACAACGTGGTACATAGGAAAGATTTTTTTTTTAAAGGCTCTAAATCTGAAGTTACTTTAACTATATTCCCACTGTAACAATACATATAGACTACTGTCAAAATGCAGCAGCACAGCTAGGAGAATGAATTGCCTAAATAAAGATTTAAAGCCTATGATTTTTATGCACATTTTTCCTGCAAGAATAGGTTGCTGTTATTCAAAGCATGCATGGAAATGAGCTATAAATTTCAAAAGTGGAGAAACCAAAGCTTTTAAAATAGCAGGGTTTTGAGAGGCAGTGTGATGTAGTGGTTTGAGAGTTCAACTACAACCCTGGAGAGGAGGGACTGATTCCCTACTTGGCCACAAACCCCCTGAGTTTGGCATTATATACTTGTCACATAATATGACAAGAAGATAAACTGTGAAGAGGCAACACATTGGAACACATATGCTATAACTTAGCAGATGCTTATCACAACAATGTTAGATTTAAATTTTATTGGGGGATCTGGAATCTTGTAAAGATCAGGCACAATTTCTGCTTCACTGTGGTATTTGAAAAACCATTTGAATGACACCACACTGATTAAAATTGGCATTATTGATCTTTTACTTTCACTGTGCATTTGTTTTTGAACAAATGCTGACCTAAAATATTGCTCTGTCTTGGACTGCATTAGTAAGAAAAAAGAAAAGGGGCCAAGTTAAACTGCATGATCAAGACAATTTATATGCAAAAGAGAAAGGAATGCAAAATTGAGAAATTCATGTGCTCATTGGCTAGTAAATTCTGCACAGGAACAGAATTGTTTTCTGCATCTTCCTCTGATTGGTGGTTAAATCATCTTAAATGTATCCTTTATCTCATAAAAGTTTTCTTTAAAACTACTAAGTTCTTTTCAGCCACAAAACAAAGATAATGTTATTCCATATTTAACCACACAAATGCATTGGAAAGAAAAAGAAACAAAAAAAAAATCACTGTATAAACATACTTTTGAAATAGTTGCTTTTTCATCCAATAAAACAAAAAGATGACACTCACCTTTCTGCATTCAACAGACATCACTGAAATCATATCTAACTGCTACCTAGATTTTATTACAAAAACAGCATGGATAAACACTTCTATGCAATGTGTATAGATTGCAATATTAAAACTCAGTTGTGTTTTAGCATTGCAAATGGTGTAGCAGTATTTTAGTATTACAACCTATTTGCATTTTCATTTCTACCTTTCTTTTTTTGGTTAATCATCTTTGCTGCATGAGTTCTGAGAGAAAGTTGGGATATAAGTTAGATGCATACACGCATGAACAAATTTTCTAGAGCAGGAATTTGCTACCCTGGAGTACATTGCAGACAATTTTCAGTAATGGAAAATTGCCCAAAAGTGCCCCAAAATGAAACTGGAAGTAACTACTGCTTTTCATTTCTTAGTGTTCTTTTTCATCAAGTTTCTAGATGGAAGTGAGGTTAAGTGAGCTGTCAGTCCTGGAGTGGCAATGTATCAATACTGGACAATCCTCCCATTTTTTTTTTAGCATGTGTGGGGATCTGAGGGGTCTGGCTAGCCATTAAATAACCTTTGGGAACCTCGTGCGCCCCTCAGGATGCAGTTTCCCTAATTGTGTGCAAGAACCTCATTTGTATTTCTGCACTCTCCTCCATTTCAACCATCCAGATGTCATGATTCCAGCTACTCCTTCTCCTTCTCCTTGCTGTACTCATCACTTACAATATCTTGCCAGAGACCAAGAGTTCTTGAGACGTCACACCCACTGTTGTGCCTTTTTCTTTTCTGCCTATTAAAAATACTACCCTCATAAGTATACCTGATGATTCACGTATCAGTATGTAAACTGAGAAGCACTGCACTGGAGTTGATAAAGTGATCTGGAGGTTTTGTCACCAGTCACCATCAAATCACAGGAAGCTGTTTGTGAATCAGCCCCAGTCCTTATGTCCATGTTTCCAGGTTATACAGATTGGTCTAACAAAAAAAGAGGTGGCCAGGAAGCCTCAAGGGATCTGTTGCTTCAGTAATGGTCTGGCTCCAACAGAGAACTCACATAGCAGCCGAGGCTCCCTTCCTGGTTCTCAGTCAAGTACTGATCCATGATTACCTAAGCTTCCCCATCCTTACATAAAGCACATCCAAATACACATTGGTCCTGAAGGTCCTAGAGGACTCTGCATTTGTAGCTCTGGGAATGATGGGGATCCCAGGCAGCCATAACTAAGACATGTGGTGCTGTGGCTAGAATGTCAGCCTCTGAAGAGCCTTCTGGGATGGTGAACCTTTAATGGCTTTCAGTGTTGCTGGGATTCCTTGTTCCTTCTCCTCCTAAGACAGCATGCTAGACAAAATCAGGTTTTAAGGTTGGGTCCTAATACCATTATATTGTAATACATAATATTGTAGTATTCCATACATATTGTCAATGTCAGGCGGAGGCCAAGCAACACAGAGGCAGCAACTGGAGTTTTATGGCTTTTAGTAAGTAGTCCTTAAATTAATCAAGGGTTTACAGCACTCAAAGCAAACAGAGGCAATACATAAGACCGTAAAGTAATTAAGGGGTTACGTCACCCAAAACGAATGAAGACAGTGGAACTCAGGAATAGCAAGCCCATGGAACAGGTAGCAGAGTCACGGATGAATGACGGTTGTTGCCCCGTAACCCCCACTCCCCAGCGTCTGCCTTAAATAGTCTTTAGCCCGGCTGGGGCTGATCAAGTGTCCGTTAACCTGGCCCGCAGCTGAAGGCCCTCTGATCTCAGCCACTTCTCTAGCAGGCGTTTTGATTTACGAACCACCACCTTTTCCAGCTGCCTCTGGAGGAATGTGGGGGGAAAGTCTGCTGCAAGCTCCGGGCTGGAATCAGAAGCAGCAGCTTCTGTCGAGCAAGAAGCATTGGACTCCTCTGCTGTAGGTATCAGCCCTGGGTCAGCTGGGGAGTCGCTGGCAGGTCCCTCCCTTGCCTCTGCAGGAGCCTCTTCTCCCTCCAAGGGATCCTCCCCCGGCTGGGAGTCCAAGCCCAACTCAGTGTCCCCGTCTGAATCGGCAGCCTGCTCGGCCTCCTGCTCAGCCTGGCTCATAACACATATCTCTGTTGTAACCGACAGCTACATGTTTCACATGCTTTCACCTATGGGTTTATTTGCATACTATATTAATCAGCAAATATCAAATATCACAACTGTTGGAAATACCTCTTGAATCAAGTATTATCCTTATGCCCGTAAATACTTTGATAATATAGAGATTCCTGTATGCTTTTAGTTTCACATTCTCTCTTAAGCTTTCCCTTTGTTCAGCCATAGAAGGTAATGAAGAGACACTGATGACTGATGTAACTAGTCTATGCAGCTCCCAGGTGCCAGTGGTTACCAAAAGACTCCTCATTCTCACTTCTTTTGACCAAATTAGTTGGTGAGTTGCATCCATGTACAATATCTCTACCTGAAACTTTCTCTTAGAAACCTTGATGTCTGTTCAGAAGCTCCAAATAAACATTTCAAATAGATAACTGTAATACTGCCTGTTTGCTTTTGTTTTCTGAAAAATAAGTCTCAGTAGGCTATATTAGAGATCTGACGTTTATCCCTGCTGAAGAGTCTGTGTCTTAACACATCTTGTCTCCAGTCTTCTCATGAAAGGGGCTAATATCCCAGGAAACTCTATCCATAGCAGCTAATGCGATTTTAATGACCTCTCTTTTGCTTTATTTTTTTCATCAGGGAATGACAGCCTTCCTAGCAAAAACTGTGTGAGGAATGTGAGCAATATGCTAATTCCTGTTCCTTCCCTCAGATCAGGTACTTGCTATGATATTTCTTTGGCTGTGCAAATTTAAAAATTAAGAACTGGCAGCAGATAATAGGTTAAAATATTTGTGTATTAATATAAGCAGATGAGGAGATTTTTCAGTTAAGTAACAAGCAGCTAAAATACGAATCTGCTAAAATGATCCCAACACATTTAATTATATAGTATATTTTGAAGTGATACATTCCTATCATTTATGACTGAGAGCACAATTGAGAATAAGTGGTAAACTACCCACAATCTGTCTTATCAGTCATACAGAACCATGTTGTTAAAGTATAAATACCCATTATTTAATAAAAGTAATCCACTATTCAAAGTATCAAAACCATTTTGGAAAGAAAATAATTGTGGATTTATAAAACAGGCTAGAGTGGACTAATACAGGCACTACTTTAATAAATTCTATGTCCTCTAGAATTTATCATTTAATGAAGTTGTTACTTTACCGCGGGACTGGATTAAAGTGTTTGCTCAGTTGTGTTTACTACTCCTCACAGGTTTTATAAAACAAAATTTGTTATACCCTTGTCAAATGCTGAACACACTGGAGTATTTAACTTTGGGCTATATACAGATATATTTTAGAAGAAATGAATGAGAATCAGTAACTTATTATTTAAAACTATAGGCCATCACAGTTTAATACATAAAAATTCATGAAAAACACTAAATGGCTGAATATACTTCATCATATATTGATCAAACAATCCTCATACACAGAAGAACTAGATATAAGTTATGATGAAACTTCCCCTTCAAATATATATTACCCCCTCTGCACACAACTTAGGTACTAGAAGCTTGAAAAGGCAACAGGCAATTCTGAGAAATAAATAAGACTAGCTGGAGGCCTCAATTTAGTGAGGCAGTGAATCTATTCCAGGCTTAAGTCCAGAGTTTAAATAAATGAAATGTAGACTGAAATATGAGGCAGATTCACCACCTCAACAACACTGGTGCCACCAGCCAGAACTATGTGAGACCTGCAACAAAATGTTGCAGTATGTTCCCATACCATAATAAAAGAGATAATGTTCTATGTTCTTTCCATCCCAATTCTAGCTTCTCATCTGGAAGACAATTCTGAACAGAAGGACAGAAAACATTCACATACTACTGTGTATGCTCTGTGCCCATTCAGCTGTGTGTGTGTGTGTTGTGCACGTGTCCTTTTAGCATTTTCTTTTTGTAGAATGTAAAGCTTCCTTAAGCTTTTCTCTTTTGTAGAATGTAAAGCTTCCTTAAGCATACCAGTTTCTGTCCTTTGCTTCTCAGCGGCCCATGTTTGGTTCCATTATTGTCCGTATTCACCTGAGTTTGCCCTAGAGTGACTTAAACATAAACAGGCATTGGGTTCGAAGCTGCATTTCATTACAGCGGGAACAGATGTTACTGGCAAGATGACTAAAAATTAGAATTGCCATCTTCGCCATTTAGGTTTGATAATTTTGGAAGGAATTCACTGAAGTCCAAGTGACAGATTCTCAAGTTGATATTCCATATTAGGATTTATTACTGTGCTCTTTAACATTGTGCTTCATATTGTTTTTAATGCTTATTGTTGTAACTAGTTATGTACTTTTTGGTTAGCCAAAATGTTGCACAGAATGCATTCACTAAACCCAAGATGATGATGCTGTTAATTATTCCTATCTATTTCCTGGTGTTGCACTTTGCCAGACATTGGGTTTTTTCACACTTGGCTAAGAAAACGCCCTGTTCTGTTGCTTACCGGACTGGCATGCTCCCTCGGAGGATCCAGGCTGGTCCGGAGCAGTGCGTGGCCGCGCTACACACTGCTCTGGGGACGAAAACGGCAGCTTCCGGTTGGTGGAGGCTCTCTACCAACTGGTGAGGCTCGCCAGCCTAAAGCCCGCCCCTGGAAGATCTGCAGGCTCACGCTGGTGCGAGCCTGCAAATCTACACTGGAGCGCAGCCACAGAATGGGACGCGCCACACTGTTGAAAGACCTGTTTTAAGTGGTCTTTCAATAGCACGGCGAGCAACCACTTCTGGTTGTTCCAGAGCAGGCTGAAGTCTGAAACTACAGAAAGTAGTCCGGACCCAGTCCGCCCCCAAGTGCAAATGTCCTCACTGGAGGACGCTCTGCCCCATTGCAAAAACAAAGTGCGGAAAAGGCCATTAACTACATAGTAAAACACTTTCAGTAGATTTTCCAGTTTGAATCCAGTTAGACATTTCATTGAGCCACTTGTGCTGTATTTACAGCAATGCCCTCATACCTGCATTTCCATTAATAATGTAGGGTATATAGTTGATCATGACTGCAATTATTATTATTCATCACATTGCTATCTCACCCTCCCTTCAGGGGGTTCAAAAAAGTCACTATGTTCAAAGTCTGTATCGTGCAAAGTAAGTTATGTTAATATCCTTGCAAAGTAAGTTATGTTAAGAGGCAAAGACTGGCTTGAGATCTTCCAGAGATCTTCATGGCTGACTGGGAGTCTCCTAATTTTTTCTCCAGGACTCTAACCATCACATCATACCAGCTATTTAAAAATCTCTGGTGAAGAAAGAGGCTGCTGCTGCTGCTGAATTTTATTTCCTACGGACTCATGCTATTAGAGATGCCCTGAGAGATTTTCTGGGTGAGCATCAGTGGTCCAATTTGAAATCTGACCGGGCCTTTTATCATACAATGAGATAAACTCCTATGTGTTTTTTCTTAAAACAAACTTTTTCAAGGCTGACAAAGTACTAAGTAAAACTGAGAAACAGAAAAGTCAAAGTCCAGCTAAAGTTCCTTTTGCCACTGGTTGCAATGGGACTCTAAAGGAGATGTTTAACTCCCAGGGAAGTGAGTGCCATTTAAAAGTGCTTACCTTTAGCTGGAAATGTTTATCTTCTAAACATAAGAATGCTTTATGATTAATATTAGAGGACTTTTCACCAAAAGACAACTGCCTGCTGCTCTACTACAAAGGGAATAATGATCCTGCTGTTACACAATGCTTTCTACTATTGGAAAAGATGTGGTCCTCTTGACCTGTGTCAGAAAATCCATTGTGGTGAAGAGAAGGAAAATTATTTAAATTAATTACATAGAAATCTAACTGCCGAGGGGTTGTAACATATTTTAGATGTTATGAATAGTGCATAATAACAGTACGGTTTGCATTCTTAATATTGTGCATGTTTGCAGGGGGATGGTATAGGGAGCAATTATGAATTCTAAAGGAATCTGTATGTTCAGTAATGCCCTTGTCATTTTATCTGACAGCACGCTTAACTCCTCAGCTAACAATAAATAATGCACACGCACTTAGTCGCAGTCTGCACTCAACATTCACCTCATGGAACGCCATTGACATTATAAAGTAGGTTATAAGAAGCTGATTTGCTTTAATTATTTATGCAAATAATTAGAAGTTCAAATGCCTATGCACAATAAATGAGAAAAAGGCACCATTTGCATTACCCTCCCTTCAGATTTAGCTGTTTAAAACAGAAGCTATAAAGCCTAAGGACGACAAGATGACACTCTGCCTCCACAATCTGCCTTTGAAATGCCTTATCCCACACCTTGTTACAACGTTAGTTTAGCACTTGGTGGAAGGTGTGGCCAAGACTGCCCTTAATCTGAGGAACAAGAAGAAAGTCCATCTCCCCTTGATAATGTTGTTTTCCTTCACAAGAACTTCTTTGCACAGGCAAACATTCCCAGACAGAAGCATATGGGAAGATATGAGATGGGAAGACAGTGACAGGCCATTAAAGCCTGTGAAACACTGAATAAAAATATGTAAAGTGTATACGCTTAATCCAAACATCCTCTTTTCTTCTCCATTCAACACTAAGATCCTTTATCCATCCTGAGCACCAAGATCATAGAGGGTAGTTGCTTCAGACATATTACTTACTCTCATATCACACAGAGAGAAATTACCAGGCATGGTCAAAAGGCATGTGATGCTTTGAAACATATTTTTTAAAAATGTAAATAGCGACCATGTGGTGTGGTCAGGATTGTGGCACATAACCCTTTCACTGTGGCATGATCTGAATACGAATCTTCCCTCTTCTTGCCAAAGTTTTAACCAGTTTCATCTGTTTTAATTTTATTTTAACTGATTCTAATTGGCCTATTTAACTTGTTAAAACGTTTACTATATTTTTAGCCTTCTAAAACCATTATTTATGCTGTTTTATTTTATTTTTTCCAGATTCATTCTATTCTGCACCAATCCGAGATATATTCGACGCCTGAGATTAACAACTAAACAACAAATTAGCTCCAGGAAAGATGTTTCCTTCATAACCAATGGCTGTTTACCTCCTATCAATTAAAAAAAAAACAAATCCTTGAGAGGTAAAAAGTTCTTAGAACATCAGAAAAGTGGATGGGTTAAACTCCCATTTCTGCTCACCACAAATATAGCTGGAGGTCTTTAAGTCTGCTGTCTACAATAAAAATAATTTTGCACTTTAATCCCATTCACACAATTAAAATCATGTCTACTTTCTGCCTTAGCTTCCAAGGCTAGTCTTAGTGAGCTACTCTGGACTGTGTCCCAGAAGTACAGAAGGGAACAATAGCTTCTGCTTCTGGCAAGCAGGACAAAGTCTCTAGATTGATTAGGCCCAGGATCCTGACTGGCAAATTGATTTTCTGCTCTTGCCAGTTCCACAGAGCAGTTTCTGTCTTCCAGCTCTTTTATTGAACCACAACCTCTATCTTTTAGCTGCTGTTGAAGCTTCTGACACTAAGCTCACAGCCCCAGCCACCCTTGATGGACAGAAGGAAACCTGCTGGCCATTCCATCAGAACTGTTTACTTTACGGTAGGCGGTAATATACAAACATGACTTTGTCCCTTCATATCAAACTTGAGAAAACAGGTCAATAAGGTAGAAATAATGTAGTTAAATATGCATTGTTTTACTAATCTGTCCATATTTACTGAGAATGAATGAAATCTACATGCATGCCTTTTTTCTTTTCTGTGGATAATGTGTCATCATCCTCAAAGGGCAATTTGTGTTTAGCAGGCAAAGCTGAAATTGGATGGATTCTGGGAAGATTAATTGTTCCTGTAACATATCTAAAGCTCTGAATGGTATGACAATACGGCAGCACCCCCCTCCCAATCTTTTTACAACCTTTAATGAACAGTTCGTAGGATAGCTTGGCAATTGGAATTATAATTATCTCCCGGAGAAGCGGCTTTGTGACAAAGATGAGAAATCTTTTCAAAATGAAGAACACTGATAAGTTAGTTTGATGATGATGCCTTATCTAAATGTTGTCATTTCACAACCTTTAAATTGTTGGAAATGACATTTAAGAGAGAAAACATATGAGTATACTTCATTAGAGTAAAATAACTGCACATATTAATTTCATTTTTTCCCTCACTTTCTGATTTCTTAATGGTTTGTTTGTATTTTTTCAAAATACAATTTTAAGACATTTCTATAAGCCTAATTTGTAAGAAAAAATATTGAGCAGAGCAGTTTAGTTACAGAGCCATCTCGAATGTTGGACTAGGACTCTGGGAGAACTGGAATGGGAATCCTTGCTTAGCCATGGAAACCCAAGGGGGTGACCTTTGGCAGGTTGCACTCTCATATCTCAGGAGGCAGAGGGGCAGTCTCTCATCCAAACTTTTTTTTTTCTGTCAAGGAACCCCATGAGAGGATCACCATAAAATAGAAATTATGTAAAGGCAATTTGCAGTAAACATAAAGTGTGGTTACACAGCATGGATTGTTACTGGTACTATTAGACAGGCCCTCTATGTACAAACACTTTTAATGCTAAGAAATCATGATGTTTACTCAAGGGGCAGTAATATGTAGGAGAGACAATGCCTGTGTAAAATATTTCTCAATGTTTTTACCACCACAGATATCTCAGTATCCAAATGAGAATTTACTACACCTTTGGACAATCCTGTAATTCCTTAAATGTGTTTTTCATAGAACACCAATTAGAAACTGTAGTAACAGAAATCCTATATGTATTTACTTTGGAGCTGGTCGCACTGTCCCTGCCTTCACAATTTTCTTTTCTTATGAATGCATCACAGTTTCCCTACCCACACACATTTAACTGTTGTTCCTTTGTAACTCTGTTGTGCCTACAATGCTGGTTGCATGCTGGCATTACAAAGACAAACGAGTTTAGCATGAAAAAGATGGATTATTTTTAAATTTCTTTCACTGAGATAAATGGGATATCAAAGTGCTTAACTGTAGCTTGTTAATACTCTCATTTGTGTGTTCAGGGCTCAGACTTGCTATGTACCAAAAGCACACAAACACTGCAAGACTTGGGAGGAAAAAGTCACAACTTTATTGGTTACAATTGCTAGAATGAATGGCATCTGCATGGGCCCAGATCTAGGCAATGACCAACCCACTTGTTGGTTGGTGAGCCTGCCAAACTCATAACTGCTGGAACCATCAGGATGAAGGAAGGAATCACCAGGCCAGGTGCCCATTCAACATTCCTCTGCTACCTGGGAGTGCAGGCAAGGCATTGCCCCAATCAGGCCAGGCCCTGGTGCTTCCTGAGTCTCATAAGGGGATTGCCATATATACCAACACCTATAAGCCAAGAACTGATACCCTGGATCCAGGACCCATGTCAAAAGCTCAAAAGTTGTGACAAGTATAATACAAAGCTAATGCACACCCATGCAACATAACCAGACACATGGCAAATAAGAGGGTGGGCTGGCTGACTTTTGCAGTAGAAATGATTGTGCATGCAAAGAATCTCAAATATATAGCCCCTGTTGGACCTGAGTGAAAACTCCAGCTGGTTATACTCATGCCCCAATCCCCAGCCAGTGAGTTAAAACCAAGGTTTAAATTCCTTGGCTGGCACTCCTGCATAATCCTCAGGCCACAAGGAACCATGAAAGCTCCTGGAAGAAGAAAGCCAGCTTCCATTATGGGTGGCCACCAGTACACACCTCCACCCTACAACTCCAAAGACACCGTGAAGGTAAGCCCCCTGAGAGTTCATATACTAACTTGGGGAAAAGGTACAGCTTGAATTTATTCTTATTCTCTTTTTTTTTTTTTTTCAGAAAAAGGTATAACTAGGGTCATCAACTTTCACACACAAGAATGAAATTTTTTCTGAAGTTTTCTTCCTATTGCAAGAGATTTTCCACATTTTTCATTTTTTTTTTTAATTTGGAAACTTTTCTGTGAAAAATTCATTTGTGGAAAAAGTCTCTCTCTCTCTCCCTCTCTCCATTTTTGTGTAACTCCTGTCTTTGCAGAAAGCCCAGTTATTTGGAAGAAAAACACTCTGTTTTCTATATGTAAATTATCTTTGTGTATGGGGCTGGTTGCTTAAAATCTCATGGTGGGTGTCCTTTTTATTTTGTAAACAAGGTGGCTGATGTATTGAGACACCCTTTCTTGTCAAGGATGAGAAAAATTGTGAGTATTCTTTATATCAATAGATGAAAAGTGGCTTTTAATAGTTTTTAAAAGTTGAGATAACTATGATATTGAAAGGCTAGATAGATCTTAAGTTATTTAATCCTCATTATAATTTAAATGTTAGAAGATACAGTCGATTATGCTTCATTGTGTAATATCACCAAGTAAATGGAAATCCAGACTGGTTGAGGAAAAAAAATAACTGCATGTGAAACACAGTTAATAGAACAGACCCTTCCACGATCCAAAACCTTTTCAGGGAAATGTGTGCCCATCTGCCAAGTGGAGAAGTCAACCCCCACACTGCCTAGGCTTCACGTATTTTCATATTAAAATTAGTGCCAATTTCTTTTAATTAGCCTTGTCATTCTTTGTGTAGTCCTATGCATATAAAATTAATTATGTGTAAATTCACATCTTCATAATTTTTAATGTGCGCTTCACTTGTTTTCAGTGACATTTTCTTAAAAAACACACTTATCAGGAGATTGCACATGGAGGACAGATAATTTATCAAGAGATATAAAAGGAAAGGAATGGAGATAAAGGATGGAAGAAGAAGAGAAACTAACAAGAATACCTAAACAGTGCAAAATAACAAAAAACAAAACAAATTCCTGAAGTCTGAACTTCCATGTAATCAGGAGCTTATCAAACCTTTCAGTTTTGAGGCTGCTGAAAAAGGCATCCCGTTAAAATGCCATTAATGTAAAATGGTGATTTTTATTAAGCTGTACTACCTGGCCAGTCTTCCTGAAGACTTTTAAGATGTTCTTTCCCTTTGTACTTATACCATTTTCCTGATGACACTCCATGTTCCTGTTGTGAAAAGCCAAATCTTCTTCAAAATATCAGAAAATATGCCAACTAAAATATTTACATTGTGAGGAATTGCCTTACTTTTTAATAATACTTTTATATGACTTCTGGATCACTCTTCACTTTGGAGAAAATCTAAGATGGTAAAGATCAGTAAATCGTGCACCTTCTTCCAAAGTTAATTCCCTGAGATGCAAACTTGTGTGCACTTATTGTTTAACTCAATTGAATTTATAAAATAGGAACAATCCTAAACCCTTGAAATCCAGACTGGGATAGTGATAGTTCAGGACATGCTAGAAGTACCCTTCCACTTTGCCCCAGAGTTTCCCATTGTGCCTTTCATATGTTTGATCTGATTAGGATGGTAACTGGAAACTTTCTTGGTCTCAATTTCATTCAGATTCTCCAAATATTGCCTCTGTTTTGTTCTCATCATTGTTTTCTGTCAGGTTGCTAAACTTGTGTATTTTCGTCCTGCAGTGAAATTCTATTTTTCATGCAGAAAAAAACTATACTACAGAACATACACTCTGTGAAAAACATTTTTTTATGAAAAATATTGCTTTTTTGTGTAAAACTTATTTTGCTTTTTACAAACAAACTGGGTAGAAGAATCTTGAACTGCAAGCAATGTCATGATTTTGACCATTTTTGCTCAAGATCTCTTGATGAATGAAGACTTTTCTTATTGAGGACTAAGGGGGAAAAGTGAGTATTGTACTCCTTGAAAAGGCCCCAGGATCAAAGACATGAATTATATCAAGACTATAGTTGGCCTGATTATTTTTTCTGCCATTAGATTAACAGGAGAAAAAATCTGAAAGAAAAAAAAATGAAAAAAATATAGAAAATTAGAAAGAGGGACATAAGTCCCCTCATCTCTTGCCATAGCAGGATGGAAGAGTAAAACTTTGGAAGGGCTGTTTGTGTTAACTTGAGTGTCTGATCCACTCACAGTGCCATTACCCTGTACCATTCAAGGGTAGTTGAGCATAGACCCTGGGCCAATTGTGTAAAGTACTAACATAGATTTGATTACATATAATAATGATTAATGCGTGCAGAAGATAAATCAACTCAAGGAAAAGTCTGCAACTGCATTTCTTGTTTTGTAAGTAGGGTTACCAGATTTAAAGGCCTGGCCCCAAGTCTCCAATTTTCATAAGTCATTTCCAGGTGGAACATGAGATTACAAATTCTCCAGTTTCGGAGAGTTCATCTCTGGGCAAGAAGAAGGGACTATGTGTATATATCCAGATTACCAAGTAGAGCAGCAGCTTGACATAATTCTTAAGGCTTAATTGTTTTTTTACTACAACTTTCAAAGACTCTCCAGAGGGATCTATATATTTAATTAGCTGGCTTCTTTCTTTCCTCTCAATTATGTTGCCAGGGTTCACTCTCTGCTCTGCTCTTTATTGACCTTACTGCTAAAAGCAGGTAGGCTGGACTAAATGTTCCCTCTTCCATCTTCCTATGTGAGAAGAAATAATCTCTGTTGCAGACCCTGGTTGTCCATGCTAGGCAACAGAGTGGAGGGTCAACAGGAGGCCATTCATAGTCAAACAGAGACACTAACAGTTAGTACAGCTTGCCTGTTCATAGTGCAAAGAAACAACATCCAGAAACAATCCAAAGGTCCAGGAATCCAGTAGGCAACATGGTCAGGCAGTCCAGAGTCAGAAAATCCAGGCAGGCAATGAGCAGGAAATCCAGAGAACACAAGGCAAAGACCAGCAACACCAAAATTGTTTCTGGCATCAAGCTACTGCCTTGTGCCTTCCTTAAGAAGGCTGGAGCCAGCTGGGTCTCATCCCACCCTGATTTGCTCCTGGTGTACTTGCTTCTGCTTGTCCTCTTTTGAGGAAGCTGTTCACCTGGGGAAACCAAGTCCTGGCCCATGACGATATCTTCATTTCACCTTCATCTGGGAACAGCTCCTTACATAAGATTTCTGTCTCAATTTCCAAACAAGGAAATATGTTCTCTCTATATGTGCATTTGTGTGTATGCATGTTTGAATGACAAGCTGTCTGCAACTGTAGTTGGTAATTAATGCATAACTCACCAAAAGCCATCCGTAAGTCTCAGGTTATGGCACAGAATCCTCAGGCCCTGTGATGATCCTGAACTGGCAAATTTAGTTGTAAGAGCAACCCAAACTATGACCAAGTTCTCTCAGACACTTTAGCACTCCTTGCCTCAGGATGTAAAGCAAGCTTTGCTGCAGGACTGTGGATTTTAGATGCTTCATCAATGCTTCTGGATGCAGCTAGTATAAATAAAACAGTGGGACATCTCCCTCTGCTTCAGGGGCTTGACACTGAAGAAGTGTGAAAAGTTCAGTTAGGCTCCAGTCTAGATATATGTGTGAACTACCTTATCTGGAGTTGTACACAGTTAACTCAGCAGGGTAAGAAGTTCAGCTTGGTCCAAGTGTTGTGCCCTGCATGATATTCTGCTTGGTTTTACATGCAGCAAAATAACCAGAACATATCTGGAAGCACTCTCCTTGTAACAATTTCTTCCACATGTGTGACCGCTACATTGTATTATCCACTATTTTACTCCACCTACCTCATTCCACATATTATCGGAGCTCAGGAAAGTGGTTTTTGGGCCATACTTTTCTGTGTTTTGTTTGTTTGGCATGCTCTATTAAGTAATATCATTCTAATCTCACCTGGCCACTAAAAATAGCAGTGAACAATATAACAATATAATTAAAATATTTTTAAACAAAACATAAAAATTATATGAGTAATAAATGCCAATGACTGCACTCTTAATTTGCTACCTTTAGACCTACTATCTAATGGGCAATGTTAGAAATATATATAGCAAATATGATTTATTTCATGTATTTGTAGATTGTGTATGTGTGTGTGTGTGTATCTATATATCTATATCTATATAGATATCTATATCTATATATAGATATATCCCTGAGTTATCTGAAACTACAAGACATCTTCCCCCTTTCAACCTAATCCTATAAAATTGCAAAAGTTGTAATGAAAAATTAATCCCCGAAAACCTGAAAATGAGTCAGATTGTTTCCTTTCATCTTAGTGACAATGGATTTGTTAAAGACTTCTCCTGACAAGACAGACTAATTGTTTTCAAATATTCATATATGAATAGAGATAATAAATGATATTACAAACATAATTTCATTTCTAAATTTATGCTTGGCACTGAGTTGAGGTGACAGGAGTAAATTGTAGCTGATATTTCACCACCTATCAAATGTCTTCTTGAGATAGTAAACACTCACAAAGCATCAACTCCATTAGTTTTTAAATTTATTATCTGACATGAACATGTTTAGCATGAGATATTCTAACCTAATATAATCTAATTAGCACCATCATTTCAGGAGCAACCCAAACATCAAGGACCCTGACACTTTTGGAGAAAGCTGGAATATGTATTCTTATTCCTGATATGGAAGCTTTCTTATGTAATGCAAAGGACTCAAAGCTTCTGGCACCCATGTTCACCATACTAGGTTTCTCTTCTGGACCATCCCTCTGTTTCTAAAAAAGCCATTCAGGCGATAACTAGCTGAATGACTTTGGTTCTCACCCTCTCTAATCATTCCCTCCAGAGACACTGGACCACAACTTCCATACCAGAATGGTCACTGGCCATACCAACTGAGGTGATAGGGCTTATAGTCCAACACATCTGGCATTAATCCAGTTGGAGAAGGGCTCTCTGAGGCACCTTTTTTTTTTATCAATATAGTACTCTAGACTGGCTCAGATTTTTTTTTTTTAAAAAAAATAATTTTCTCTAAATGGGAGAACAGAAGAATGGCCCGGAAGATTTTAAGCCATCTGTATGTATAGGAAATTGTGTGGTTGGGCCATCATTGGTTATATGTACTTGTTTCTTTCTTTGTATCTCTTTTAGGAGTGGAAAGTATAGCCAGCCCTCCACATTCACAGGTTTAATTTTCACAGATTTGATTGTTTGCTAATTTCCCCAACCCCATCCCCCCACCTCAGGCACTTCTTTTCTGGAGGGAACTTCCCTCTCAGCAGCTGTGATTAGGCCATGCAGCTGTTTAAAAACCTACCTCTGGTCTTTTTCTTCCTCCTTCACCAGCCCCTGCCTGGCCAGCTAAAGATGGCACCCCAGTTTTTCAGCACTGTGAGCCCTTTCTGATGCCCACTTCACCACAGGAACAAGATGGGTGTGAGAGAAGACACATAGTCCTGGTTTGGAAGCTGGGATCCTATCCTCCCCATCATGGCTCAGCCCCCTTCCAACAGACAAACACACATGTATTTTGACATTTGTGATTTTTTCCACTTTTGTGGGGATCCTGTGACCCTAACTCTAGCAAATGTAGGGGGCTGACTATATAGGTTCTTCTGATAGAGAACTAGATGTAGATCCAAGGCCTCCTCAGGTGTTCATTTGGTGCTGAACAGTGACACACATTATAGCAATAAGATAAGCTGTACTGGTGGTACATGATGCAGCAGGTGACTTTTTCTTATAGGTTTTTTTTTTCATTTGCCAGAACCTTTAGAAGTTCTCCTTGCAAAACTGGACTTCATCTTGGCAGAAACAGGAGCTGTTTCTTCACTTGAAGGAATAAGACTGCCATAAGACTGTGCTTCCAGTTCTAGACATTGTCACTTCAAGTAAGTCATGATTTAATAAAAGGGGCTCAAATCCACCTGTTGGGGCAGGAGTGAGCTCAGATCTTTATATTCATCCCCATCAGTCCCTGGCAAACAAGAAAGGCTTAACATTCTGCACAGCTACCATGTCCTCATCTAAGACAAGCCACTGTTACTACTCCAGACAGAACTAATTTGTTAACAGTAAATGGAGCATTCATGCATGAGTACTAATAAGATTAATCAGGACAGTAGGATAAGGAGAGGCTGGATATTGTTACCCCATGAGCCAACCCCATCCTGGGAAGAATAATTTTATATTAAAAATACATCTAAGCCAATGGTGACCAGGTTGGCACATTGACAGTCAGGCTAGCGATCGGACAAAAGATCAACAACTCGAAACTTCCTCATCTCACATCTCCATAGGAAACCTGGGAAAGGCGCATAGGCACAGGTAATGGGCCATCACAACGACAATACTTTGGGGAGATTGTTTGATTTCCCCCCTGCTGAGTGCCCGGAACAAAGCAAGGCATATCAAAGCAAGGTCCAGTTACCTGATGCGATCATCATGCGGCCATCAGGCAGATATCAAGCAGATATCATGCAGCCATCTGGTGGCTATCACACCTGTATAGTCCTTCTGTTTCAGCCATTGTTCTTCCCAATAAGAAGGTCTGCCCCCAGGACATGTTTAGCCTTATAACTAGACCCCCTTTCCTCCATTTCGGAGATCTCCCAGGCTTGACTGGTAGACTGTCACTCTGTCTGTCGAGGCTCCCCTCAGCCCTCCCCACGCTGAGTTCCGCTTCCTGCTCCTCTTCTTCAAGCCAAGGACATCGGGACTGGTACAGTATTACCCTCTCCTCTAATTCCCTCCACTTTTCCCCTGTCAGTTTTCATCACTTTCCATTTCAATAGTCCTTGTGTGCTCGCGTGAGAATTTGAGACTGAGTGAGTGCGTCACACACATAGTTCAATAAAACATTTTGAGTGAACTTATAGCCTGTTTTTTCCCCTCAATCTGACTCTGTAGAAATTGGATTAGAAGGTCTCACTTGATGTTGCCCTGCCCTCCACTGTTAGAAGCCAACACTCTTGCTAATTTCCCCCAGTTCTGGCATTTTAGAGCAAATCAGGGTGTCCTCCAAGGATCACCCCTAGAAGTCAGGGTAACAACATACCCAGAGAAAAGCTATCTCCAAAGGCAACAAAAGTAGAACTACAATCTACACAGTACCTAAGATAAGAGGTGAGATTTTTATTAAGATGCCCATGATGGATTCATGACCAAGAAGTTCTTGTCAATGCCAGCTCTGCCCACCAGCGTACTTTCTGTCTTTAGCCTAATCTGCACAGATAAAAGGCAGAGGGTAAAGTAAAGGGTAGGTTCTACTCCTTCCTACTTGCATCACTTCCTGTATGCTTGAAGTGGCTGGGAGACAGGCAGCAATAACGATAGAGGAGCAAAAAGGCCTGGTGTTGTCAGGGACTGGCAGTAGGTCTTGTGACGGGATGTGGGCCTCAACTGTGTTGAACTCTTCACCAACATGGAAGAGCATGAGGATAATTCAGTAGATCTGAAAAGATCTATGTTATATAACTAGGACTGGTCTTGCTAGGCAATGGTGGAAGAAAATAATGTTGATGATTGCAATCTGACTGAGATTGGGATGGGCAGGGAGGGCAATAGGGAGATGAAAGTCTTACTTCCCTACTGCAGAAAAGCCATAGAGGCTTACATAAATGGGAAAGGACTACAAGAAGTTTAAACTGCTGCTACAAAGGAATTGAGAAGGCTTTTATAAAAACTGAAGGCCTGCACTGTCTAGACCCATAATCATAGAGAACAGAGATAACTTTAAAGCTCTCTTTGAAGCTCCTTGCACAGTTTGGGATTTCTTTTCTGTTCTGTATATTCCAAGATATAAAGGATGTTCTCTATGGTTAAGGCAAGGCCTTAACTAAAGCTGTATAGCTAACCAGATATATCATACAATCAAATACCTCAATTTCACCACCATTGTTACAAAACCATAACAATTTTATTTGACCTTGTGCTCTTGAAATGGTTAGTGTCCCTTCTGAGATTTCACTGGAGACAAGTTATTTTCCAGGGATTTATTTTCCTTTCAGTAGAGCTTGCTATTTCAGAAAGGTTTTCCCCACCAAAACTGTTAATATCTTTTGTTTCCAAGATCAAAGTAACAACAGTCTGAAAGTATTTTAGGAGATGACTGTAGAAAGAATGGAATTTGTCAGAGAAGAATAATATTAAGAGATGCTTTTAAGGGACTTTCTGCTCACAGCCTTCAAGAAAGATTCTTCAACATTGTTTTATAATCTTATCAACATGACTTTGATTTAATTTCTGTTATTAGTCCCAATTAGATTTACTGAATCAACATATCATTGATTCAATGGGTCTACTCTAGTTTGGATTACCAATAGTGTTCAGGATATTGTCTCTTTGAGACAATGTATTTCTTGTTCAGGAATATAAATTTGGGTTACAGGAATAATTTCTCTATTACAATTTGGAACCACTTTTATTGTGGCACTATGGATCCATGGGGAGGGGGAGAAGAACGGAGTCTTTCATCTTTCTCCCTGTGTTAACTACTTTTCAAGGTTTAGTATTATTAGTAGCAAGCAGTTAACATTAGTTACTAGGATGATGCTCAAACAAAGTTCAACAGGATCCATTCAAGCACTAAGCTATTGGATTTTGGAACCCTGAGACAGAGATGCAAGTCTGTCCTGGTTCCAAAAGCAGCAACCAAAGTTTGGAAGAGCAAGAAGCAGGAAAACTAGTAAAAGGCAGCTAGGGGATCAAGATCCAAAGACAGCAATGTGGAGGATGTTTTACACTGTGAAGTCAATTAGTACTTGGTGGAAGACAGTCAGCTGATGTGTGCAACCTTAGCTTGCATTGCAATTTAGAATGGCCCACAAACATTTTTCATAGCTTGTTGTTATTGCTGTTGCTGCTGCTGTGTACCTTCAAGTTGTTTCTGACCTATGGTGACCCTAAGGTGAACCTATCATGGTGTTTTCTGGGGCTGAGAGTATGTGACATGCCAAGGTTACCCCATGGGTTTCCATGGCTATGCAGAGAATCAAGCCCTAGTCACCAGGGTCCAAAGCTCAAACTTTTATACAATTCATGGCCTTTTACATCCTGCTATTATTGTGTTTTTCACTATGGACATATAAAAAACAAAGAAACAAAAAACAACCTAGCTAGCTGACCTGCTACGGTGATTTTCTTCTTCTTAATACTGTAACAGTGTAATTTGTTCCATGTTCCAGTAATTAATGATTATTTATGATTCTGCCTACCAGCTAAACAGTGTTGCTATTTGTTTTTCAGTTCATGAAGAATTGCTGTCTACCATTTTCTGCATGACCTGCTGTCTTGAAAATTCTGGACACATATTCTTCACTAATACCCTTGTATATGTGGAAGAAGAAAGAGAAAGGAAAAAAGGCACACAATTTGCCTACTCCAAAAGCTAGCCTTGCAGAGGTTTGACTTTTTGTGTAATTTTGGATACTCCTTTTAACTTCCAAAACAGATAATTGATTTCCAAAACAAATTTGTTTATTGTTTGTGTAAAATTCAATAAGATGCCTCCCAGACTAATTGACCTCACAAAGGTTTTTTCCAGGAAAAAATGAGGGGAGGGATGTACACTGACTCAGATGCCTTGGAAAAAAATGTGAGATAACAATAAACAAAGTTTAAATCCATTATGGCAGCGTACAGAAAAGGGAACCATGCTGCCAATTTCATTTCAAATCACAGGAATCAGAAGATTCTATACTGTTTGTAGGTTATTGAGCCCAAAGATCTCTCTGGCTGAAAATTCTAAATGCCCCTCTCTAAACTGCAAAGCCCAGGATTCCACAGGATGTTGAAAGTGGAATAATAGTGCTATAACAGTGTAGTGTGGAACGGCCCAAAGACTCTGTAGGATGTGCTGTAGGATCCTCTATAGATCCAACCATCTATAGGATGTTCTGTAGGATGCTCTATAGATCCAACCTCCTCCATTTATGTATGTATGTATCGAGCTGGCATGGGGTAGCAGTTTGAGCACTGGACTATGAACCTGGAGACCAGGGTTTGATCATTCACTCAGTCATGGAAAGCCAGTGGGTGACCTTGGGTGCATCACAAACTCTCAGAAAACCCCATGATAGGGCCTTGTCAGGGTCAGCATAAGTTGGAAACAACTTGAAGGCACACAACAACAACAACACCAACAACAACAATATATGTATGGCAAATGTGAGCACTTCAGTGGATCTGGTGGCCTGTGTACTGTTTAAAAAAAAAACAAGAAAGTAATACAAAAACAGCAAAGTGAAAACTCTGTGTCCAGTGTTTAAAATATAGCATTCCTCCATTACTTCAAATAAAAACCATTAAAATAAGTGAGAATATAAAAATGAACATAAGAACAGCTGTGCTCGATCAGACCAAAAGCCAATCTGGTGTAGCTTCTTTCACTGATGACTTTGTTATTGACGTGCATCCCATTTTCTAGCTATAAAACAGAATTTTGTTTGAAAACTTTACATTTATCAAATGTGCCATATGAAGGACATTAGAACATCAAAATAAAAGGGTTTCCCCTTTGTTCACATAGAATGTTAATGAATTATGTTTACTCCAAGAGAATATTTACAAAAGTCATTTAGAAAGATCCTGCTTTACGTCAAATGCCAAACCAAACAATGCCTTCTTGACAAACCTTTGTGTATGAGGAGACTTCATGACCTTCCGTTAAAAGAGGAGGGGAAGGGCAGATTTATACACTCTTAACAGAAAATGTATCCAAACTGACCACATTAAATGTGCTGGTCAAAAAACTGTCTGAGGCTCTTTCTAGTGGAAAATGTGTAAACCAATGAACCTTATCACAACATTTTCCTGACTTTGGCTAGCAACAAACCCTGAACTCAAAGCCTGGGTTGACCTCTCTTATACCAGGCTTTGTACCATACTTAAAAGTGGTGAAGAGAGTTTTGTTTGTATGTGTATATGTGTCTTCAAGTCACCTGTCAACTTATGGCAACCGTATGAGTTTCATAGGGTTATACTGGGCAATGAATGCTCAGATGTTTGATAGTCCCTTCCTCTGAAATATAGTCTACAGCACCTGGTATTCATTGGCGGTCTCCCATCCAAGTACTAATCAATGCTGCCTCTGCTTAGTTTCCAAGATCAGATGGGATCTGCTGCCTTTGGGGTATTTTGGATGTTATAAAATAGTTTTACCACACCTTAACTGTTGATGGGTAATAAACCATATTGATAAGTGGTTATTTTATACAGGTTCAACAGTTCACAATATATTAGTATGATAAAACAGAATCTGAAACAAAATGAGAAGCATGGAGCATTTCCGCCTGGAATTCCAGTTTGTTAGCCATACTTTCCTCAATCCTATTCCTTCCTAAACTTCAGAGATAGAGGGGAAAAAAACATACAGAGAGCCAAGGAAGGGTTCCTGTCTAAAACTGGTTTGGTGGACTGTGACATTCCAAACTTGACTTAGCTTTCCACTTGTTGTTGCTATGTGCTTTCAAGTTATTTCCAACTTAGGGTGATGCTAAGGCAGACACTATCACAGGGTTTTCTTGGCAAGATTTGTTGAGAGAAGGTTTGCCTTTGCCTTCATCTGAGCCAAAGAGAATACCACTTGCCCAAGGTCACCACATCAGTTTGAATGGCTGAATGGGGATTCAAGCCCTAGTCTCATAGTGACAGTCAGTGTTCAAACCACTACACCCTATTGGCTTTCATACTGAAAACCATTTGCAAGTCCAGCTAAAAAACTCCATAATCGGCTGAGTCCCACCACTGTTTGGAAGCTTTCCCAAAGCTATAGTCGGTTATCATAGAACCTTATGCTACATAATTAACATGGCAACAATATCATGCCACATTGCTACAACTGTCTTCTATGCATTTATGAATAACAATGTGAAAGTCTTCTGTATAGTCATTTGAATCCACTTGAGTATAAATCTTGGTACAGGTTGGCTTGATTCACTGTGATCAACCCCTTTAATTTGCTACTGATTGCCAGTTAGAAAAGAATACACAGATAGACTTACTAGTGAGAAATAGATTGATTGCCACTGCTCATTTGTGTGTGTGGGGTGGGGGGTTATGGTAATTTCTGCACTATACTGTTATCGTGCTATTATTCCACTTTCAATATTCTGTGGAATTCTGGGGTTTGTAGTTTAGTGAGTCCAAAGAGCTCTTTGGCTGAGAATTCTAAATGCTCCTTCTTAAACTGCAAACCCCAGCATCCCATAGGATATTGAAAGTGGAATAATAGCACTATAACAATGTATTGCGGAAATGACCTAATTTGTAGATGTTAATACATTGTCTAACATATTGCCAGAGATATAGTGACAACACATTCTTCATCTTTTGCAAATCCTCAGCAGTTAAAGAAGGAAAAAGAAGTAAATGGATCACTCTGTATGGGAAGAAAGAAAGAGACTGAAAAAGATTGAAAGGAACTAGATGGTGGTGAGAAAACAGATGAAGCTGCATGGACTGAGGAAACAAAGAGCAGAAAGCTTTTGGATGGTGAATCCAGACATAGATGAGAGTGATAGAACATCTAAATCCAATTTAGATGGGGCTGGTATGAAATGAACCTTCTTAATTTTCTAGTGCATTCCAAATTTAAACTTTATTCAGATCCTGTTGTGCTTGCCACCATATTACTTGGAGAGCAAAGGGCTCTATGATCTTCCCTGCTATTCCCAGCAATCACAAAGAGCCTTCCATCTCATCAGCTTTTCCTGAGTAAGCAAAGGAAAAAAAGAGTGGTAGGGACAACTTACAAGAATTGCCGGCTCTCAACATCTTTCATGAACTGGGGTTTTAGAGAAGTATGTCAGAAACTGATTTTGGAGTAGACTGAATTCCAGAGGTCTGAATCTGTCCCACCCACAGACCAACCTTTGCTCTGTAAAATGTTACTAGTCCTAGATACATAAAATACCATAAAGCACCAAACAAAATGGCATTATTCAAGGAATAAAAATCAGAAAACCTGTCACTTTGTTTTCTATTATACAGTAGAAATTGCTATGAAAATATTCTCTTTGAAGATGAATCACACAGAATAAGAAGTGGTGGAAGGTTTCAGGACAACAAAAAGAAATGCTATTAAATACTGCTTCACATGGGAAAACAACTTGTAGACCTACTCACAGACATTACAAAACTCACATTTCCAACCTATGCTGAAACAAATCCATGAAGTACGTTGGAGAGTTTGGTAGTTTATGACTATGTTAGCCATATTATTGGTGATGTAAATCATATTTATAATGCAGAGACTTGACTATATATTGATACAGAAATATATAACTTTTATTAAATTATCAAATAAATACTGTTGATATAGGAATGAGAAAAATAAACAAAATCCATATTAACATCTGAAACATCTGAAACATCACTTCAACTAAAAAAAATGGAAACATAAGATTGGCTGCATAGGATTGAAAGAACATGGCATAAGGACACTAGAGAAATTGTGTTCACTTACAGTGGAAATCATATGCATGTTTCTTCATATATAAAACCCATTGTGTTCAATGTGGCTCATCCTTTGAAAGTATGTTTAATATGACAGCCTTACCTGTGCTTGTCAAATGCATGAACACTGCCTTAGGCCAGAAAAAAATGGCTTTCCACTGCATCCTATGACAATTCCAAGTATGTTGATGGCATTCAGTAAAGAAGATGCATATTCATTATGAAGATGTTAACTTGTTAGTGTTTGTGCCACTGTAATCTGAGTGATGCCAGTGTCCTGAAGTTCATAAACTATCAACTACAGACCAGAGATTATAGTCCTCCAATTTTCCCCACTGGGTGATTATGAAGTAATTACCTTCTCTTGACCTAATCTAATTTATGCAGCTGTTGAGAGAAGAAAGTATGCATTTTCCATTTGCTTCATTGATTTCCTTGGATTAAAGATGGAGTACAGTGAGCCAGAGTGGTGTAGTACTTTGAGGATTAAACTATGGCCCTTTCTGGGCCAAATCTTATCCCAGAGGCTTTCTGTGGGGATCCCAACAGCAGCTATGCTGGGAGGGAAGTGTGATGGGCGCGCTCCCCTCCACACTGGCTGCCTCTTGTGATCCAGGAAGCATGATGGCCCTGCCTCTTCCTGCTTCAGTGCAGCCGGGTACTTTCCCAGGCTGTGCTGGGGAGGAAGCGCAACCATTGTGCTTCCAGGACCCTCTGTACAACGAGAAAGTGCGGGATGGCAGCACAATTGTGGGTCATTGATGGGGAAAACCTGTCAATGATTTACACTGTGATTGTGCCACCTGGAGACAGCAGAAGGACAGAATCTCATCAACGTCATGCATAACTGTCTTCACAATCACTTCCTTCTCCCATCCCCATTGCAGGATGACAATATCCTGAGGAAAGGGCCTATGACTATAGAGATCAGGGTTGGATTCTCTGCTCAGCCATGGAAACTCCCCTGGGTGACCTTGGGCACACTGCACATGCTCAACCCCAGAAAACCCCTTGATAGATTTGCCTCAGAGTTGCCATAAGTCAGAAATGACTTGAAGGCACACAGCAACAACAGATGAAATACTGTTCCATCCCATGTCAGTCTGCCCAAAATTTGAGATCCTCAGCTGATATCCTCTTGTGTATTCCACTATTTTCAGAGGCTGTATTGCTTTCTCTGACTATAGAAAGTCCTCCCAGGGGAAGTCAAATGGGCTCCATCTTTCCTGAGCTTCCAAATTATCTGTGCACATATACTTCTTAGCATATCAAATGCAGTCATTAAGAAACCAGACACACACACACACACACACACACGCATACTGAGACTCTGTGTCTCCTTCACAATAGCTTTTAATGGATGTTTCTAATGCTGCTTTTCTTAAAACCTTCTTAAAACTGTTAAAACAGCTTTTCTGGTGGTTTCAGTTCAGTATTTTTTTTTAAATTAAGATATTCTGTTGGTCTGTTTTTAAATAATGTTTGTATCTGTTTTATCTATCTCTATTTAATATTTTAAGTATATGTTGTACATCATCTCAAAGGCCATAGCAGGTTGGCAGGCAATAAATCAATAAGTAAACAAACAAACAAAATAGAACAAAATAGTTTTGGATACATGGATTGGGAAGATGATGTTTTCACTGATTAATTGAAAAGCCTAGTATTTTCTGAGACAAACAGAATTTTCAAGTGTCATTCTGATTTTAAAATGACACAATTATGTTTTAAATTTGCCTTCCTTTATTCTGTGTAACTCTGATCTCATTTCTCCTATGAAGCATTAAAACACAGTGATCCTATGAGCACTGATTTGATGGATAACAGCCTTGTATTGAATGTTGGCTCAGATGCTTATAATTTTCATTTTAAACTGCCCTTTTGTTGGCTGAAGATAGGCAATACGCTGATTTTAGTTCTATTACCGAGCTGTCACAGTACATCACATCTGTTCGTTGCCATTAATATTGATGTTCTCACTACCTTAAACACACATTATAGCATCAGAGTTATAGCAGGGTAGGGAGGCAAAATATTGATGTTGGACGAAATGGCAGAGTCCACAAAACCCATTACAAGTTGCTCAAGTAGTTGTTTCACCTTTAGTCCTCTATGCTACCCAAACCCAGCTGTTAATCAGCCAGCCTGGTGACTCAAAGGGTAACAATTTCTATTAACTGTATTTCTTTCAATATCTGTATTCTTGAAAAGGAACAAATCATATTGCACCTCTGATACCTTTTGGAGAACTTCCATTGTACAACTGGCAGTTTGGGGCCAAATTAGAACATACAAACAGACAAACTCCAGAAGCTGTCTCTGTATTATACATCTGAAGAAAACATGTTACAGGCCAAAACACAGTGTTCAGTAGAAAATGGTTTCTCACAGTGGCATTAGGGATTAGGAATGTAATTATTCACTCATTTTCTTCCCAAAGGAAGTAATGAACAATTTTGGCAATTTTCTTCCTGCTCTGAGAAAGTCTTCAAAAACTTTTCAGTTTTCACATACTACCTGCAGTTTGGAAGTTTGAATTCTGCACAAAATTTGCATGCAGTTTTTTGCCCAGAAAAAAAATTCTTCTGTGTAGAAGATAACTTTTTCTGTTTCCTGCACAGAAAGTAGCATTTTCTGGGAAAAACAACCATACAGGAATTTTGCACAGAATAAATCCTCACTTACAGTATTTTTGGAGCGGGGAGCAGTCTTACCTGTGCAGAAAATTATATAGCAGATAATTGCTGTTAGTTAATTGCTATTCTGTTATTCTGTTTCCAATAAACAGATCCTAGAAATACAGATATCTAATAGGACATAGTCTTTATCTGTCACTGTCAGCAGCCCAGTCTATGGTAAATAAATAAAATAAAGAAATAAAGAAATACATAAAATTAATCAGCTAACCATATGTATATTAACAGTAAGCTCATCTATCTTGTGTCTAGATGAGCTAGCAGTACATACAAAAGAATCAGCTGAAGACCAGAATATCCAGAGCATGTTAATGATTATTAGTAGAGATATACTGGCAAGATAGATGATCTCTACTAAGCATGGCCTACTAACCAATTCTTAGTTTACATTACATGCGTTACTTTTATAGTTATAATTATGGACCGTATCACTTGTTTCAAGTATTGGCTTCTCTAGGCACTGTACTTCGAGGTGAGTGTTGAGCTGGCATCAAGACTTGTACCCAATCTGATGACTTTCATTTTTAAACCACTATTGGGACTGTATTTCTTTTTTTGTATCAATGCCTTTTTCAAAATATATGTATATATTGCTTTTTTCAAAACTGCAGCTATAACAGTAACAAACTCCCATTTGCTACTATGACTGCAACAAATTATGTTTTAAAAAAGTAACTTTGCAAGTTATGGATTTAAAAACATGAGAGTTACAATGTGTATTCCAAGTCTGATTATCAAGCCTAGACACATGTGGTTGAACACAATATCGAATCTGACACTTGGAACTGAACAGAAAACACAACTTGTCCGCGCTCGTTTAAAAATGAAGCCACAATCCTTGAAAAGTTCTCAAAGCTTCTCCTTCCTGTGGAGATGTAAGTACTCAATCTGTGGCAATGAGGATTCTTTTATGTAACACAATGTATATTACAACATTATTGAACAAAGCATTCCAGCCAGAAATAATACAACAAAAGTTTAATGAAAAATGAAGGCTAAACTAGACCTACTTAATTTGCAGATGAGCTGAATTCAGCCTTATGTGTAGTTTTCCCACAGAGGCTTAATAAATCATAGAGTTATCAAGTTGGAAGGAAGCCCAAGGCCCATCTAGTTCAATTCCCTGCCAGGAATTCATTTTCTGCTATCTCCATGGGAATGTAAAAACAGGAGGAAACAATGTTGAGCAACCAACAGGCCATAATATATAGTATTTGCTTTTCTAATGGCAGGCCTGTGAATGTAGATGTAGAACAAATGTAATTAGAAGAAAGGAAAGAAGGAATAGCTATGCTTGTACTTACAGGGTCCGTGAGCTCTGGCAAACTCGCCTGGTAAGTCAATGGCCGACAGTCCCGAGTGTTAAAAACCAATATGCATGGAAGAAACATAGGTCCAAGATCATCTCCATCAAGGACATCAACAGTGAGTGTGGTTGTACTTGTTCTCCTTTCCATAAGGTTTTGAGCTCTGTCCTGTAGAAGAAATAGAATTTACAAAGGTTGCTCCTGCAATTCCTTTAGGCAAAAGGCCGTGCTATCTTTTAATTGAAATCATTATCTTAGTACCACAACATGTAATCATATAATAATACACAATCCCAATGCCATAACACCTATTGGAAAAATCAGACAGAGGAAAGAAGGGCCAGACACTAGCTGGCAATAACCCTTACAAACAACAGGAGGAAAACTCAGCTTTTTCCATCTCAGATGAAAACAAAAATAAGTTGTATGTCTTTTTCATTTTTTCTTCCTTTCTTCCTTCCCTCTTTCCTTTTTTCTGTTGCTTTCTCTCCCCCTTTCCCCCTTTGTTTATACCTTTATTCCAAGATAGATTTTCCTCCTTTACTCAGTGGTTTTTCACTAATGCCCTCCTCCCTTTTCTTGAAATATCATTTATTATCTTGAAATTGTGTGAAATGTTTGCTAACATTACTTATGGAACAAAACTTGTCATGTGGACAAGAAAGTGGTGGATGCACAATTAATCTATCTTCTGTACTGGTTTAGTGGCTCTTTGGCTTGTCTAAGAATTAAAACAAGTTATCTAACACTGACGAAGTCTAACATTAATCACTAGAACGCAACATTCAAAACAAAAGGGGACTCTCCTCCCCTCCCCAGCTCCACAATATCTAAGGAAATAAAAATGTAGGACAGATTCTGTGATTAAATCTCCCTGTATGTTTGGAGCTGATATTACTTTCTACACATAGCAACAAAGGAATTTAATCCCCATCTTAACAAAATAAGTCATACAGTTTAATTATAGAATCACCTATCAGCACAGCACACTAGCATTCTATAATATATTCTCCTTACTGTCAGAACAAATGTATTCTTTTCGCTGCCTTTATTAGAGGGAATTTTTTTTCAAAAAAGCTTAAGATGTCAGATTGTCACAAAATCCACAATCCTTACTCAAAAGAATACCAATGTTCTTATATCACAAAGATTAATAATTTGGTATTTGCATGCCTTTTCTGCAAGAAGTGTGTACAAGGTAGAATATTGCTAATGTATATTATTATGGACAGGATAGTCCTGGCATAGGACCATAGGTGGTTAGGAGAAAGGCATTCACATTTATTATCAAATGTATTTCTTTTTGTCTTCTTTTTTTTATTTGAGGAGGGGGTTAGTGGGAATTTAAATCCTTGAATTTATGTAGTATTCTTCCTGCAATAATTGTCTCAAAGTGTCATACAGGAATTATTCTGTGCAAAAAAACCATGTGTTTTCTTGTGCTAAAAAGAAAACAAAAACAAAACAAACAAAAAAGCCCTCCAAACCTCCCAAACTTAAAAACCTTCCTGTGCAGGAAGTAGTGTTTTCTGTACAGGAACCTCATTTCTACATGGAAAATGGGGTTGGAATAAAAACATTTTTCTCAACAGAATTAGGCCATTTCCACATGGTGTCACCATTGTGTGATGGGTACACACACCTGGTAACAGTCCATGAGTTGTGCTTTAATATAATGTCCTTGTGGTCCCGTAACCAGTGCATCCCCACCCATCATGATCACGGGATATTCACTTAAAAGAGAAAAATCTGTTAAGCGCCAATGATTGCGTGATGCTCCTATCACTGCCAGACATGCAGAAGGGCCAGAAGTATGAACACATGCTTGCTTCCCCAGCACAGCACAGGAAAAAGGCCGGCTGCGCTGCAGAAGCTGTGTGTCAGTTGTACTCCTTTCTGCAGGGACCTGGTTGGGTGCAGAGGGGAGTGTTTGCATCATGCTCTCTTCCAAGCAAAGGTGCTGCTGGGACCATGACAGGAGGACAACGGAAGGAAGTACAGTGCAGGATTGGTCTAATACTTGCACAACACTTTTGGTTGTCAAATACTAGGAAAAAATTATGCAAAATTCTCACTCAAAATTCTTACAAAATTCACTCAAATTCACTCAAAATTCTTTCTAACAGGAGTTCCAAACTGCTGGGAAACTTGTTTTTCCATGGGAATGACAAATTGTGAATATTCCTGGAATGGAAACCAAAATAACATATACTTTGCTTTTTCGTTAGATATTAGATCCAGGAATTTTGAAATGGACTGTTGGTTCCTCAGATCTGACAAAATTATAAAAAGGTAGAAAGAATGATATCAGGAAGGAAGAAGAGTATGAAATTTAGCAGATAGGAGTGATCACATGAACAGAAAACAGGAAAACCAAGCAACATATAATGTAGGCATTTCTTTAGACAGATAGGTTTGGTAGGAACCAGTGGTCAGAAAGTAAGATGGAGCTGATAACAGGTAATTGGGAGAGCAGAACTCTTCTTCTTCTTTTTTTTTCCTGAACAGAAGGGACAGTGGAGATAACCATCACATTGGCGATAATAACCAATACTGGACTTGGAGTATATCTAATCTACAGACTTATAGCAATGTAATACCACTTTAACTGTTATGACTCTATCCTATAGAATCCTGGGATTTATAGTTTCACTTGGAACGCTCTACTAGAGATGTTTAGTACTGTAGTTCATGGAAGTGTACTAGAACTCCTTAGGAAAACATTCTATATACTTCACAAGACTACAAATCCCAGGAGACTTTCCTAGTAGAGCCATAGTAGTTAAATTGGACTATAACTGTGTAACACAGAGACACTACTGGTCTGCTCAGTGTCTATATATAAGCACAATTATAACAGAAAAAACCTGTAGGTATTAACTTTTCAGAATCCAAGTACTACAAGAAGTGGGCCTGAGGGCTCTTGACTCCAAGGAATAATATTGTAGTATCCAAAATAATGTATCTAAATTAATTATGTGGACAGGGCTTTAGTGAAATACAAATAGAATTAGGTCCAGCTATTCCAGGAACAGCTGGATTTAACTCCTATTCTTTTAAATAATTTATAATTCTTCAAATAACTTTTAGAATTCTGAAATGAACGTGAATCTTAATAACTCTGCATGCCAATAAAACATCACAAGTACATTTAAAAATCTTGTTTTGGGAGACCTTTCATTTATTCTCAAGGCCACAAAAAAGGGGGGGGGCTTCCTAACAGCAGCTATTTTTCACATAAATAAACACACAGATTTATTTATCACCTTGAAATGTCTATTTTGTATCAAGTCATGATAATGCTTCACATACACACACACACACAGAAAATTGGAGTTGAAAAAGGAAAACACACCTTCAGAAAGGTTTAATTTCAAAGCTGAAGGGTTAGGTGAAATTGTAGTCACCAAATCAATTTCACATCAAATTTGTATTGCTACATGTGTCAGAATAGTAAAAATTCATTGGCACTACAATGATTCTTTTCTATTTTTCTAGAACTAAAACATTATTCCACAACTGAACAGTATTACCTTTGAAACCATTAAATCTGAAAGACTGTATAACAAGAAAACAAATACACATAACTGATTCTCATGTGTTCAAGGCATTTGATAGTTCACTAAAAGATGACATATTCCAAAGACTTGCATTTTTTAAAACTGGAATGCAGGCTTTGCCTGCAGTATCAGATCTGTGATGGTGCATTCAGATATGAGGCTACTATTGCAGGCTTCAAATAATGAATATTCATGGATGGATTAATTCCTTAGAAATTATAGATGGTAAATAATGGCAAATCACATTTGTATCACACATGATAGAAATAATTTCTTCCCTCCACCAAAATAGCTATAAACATAAGTAGCGTCCAGAATTATGCTAAGTCAGTCATACTTACATTTGCTTGTACAACAACAAAATAGCGCGTCTTTTCTTCATAATTTAGCCTCTCACGCAGAACTACTGCTCCAGACAAGGTAAGAGGAATGTCAAAAGTCCTATTTGATGTCTGCAAAAAATAAAAGGGGTGGAAAAGGATGGATAGAGGAGGAATAGAGGATGCCTGTATGGCTTAAAAGGTAGGTTTCTACATTATTATCATCGGGAGACATACCAACAGGCTGTAGCTATGTCACTATAGCTTTATCTCACAATGTAGGACCTCAGCCATTGCATTTTAGGCAAAAATGTTTTCCATACAAAACTTCTGTGGTGGGGTAGGGAGATTTCAGAATTTTTTGAGCAAACTAAATTTTCACAAAAAGTCCAAAATATTAAACTTACTGGAAAATGATCCATATCCCTGATCTGAAACATATTTGGCTTTAGAATTTATTCAGAATTTAAGAACCTTAATGATGATTCATGAACATATTTTTAAAAATGAAACTTTCTTATACAAAAACAACATCAACACAATTGAGTTCATATCTATTTCAACAATAAGTTTACATACTGGATCAGTGCCAGGAGGAAGTGACAGTTAGATAACAACCAATACATTTAGACTAAATTAAGACAGGTTGGAGATCTTAGGCAGTTTTCACATGGTTGGGAATGGAGCAGGCAGGCTGTTCTGCATGGAGTTGCTCTCCATTTGAAAGAGAAGGTCCACATCTAGGCTACTCCCTTATTACAAAGATGCATGTGTGCTCAGTGGCATGCACTATCTTTGCCCAGCTTGCCTAGTGCACAAACTGCATCCATTTCTGAATAAGTACAACTTAGCCACAATGACACATGATTTGATAACTTTTCATTTGGAAATTCACTTTACATGGAGCAGCCTTTAAAGCTAATCCAAAAATTCTAGGGCTGGCATCCTGTTGGTTAGTCCCTAACCAGAGTAATGCTATTTAAACATTTGTGAAATAATAAGTCAATACATAAGCATATTTATTGATTGCATGGTTCTACTCTAGCCAGGATTAACAACAGGATCTAGACCAATGCATGCAAAATGTGGCTGCCAGAAGGCTGCCAGGAAGAACGGTCAGGGATCAGTCATGTAGTATAAATCCCACAAAAGCGCCTTTAGGTTCTCATACATTTCAAGTTTGAATTAGTGACATTGATATTGCTCTCAAAGCCCTCTGTGTCTCAAGGCGCAGAAACCTGAAGGAACATTTCTTCATAGATGTATCTATCTATAGATAACCAAGTATAGCACTTTTCCCATGCCCTTCAGACCTGGGAAAAAACCCTGTTATCAATGTCCACTGCTAGGAGAAATACATTGCTGGTAGGAATTTCTTCCATCTCAATAATTCTAAGAACTAGTGACAAGATGACTTAGGAATTTCTACGTGGTTGTGGTATGACTCTGGAATGCCCTTCCCCAAGAAGAAAAGCTAGGAAGTGTCAGGTTAAGACCAGTTTGTTTACTTAGGCATTTATGAGCTATCCAGAAAGATGAGTGAAAATCTCTTATTTTTATACTAATTTTTGTGTATTATTAATTGATTATTATTGTGTAATACTGTGTAATTTTGGACTGTGTGACTGTGCAACATTGAGTGATTATGTATTATTATATATGTTTTGTGTTCATTAGGTATTATTATATGAGCATTATTACTTTTTAAAAATATATATTGTATTTAATTTTTCAAAATATTGGTTTCTCACTTTGGCATTACTATCCATTCTAGTATTTTCATGAAGGGTGGGATGTAAACAGAATAGAATAGAACGCTTGTGTTGGCTTAACAGTACAAATGGACTTTATATGCTGTTTAGTTATAGAGAGAAATCTCACAGAGAAGTGAGATGTTATTTTTGTGTAGTTATTGGCCTTGATGACTACAGAAACTTATGTGTGGAAGCCTATTACAATGTACTCAAAAGACCTTGAACACATAAGCAGAGTGGAAGAGGGCCACCCACATTCCTTTTTTGAAGAATTAGAAGCAAAGGTAACAGTGGAGGAATTTAAGGAATTATTCTGTAAAATAATGAGATCACATCACATCGCCTAAAGTGAATGTTAGTCACGTGAGTCTTCAATTTGCCCAAAAGATCATGTAACCTGAAATTTACACAGCATCATTGATCATTACATGGTATATTTATTTGTAATCAGGTTAAGTATAGTGACTGGTATCTGAAATTATTGCATACAAATCAGTACATTATTATATCTAATTAGCAAAAAACATAGATTTAAACTGAAATTATTGTATCATTAATGTTTTGTCAAACAATACAGGCAGCAACAGTCTTGATGATTAGATGAAGGCAATTTTTTAAGAAATCTAGCCTGAAGTAGCACAATTGAAATTTCCAATTCTGTTCTGTTTCATGGGATTAGGTCTACTTAGCTCATAGTGGAAAAGTGAATACATCACACATTCAATTTATATGTCCATTTGTGCTGTAGGTAAAACCATTTGAGATCTGAGCCTTCGAGGCAAGTACTTCAGTTAGTGGGAACACTGTGTGGTCTACCAAACTAATAATAAACCAACTAAAATGACATCAATCATTCCTTCTTTTCCTATGAAGAAACACTTAATTTTGCCTGTGTTTTATTTTTATATTCATGGCTGGGTATAACAATAGACTTCTGAACTTAACAAAAATGTTCCAGCTGTCTAAAATGAACTATTTTAGCTATAAATAAATGGTACATAAAGCCTGTAATTCACAGAAACTTTTCTGTTCTGATCTTGAAAAAGGCCTCTAGTTTAACCAGCTGATGTGTTTAAGAAAGCAGCAACATGTGCTTCATGCATTTTTTTTTCTTATCTCAAAATAGGGAGTCCAAAATATGCCCTGCAAAACCTATTAAAAATCCTATCCAGTTAATTAGTCTCAATGCAACTGACAAAATTGACTGGTCCAAAATCTTCATAAACAACTTAAAAAGAAGCAAATACTAAACTCTTAGCCCAATGTTTAAAAACAGTCAACCAGTCAAACCACTGTGCAGTTTCATAATACATTTACTGTTACAAACAAAAGCAGCATTTAACAGCTCCATCTCAGCATGCTCTACTCTTTGGCACAGTTCATGCAAAATAGGTGTAAATGAGGCTTATTACCTACGGTAGGCCCCCGGGACTGAGTGACTGGCACCCATGGTTTCACCTACTTGCAAGATGCTCCAGGGCCCATGGCTGCCATTGCTGGCTGGGGTCCTTGCTTGGTACAGCTAGCCAAGAGAGTTGCACAGTAAGGCATCACTGGGCTTCCTATGTCTCTCCCAGATGAGGAAGAGACAGACACTCTTTCATTGGCTGAGACAAGCAAGGAAAGTCTGGTTCTATGTAACCATGCACCTCTCAGTTGAGGAAGGAGATGGACACTCCTTCCATAGTGGAGACAGGCATGTGAAGCCTTGACATGATTCCCCTGCATGGCTCTCTTAGCCAAGGAAGGAGACAGATGTTCCTTCCCTGGGGGAGAGAGGCGCACACAATGGGTCCCCTAAGTAATCCGCATTTTTTGCCATCTGTGTTAAATCTGGGAACATATCCCTCAGGGATACAGGGATTAAGTGTATATAGTAAGGCACAGAAATTCACACATTCTCAATAAAACTAAAGCATAACACGGCCATTTTATGAAGTTTGTGAATAATGTACAACCAAGCTCCACGGGCAAAGGTCTATATGCTTATAAACATGTAATCGTCTATATGAGAAAGTCTTTTCCCCTTGATTCATGTTATCAAAGGAACTGGCATGTTCTGAGTATGAAGTATTCAGCTGTATTAACATTTTTGTCACTTCCGCTCAAGTATTAGACAAAGACAAAAGTGCAGAAAGTTGTGATGCTTTTCTCCTTTCTTAGAACAAGAAATGGAGATAATGCAGCCTATGTGTCCCCCAGTGCCTTTTGTTGGGGTGCCCATGGTTTCCTGAGCCCTCCACAGCCCCTATGCAAAAATCACCCCGAGATTTCCACAAACTCTGCCTGAAATAGTTGTTTCACTTTAAATTCTGATCATTTCCAATCCCTCAAAACTGGCTGAAAAAAACAACAGTAACCACTAGAAATAGACTCCTAAGCAATATTCATCCAAAGATGGTGGGATGAAGCCTGCCATGGATATTAGGGGCAAAAATTGGTCCCTACCCCTGTTGCCTATCCACTTTAAAATTATACAAGCAGCATCATAGAAGAAGAGTGTTTACTAATGATCCATTCATTCAAAAAAGAATGTACTTTTTCAAGTTTCATCTGTATATATGCCCTTTTCCAGTGGCTTGGAACAACAGTCATGCATATTTATAACTTTACAGTAAAATTCTAATTTTTCATGTGCATAAGTAATAACTTAGTAATCTGAAGTTTTTCTTTTTTTAAAGAAGTGTTTCACATATCAAGCAGAAGGAAACACAGGCTGAAAGAAAGCTATGCTGGCAACGTTCTACAACAAGCTTCCCAAATTTAGCAATGTTCTGACTACTGTATTGATGTGATAAAAGTAGTTTCGAGCTCCTGTTTGTTGCATACATGCTTTATATAGGTGCATATAGTTAAAACCCAAATGTGAAAAGTTCTCATGGGTATAAACTGAAGAATTCTGCCAAATTTGCCAAGCAAGGGACACTGTGCTAAATAAAATGGAGATATGATACAAATATAGCTCTTTAGGTCATATTGTATGTGCAAATCCATTCTGTCCCAGTCAACTGTCTCTCAGATCTATTCTTTTGTCCAGTACCATAACAGATGCACCAAACTTGCAATCAAAGTGCCTTGCTACAAAAGCCTTTCAAAATATAATAAATAATAAATAATAAATTGTGTTAGAAGAGAATATCAAGTGGGATCTGTCTCTTATTTTTGTGTTGCCAAAACTAAATTATAACTGAAAAGAAGAATTTCACATACTGGATCGTTGGGATTGTACTGGATGACGTACTCTATCTGGCCATTGGGACCGTCATCTATGTCTGTGGCACCATTGTTCCCAGAGAATCCTGTAAAGATGGTAGTTCCAACTGGTGTTAACTGAAACAACAAAAATGATGTGCACACTTAGGAACCTCAAACAAAAGAAAGAAAGGCCAAGTAATGGTTTCAAAGTCAAAACGTGATTTGTGAAATGTTCTCGGTAATTCTGCCTGTTTCTCAACTTCAATGCATCCATTCAACTCCCAAGTTCAATATAACTTTATTTATTTGAGTCTTTGTTAAAATGTCCATTCTTACAGCTGAAGATCTCAGGAATGAATACAATCAAAAAACAGGATGGATTATAGCATAAAGCAATATTAATCAATGCAAACAATATAGAACAACTCAACAAAATCAAAATCTATATGCAGACTATTTTTCCTTCCTAGCCTTCATGAATTCATCCCTCATGTATCTGAGATAAAAATTAGAAACTTGAAGAACTAGAGCCACCAATATACACATTATTGTACTGCTACTTTTCTTCTTAAATTCCTAGGAGAAATCAGCTGTATAACCAGTGAAACTATAAGCAACCAAGAAAAAAAAGTAGAAAGAATGTTATGAGAAAATAAAAAGGAGAGGTTGCTAATTAATTTTCCCCTGAAAACACTGTCATTAGAATTTTTCAAAGGTAGCAAATCAGCAGAAACTGATCTGACTTTCAGTACCTAAGGCTAAAAGAAGAAAAAATACTTTTTGATCAGGTCAGTCTTTGGGCATATGTGAATCATTTATCTGTATGTGTGGATGGTGTCATGGATCATGTTCAGGTGTCACAATGAATCATACTTTAGTGGTTTTCAAACTTGAGTTCTGCAGATGTTTTAGACATTGACTCCTAGAGTTCTCGACAAAGGCCATGCTGTATGGAGCTTCTGAGATAGTTAGGGCCTTTCCACCCTACACTGTTATAGTGCAATTATTCAACTTTCAACAGCCTATGGAATCCTGGGGTTTTGTACTTTAGGGATGAGCATTTAGAATTCTTTTAGAGTTTAGAGAATTTAGAGTTCTTTGGCCTCAGTAAACTACAAACCCCAGAATTCCACAGGGTGTTAAAAATGGAATAATGGCACTATAACAGTGTAGTGCAGAAAGGCCCAAATTCCAAAATATCTTGATAACTAAACCATAATTTTAAAAGGCTGAAAATTGAGTGCCAATGGATCTTTATATTGCCTGTTCCCTCCTCATCCCCATCTTTCCTTCATCACCAGCATGGGCATAGGTTCTGAGCTTTCCTTTCCACTTTGGCTTCAGCACAGCTTATCATGTTCCCCATGAGTCATACGTTTAAATAAAAACACACAAGAAATCACTGAAAAGGAATTTTTAGAGTTCATGAAGGCTGCTGTCTCACTTTGATTTTGAAAGCTGCCCTTGTTTCTTGAGGAAGGCAAAAGCCAAACCACTGTTTTCAGAACAAACAAGATACAGTTCATAGAATTAAGTCTCTTTGCAGCTTTTCTTTATGAGAGAGATGAACAGGGTGCACTTGTTTGTTTGTTTTTTCCTCAAAAAGCCAGTCATCATTACCTATACTAAAAGATTATTATTTTGCTTGCCACTAACCTTTGGCAGATGTGTTGTGAAAAACACTATTTTAGAGAAACGGAATGCAAAGAGAAATTTGATTTACTCTCCCTTCACCAGTTCTAATTAATTGCTTTCATAAGTCTATCCCCATGGAGATAATTACTGTATGATCTTCACACAAGACTCCCTGGCTTAAATTTCAGTTGCAGCAGAATTTCAAGTGCTGCGAACACAGTTATCTCAGACATTACGGTTAGTAAAAGACCTGCAAAATTGGATAAATCTTCATTTTATTATTCTTCATTAAATATGACTTTTTCAATTTGTCTCTCTGAATTCTTTATCTTATTGAGGTTTTGTACCCCAGGAAATCCAGAGTAAAATAATAGGCTTAGGATACTTGGGAAAGGGGAGTTCTTATAGACCACCCTGAGATACGTCTCAAAATCTACAGGAAACAGAAGGAAAGGATCAGGGATAACCAAAGATCTTCTTGTTTTTGGAAAATTGTAAACAACAGTCAGAACAGGGAAACATTATTTTTTGAAACACAATCCTGGCTGGGGAGATTCTTGGAGCCATATCCAAAAAGATAATATTTCCAAACAGTAATCCCAACTGTTGCACTGAAATCTGGGTTGGCAGCTGATTGTAAAAAAAAAAAGCAGAGTATGAGAATGGAGACTAATTTATCTGACAACATTGACCTACTCTGGGCTTCTCAAAGAAAAGTGGGAGAAAGAAAAGAAATATCAGCATGTTTCAGCTATTTTATTACATAAACCAAACTGTAATTTTAAGGGTCTACACCAGTGGTCTTTTTTTTTTTTTTTGGTGGGGGGAAGAGGGTGTCATGAGTTCAGGCTGGATCCAATCTGAGTTCTTCAAGAAATGAATTTGGTACCAAGAGTTGAACAAGCCACTGGTGCAAAATAGAACTTCACTGTGATAAACAGATGCAGCAGGTATTTGAAGAAGAGAAAATACACTTCCCCATGCTAGGATAGCTCAGTCTTTCCCCCAGGCTATGGGAAAATGCCACAGAAGCCCTCAGTTTCTCAATGATCCCCTCTTGAGGCCTGATCAAAGGCATGGTGAACGGCAGAAGTCTTTCAGGGATAAATTTAAATCAAAAGAAACTTTGATGCACTGTGAGCCCTCAAGTTTTTAGAAGTTAGAACAACAGTGAAGGCAGAAGTCCTATGCACCTTCCCAAGCCAGGCTGAACTATTTTTACAGGACAGCAGGTTCTCAGATCCTCCTATCTACAGGAATACTCTTTGAGGATGAATAAAGAGATTTAATTCTACCAAGTACAAAATAAACTCTTCCATGCAGTATATTGCATAGGACTATGTAGTAGTGATCTGCCATCAAGAATATACTCTGAAACCATCCACTTGGGGACAAATGCCATACTGACTGGGGGGAGGAGTGGACAGTTGTGGGGGGGTTAAGCTATAGAAGCTAATTGACTACCGGTAAGTAAACAATAGGTCTAAAAGTCTGGTGTTTTAAAGTGAAGTAAATTGCCATTCCTAGTTGGCTGAACTCTTGCAAAATTGGGAGATAATAATTGACAGCTGCAAAAATCAGAAGCCATATTAGCCTTGTGAAAAAATATGCATATGTGGATGGCTTCTGCTTGGTCCTAATTTGGAGTTGTAATTGGGAATCTGGAAGTACTTCTGTTGCAGTGGACCTCTAATTCACATCACTGAAAACACATTTTTCCCCCTTTAGAAAATTCGGTTTTATGCATACACCACAAACACACATGTCACCTTCTCAGAAACATAGTGGGCAGTCTAAACTATTTTATCTCCCTTTTATTGGGAAATCTTTGCATTACTATGAATTGGCAGAAGAGTCTGATGCAATTAAATGTCTTGTCTTCAACTGTAATTTTAAGCTGCCTGTATGCACTCTCACGGTGTGATTAACAGTTGAATGATGGCTTTCCAGAATAGGTATCCATTCCACTGAAATGTATAATATACACTACAGTGTAAAACGAAGTGATAACAAACATTGTGGTGATGTTGTAAAGATGACACATTTACTATTACTCCCTGTTACCACTGTTGGGTAAGATCCTGTAGTCATATCACTGTTCCTTGATCAAAAGATGGTATTTTCAGGACACCGAAGTAGCAGACTTTTTGATGATGATGATCACCATTAACCCTTTTAAAATCACTGGGTTCAGGACTATGCAAATATATGCCTTTGGCAACCAAACATTAAACTGTGGCAACCAGCAAGGAAGTACATGGGTAAAATATGCCATGAGAGTAAGAACTAATTCAGGAGCAGCAGCATAAGGAGGCAGGGTCTACAAGTTTCAACAGATTTCATCTTGTGCTAAGATAAAGCATCTGTGTCATGAAGTCAGAGAAAAGGGCTGCCAATAGTGGACTTATGTACTACTCCTCTTTCACCTCTGCAATCCCCAATGGATGAGTAGGACTACAAGGGATGCATGCAGGGCTGAAAGATGTGGCATGCACACCTCAGCCATCAATCACAAATGTGTAGTACTATGTGCTTACCACATGGTAAGCATATAAACACATGATGTAATATGTGGAAATGCTTACATGAGTAAATGGTTCAGGTGCAGCATGTCATGAACTACTGACTATAGCCTCTGGCAATCAGCAAGCAAGACAGGCTACATTTGGTGGTTATTAGGCAGTTCCTCATCCATCAGGCTCCTCTGATGAATGAGAGAGATTGCAACCCAAGGAGGAATGAGGTGTAATGTTTCCTCACCAGTAGGTGCATGTGTGCTTACACATACACTCGGTTGACAGAGAGCAGGCTGGGCTCTATATCTTCTGCATACCTTTTTAATTCTAGCACTTGCCGGCCCTCTGTGTGCTTAGTATAGGTTCAACCAGTTGCTTTAGAGCACAGTAAGAATTTCTGAGCTTCATCTGAGTTCAGGTGGAGATATTTTTACCTACTCTGTGCTGAGTGCAGTGGCAGATTTTTGTTACTGGTGAGTGACAGTTCTTAATTAAGGCCATTTCCGCATTACACTGTTACAATGCTATTATTTGACTTTCAACATCCTGTGGGATTCTGTGGTTTACTGAGTTTACTGAGGCCAAAGAGCTCTCTGGTTGAGAATTCTAAAGGCCCCTCCCTAAACTACTTACCCCAGGATCCAGAGGATGTTGAAAGCAGAATAATAGTACTGTAACTGTGTAGTGCGGAAATGGCCTAAGTGAATCCAATCAAACTTGTTTTTTCCCCCTTGTAAATATTCATTGTTTACATAATTGATTGATAGCAGTGGATTTGGCACAGGTGTGTCAAGACTTAAATGGGTTAGAGTTGGTGAGCATCTTAAAGGTGAGGATATTTAAGTTCTGCAGTCCTGGGTACTACAACTCATGGAAAGGATAAAGAATGACCTTTAGGACCAAAGTTCCTCATCCTTTTAGAGTTCTGAGGCACATAGTATGGAGTAACACAAGGGGGTTCCTGTGTTTCAGTATCAATGTGGGCCTAAGCAGCAGAAAAGCATGCCCTCTTTGGGGTTGAATAGACTTCCTCTAAAGTTCTGTCAGGCTCATGACCTATTATAAACTCCAGTTCCTGCACAGGTCCCTCCTTTGCAGATTACTGACTGAGGATGATCTATTGATAAGGTCATAGTTAGCTCTGTTTCCTGTGTCATGCATTTTTAGTTGCTACTCTGGGTACAAAGAATGTTTGCTGGTCTTAGACCAGCAAAACAGATTGGTTTGCCTGAATTAGGAGAGGCACAGCATCAGCGGTGCTGAACTTTCAAAGTCACACTGGAATATCCTAATGAAAAAGATAGTTTGCTTGTCTACATTCCCTGAATCATTAAAGCTGATCAGCTGAATATTCTTGTCAGACTTCCTGAAGGAAACATAAGGATTGTTTATGGGACACACCATCAAGTGGTTAGGGCTTTAGTACAATCCTAGGTATCCATCATGCCACATCAGTTGATAATCTGCCAACTGCAAGTGGGGCATTTGTTTTTCATTTCCAAAAACCCAACAAAAGATTGTGCCTTTTCTAATGTATGTGAAACAGGCACTTCTATTTCATACACATCATGTTAGGACAAGAGAAAGCAGGAGTGCCCATCTCTACAAAAAATACAAAAGAAGAGCTTGGCAATGGAGAGTTATATAGTTAGTGCAATCAGGCTGACAGAACTGGGAAGGTTAAGTATTCTCTCAGGAACTGTCAGGTTTGATAGTACTTAGCAATTTTTCAGCCCTATCTATAATATTCATAGGGACCAGAGGAGACATTACAAACCAAACCTTCCTCCAAGACAAATTGCAAAAATTGCTAGGTGGACAAACTACAGCACAAAGGCACTCTCTTTAAGTGCATGTTAGGGGGAAAAAATCACATCGTCAGGATGAGGGAGGGGATTAAAGGAGAGACATCTAAAGAAAAGGCTCCTCACTGTCTATGTGAAGCCTGACAAAATTCAGTGGAATCTTCCACAGGATAAAACATTTACCTTGAAGCCTTGTTCTCTCAATTAATATTACTGAATTATTTGAATTAAAGTGAAAACATTGAAACCCTGGTGGCAATGTGAATGCCCGTGGTGCCAGCGTAACACTGAATTTTATGTTGGACTGCTAGGGCAATTGGTGGCTTAGCAGTCCAACAGCAGGGATTTACTGTCAGGGTAAATTTGTAGGGATCAAGCCTTATATCCATCCTTCTCAGTGCTATATTTATTTGACAACTGAAAATATGGGTCAAGGCTACATTCCATAAGCCAATTACTCTGTAGCTAGCCCATTTAGATTATGTTGAAACCCCATGTCGACTGGGAAACAAAGTAATTTTTTTCCCCAAGCAATTTTATCAGGGCCAATTTTTACCTACACCCTCTCACCCATACAGCTGTCATGGGCTGCACTTGTTTGTTTTGGGTGGCCTGGAACTTTCTAGAAGTCATTCAGGATTTATTTTAACTATTTTGCACTGGTAGGTCATTTCCCTTTATGGGGTGGTTGTGCTGTCAAATACAACTAAATTGCTCATTGCTCTGTTTTGATGCTTTGTTGAATCATCAGCTTGGGGGTGATATTCTTCTGCCTGTAAATATTGGGGGAGCCAACAGAGATGGAAACACCAAAGCAGGGTTGTGGCTCTAAAAACGGGTTTGGAACTGCATGTAACCCACTGGCCAAACTTTCCCATCCCTGAATTAACCTTTTCTCACTCATAACATAGCTACCAACACCCATTTTGGTGCCCACTTGAAAATAGCAAAAGACAGTTAATTTTAAAGTCCATGCCATACATGTAAATGATTCCAGGTTCAATCTTTAACTACCCCAGATGTGGTTGGAAATTTTTCATGCCTAAAACTTTGTTGTTCTTAAAGTAATTTGAGCAATGTTCTTTCCACTATACAAAAATTTTGAAATGCTGTGTAGTGTGCAAAGACTGTATTTTGGGGCTTTCTGTACATAATTCACAAATGGTTATTTTGTCAAAAAACAGCAGTTTGTACACCAGAAACATTTTATGTGCAGAAAATAACATCTGTGCACAGAAATGTTATTTTCTCTGGAAAAATACTCTCTCATGCACAGAAAATGCTGTTTTTTCCACACACACACACATACACTGTGGATTCTGTATCTCTCGTGTGAATTCTCACAACCAGACACCAATGGTCTGAAATGAAATAAAATTCTAAATAAGATGGGAAGAACTTGAGATCTGGAAAAAAAATTGAATCTGAACAAGAGAGAAACTGAAAATTTTGAATGTGAGAAAAAGCTCTTGAGGATTTGGGCCTTGAATCCCAGCATATTCAGCCATGTTTTCAGTGCTGAACTACTTTTTCCCCCCACTCTTTTTTTCTGACAGGGTCATCAAAGCAATCTCTACATGGCCTTTCTGTGTTGGGTATCGCAGTATCTACTGAATTTTGTCAAAAATGATCTAGAACTTCATCATTTGTTTTTGATTAAAAAAAACTTACAAAACAACAAAATGTAGGGAAAAAAGTGGAACTAACAGATTTGTCCACCCATTTATTTAAGCACACACATGTGCGGCCATCCAGGTGTTGTTCAACTCCAACTCCTAGCCAGCCCTTGTAGCATATTCAACAGTTAGGAAGATTGGGACTTCGGTGGAGGGCCACACAATTCCAAGCACTGGTGGAAAGGTTCCAAGATACCATTCTATCTGTATCTCAGTAGATAAGCTCTTTTGTATATTCTGTCATGAACTGAATCAAGACTTGTTGAAAGCTGAAGAGGATCATTTATGTGGCTGCTCTTATGTGAGGAACTACCTTTTATGTTCTGAGGAGAAAAACTGTTCTGAAGAGAAAAACTGACAGTTTATGCTTTAAACGTTAATTCCCATTTTTAGGCTGTTGCAGACATTATTTTCATTGTCCATGAAACACTTATTTTTGTTGTCCACGAAACACATTATTTTCATTGTCTATGAACCACTTCAGATGGAAGGAGACACAGATACTAAGCACACTGCCACATTTGCCACAACAGCACAATTGCACATACTATGTGAGCAAAAAGTCTTTCTGCTACTTTTTACTGTTGTGGAACACCATGTTTAGATTTTAACAAGTGGTAATTCACCATCCATTTTCATCTTGCTACATCATACTCATCCAATTCAGAACTAGAACAATCCTCTAATAACAAATCAAGGGAGAAAGTTCTCTTAAATCAACATTTACTTTTCTTTTTCAGAAATACCCAACATAATTGCTCTTAAGAAGATAAATTTTTGTCTTATTAAGAAATATTCCCACATTCCGCCTCTGGTATCCATAGGTTGTTTACAACACCAACAAATACACCAAGCAAATAATATTTTATTAATAGAATATTTCATATGACATACCATGAAATTCAGAAATATTTCCAGTGAATGCCTTTCCTGGAATAGGAATGGAAAAGTAAATTGGTGTAACAGTAGGTGGTTATGAGGTCTTGTCTATCACCCACTATAAACTTCAAGAAAAGTTAAAATAGTTCTGCCTGAATCCATCTGAAACAACTATTGTTTAAAATAATGGATTTTATACAACATGTAGCTATGCTGCATCAATTATTTCATGCTTTACTCTACACTATAACAAACCACTATGTTTTAGTAATCAGTTCTGAGATGACAAAACTGACATACTGTTATAGATATATGGAATGGTCTTATGATATCCTTTGTCACACAAAATTGCCTTCCTACCAATTTTCTTCTGACAACATACTGCAAAATAGCTTGTGAACTATTGCCCCTTCCCTAGGGTAGAGAATATTAGGCAAAGCTGTGTTAAAAAAAAATAAAAAGTAGTAGTAGTAGCAGAAGGAGATGCATAGAGCCTGTCTCTACTCATCATGTTGAGGGAAGGAGAGAGAAAAAAAAGGGGGGGGCATTTTGTGTCTCAGTTGAGCATTTAAAAAGTGAGTTTTTATAACTTTCTTAAACTGTCAGGCAAACTTAAGATAGATTCCAGCATCCAAACACTGATGAACCGCTATTATCTAAAACAGTGCTAATCAAATTGTGGTCCAGGGACCACTGCTGGCCCCAAGCTAGTCAACTGATGGCAAGTTTCCCAGAATATATAATCCACAGGCACAAGCACCCTGTCAGTCTCCCAGATCAGAATGCTTAAGACACTGAAGGGCTGCACCGGCTGGCCCCTCCCAAAACTGCAAACGCCAGGATTCCATAGGATGTTGAAAGTGGAATCATCGCGCTATAACAGGCTAGTGCGGTAAAGGCCTAAATATAGACAGACAGAGTGCAGATGCAAAAAAGTATGGTTTAAGTGAGTAAACAAAGCAACACATCATATTATTGCTTTTCTCTCTCTCTCTCTCTCTCTGTGTTAGATAGAATAAGTAGCCAAGGTTATCTGTTTCCATCAGTGATCAACCCCCAGGAAATGGGAGACTAGGGTTCTATTTCCTGCTCAGCCATGGAAACCCACTGGGTGACCTTGGGCACATCAGACACTCTCAGTCTCAGAAAACCCCATGATAGGTTTGCCTTAGATTGCCAGAAATTGGAAACAACTTGAAGGCACAGAATAACAAATTTTAAAACCATCTGGAAAGAAAGTTACCATTGGTTGATGGTATCAAATGCCACTGAAAGGTCCAAAAGCACTTACAGGGACGCACTCCCCCTGTCAATGCTCAGGCAAGGCTCATTCATTAAGGTGACCATCTCAATTCACTAAAGTGACCATCCTCTCAATTCCATATCTTGCTCTGAAGCCAGTTTGAAAAGCCTCTAGAAAACCCGTATCATCACAGACTGCCTGGAGTTGGAAGGCAATCACCTTGCCCCAAAAGGAAGATATATAGTCTATAGTCAAAGTCCAGGGAAGGCTTTTAAAGAAGAGGTCATACCATGACTTCTTGCGGGTGTGCTGCACCTTCAATGTGAAATTTCACAAAATGTAATGGTGGACCAAAGAATTAAATTCTAACATTTTCAAAACTCAACTGACTGGCATCCTTGTGATACCAGGGCAGCTAAACCAATAGACCATTTTTTCCACACTCCAAATGCACCAATATTTTATTACATTCGAATATTGCTGGCTTTCACCAAGCTAGCAACTACTAGTTAAACTGACCTTATTTACAAGGATCTTATATGTTAACAAGTACATTATGAAAAAGTCCCAGTACAAAGGCCTCAGTCCAGCACAAAAGTAGCTTTACTTGATCATTTCAGTGAGACTGTAGCCAAAGATAGTCTTCATTGCTATGAAGAAAAATCTGTCAACATTATCCGAGCAGCCAAGGAAATAAATTGAAAGTAATGAACATGGTTTATCACTGCCAAATTTGTCCCTAGCGGGACCGGTCAGTGAAACAGTCTGCTAGGAGAAACTGCCAAAAACTACTGTGTGTAAAGCTTTGGGAAGCTACAGTATAAATGGCATGCTCTTTCTTGCTTCCCACAACTGCATACTTCCTGAATTGCCCCTGCTGATGTCAGAAGCCTTCATGGCCCCTGCGTCAAGAATACTGTTATCAACTGAGCTGGCTAGGTCACTATCTGCTACTGCCCCTTGGTGCCCAAATGTAAGAGTAGGAATTCTTCTCCCCACTTTATGCTCACTCAGTGGTTGCTATAAGGCTGCCTAGTGAACCACCTGGCTGATTTCTGCTGATTCTAAATTAACATGCTTGGTTTATCAAATAAAGACACACACATGAATGTGTGTGTGCACACACAAAGACAGAAGCAATTGTAATTCTTGTCCTGTCATTAAGCAAATATCGTGAATCAGCAGCAGGCTTTGATTGTTTGTGTACATCCTTTGCCTAGTATGAGCCTCTCTCATGGTCTCTGTTACTTATCTATGTGCTGCAGCATGCTATACATTGGAACTCCTGTCCATGCCAAAATGTTTGCATTTGTAAAACTAGGGCCCTTTTTGCACACAATTTCTGTAGCGCGAGGGCCCCTTGAGTGTCACGTAAATGGGAGTGTTGGTCCGTACGATGCACTCTCATTCATGTGATGCTCACGAGCCTAATGCGGGATGCGCACACATTTTCTTATTTTTGGCTCTAAGCCGAAAATACTGCACATTCGCGCAATGCTCCCGGGGCCCTCGCACACTTACCTGTGTGCGATGCATCAAACGAGCCGGGCCGGTCGTGCTTCCTCCCCCCACGCAGCCTACAGCTCCCAAACTGCACTGCGGAAGGAAGGGGCAGGGCGCTATCACGATGGTCGCTCTACCAGGAAGCGACCTGCGGGATGAAGGAGTGGGGAAGCGGCAGCATTCCGGGTGAGGCTTTTCACATGAGACGCCCTCCCCAGTCGCGCGAACGGGTAAGGTGCGAAAAGCCTCTAGAATTTATCACTTCTGCATCACAGAAAGACATTAATAAAATTCACAGAATACAAAACCCTATGGAAAACATAGCTGCAGTTTTGGGGGAAAGTAAAGACTTATAAATCAAACTTATCATTTTATGGAGCTAACTCACATTGACATTTGCATATAGGGTTGCCATCTTCCAGTTCCTTAAAATGTAATAATTATTTAAAGGCAACATTTTAATCATTGCATTTTTCCCTACCCCTATATTTCAGTTTTAGCACTATCTTTTTTTTAAAAAAACAACCTACTTTTTTGAGAGAAACTAATATAGAATAATGTTTAAAGTGCTGGAGGTGGAACACAGAAACCCAAGTTCAAATTCCTGCTTGGTCATGGAATTGATCATGTGATCTTCAGTCATTGTTACCTCTCAACAAATCCTCCTTACAGAGTTGCTGTGGGGATTAACAGCATGACAGGGAGCATGCAAATTGCCTATGTACCTTCCTGGTGTGGTAAGTAACAATCAAAAGAAACCTACTATTGCTTTTCTCATACAAAGGTTCCCTTTGCCATAATGTTTTTAAAAACTGATGGGGAAAAGTACAGATCCATGAAAATGTCACTGGAAGCCTCCGAGAGTGACTGTCATTTGTTTCACAGCAGAAAATGCGATAAAAGTCAAGGTAACCTACAAACCACACCTCCTTCCTTTGTATTTTGCCTCACCTTGTACCTAGGTCTCTTACTCTTCCTGCTGCACTTGACACCTTCTCTTTCCTTCATTCCTCTTTCTTATTTCATCTTGTGCCCTCATAATGTCTCCCTCCCTAACTTTGATGTTCTCTCTCTGTCTCCCTTCCTAGCTTTACCATGCTCACCTTTCTTGAACTGTCTTGTTTGCATCTCTTAATCCTTCTTTCTTGCCTTGCCTTACTTTGTGCCACTGTCCTCCCTCTCTTCCACCTTCATTATCTTGTATCTACATCTCTTGCTTCTTGCACCCTGCCAATCCACCTCTCACCCCTCCTTCCCTTACCTCAGACCTTCATTATACCTTTCTCACATGTTGACTGGTCTGCACATCCCCCAATTTGATATGATTTAATTGGCAAAATATATTAATTGGCAAATATATTTAACTGGCATAAAATATAAATTATATACACTTATGACTGAAACACCATGTGGAGAAGGGACACTGGCTGGAAAGCAGGTCAAAAGGTAACCTCAGCATGGCCAAGCCATACTTCCCTGAGAATTAGCTGGGAATGCCTGACTGAATGGCTGTAAGCTAATCTTCTCAATGAAAACAATACTCAAGCCAGATGCATCCAGTAAGCACCTGCTGTGTGCATTTCTTATCAAAACCCTCCCAGAGTCCTCACTCCTGGCATCTGAACCTCTTTTCTTGTCCTCAACACAGAGCTGGCATACAGCCATCAATGTCTCTGTCACCTACATGCTAAAATCAACATCATCGTTCATTAACATGTTAGCACCATCAACCCATTCCAGCCATCTTTTGTCTACTCTGCAACCTCTGCTGTTTGCCCAGACAGAGACTCATTTACACTTCATGCCTTCAGGGCAGGTTTTTGGGTATAAAAGACTCCTGTTTTGGGTACTTCCTTGCACTCTGCAAGAATTTCAGGCATCCACTCTGTCACTCTGATTCCTGATATTGTACTGTCCTTGGGGACAAGCCTGAGCTACACCAATTTTCTTCATCTCTCTTTCTCTGCAATGGTAAATATCGGCTGTTCTACCCTACTTTATATCTTAAACTTTCCTCCCTGTGTTTTGGTAAAACTTGTGTGAGTGTGTGTGAGAGTGTCAATCTTCGTATGTGTTTGTTTGACTTTCCCCCAGTAGGCACTCAATGGCATTCCTAAAAAGTGGGTAAAACCTTGCTAACTGGGTGTTAAACCCAGCTTTCTGGAAATTAGGAATTTTAAACCATAGCCAACTAATAGTTTGCATAAAATCCCCCACGCACACAACGCACACATACTAGATAGATAGATGATAGCTATCTAGCTATTAGAATGGCTAGCATAACAGAAATGTCTGAATATTAAGACAAGACATTTTGGCTTCGAACTTCTTTAGCTGCTAAGGATAAAAGTAAGCTGTATTCCAAGTAGCAGTTATACACTTTGGAGGACTCCAAAGTGGAAGGATGATAGCTAGATGCTGTAGCCTAGTCTGAGATCACAAAGTACTAATGTTCGAATCCAAAGGATTTTTCTAACTTCTGGACTTATAAATTGTTATTTTGATTCCTCTTCAGCTCACTCTGGAGTAGGAACAGGAATTATACAGGCTTTCAGGTGTTACCTGCTCATAACAACCTTAGCTAGCATATCCAATTGCCCAAAAGTTGAGATTTGCAGTTCATTAATATCTGAAGAGCCGCACAATTTCATACCTGATCTAGAGGATGTTATCTAACAAAGTGCATTAACTTTGGAATATACCATTGTCTGTATTCTATATTTTGTCTAAAGTCAATTTTTATTTACCCAGAATAGTGGAAGAAGACGTAACCTGAGACTTCTTGCTATAACATTAAAATATTTTTGTTTTGTTAGTCACTCTAATAAATACACCCTCTTAAGTAATTAACAACAACCTTCTGGGATCTACAGCAGGCTTGGCTAACAATCTAACAATCTGACAGAGTTGCAGCTGTCAGATTGTTGGCTGTGGATGGTAGGAATCCATCATATCTAGAAACTGTCAAGATAGGAAAGCTGCATTAAAGCATAAGAACTCATCTTATGACTTATTAAGTTAGGTTTTGCCACTGATGTAGATCTCTCCTCTGTTCTTTCCACTCCATCCAATCCTGCCAGCACATACACTGTTCACTTAATGCTCAAACACCTTGTTTGTTAATAAACAGAATGTTAAAGGTTCATAGGATTTTTTTTTCATGTAGAAGATTAGAATGCCAACAGTAACTATCTGTCCACAGTGAATCAGGGATAAAAAAATTCTCAGTCAGAAATGTTTTGTATGCCTTTGAGTATATGCAGAACATTTTTTCCTGCACAACTCAATATCTGTATGACCCAATGCCCAATCAAGAAGTGTGATCTGAAAAGTTAAGGACAAGCATATGTTTGCCTTCAGCAGCCCAGGATCCAAGTTCAATCTGTGGCATCTACAGTTGGTATCACGTATCTAGCAAATCCATTATTTTCTTTACCCTTCTTACCTTAATACTTGCTTATTTAAATCTCTTAATCTTGTACTGTAAGGTTAATGAAGTAATGTGACGTTTACACTCATTCGTTTAGCACATGATGTATTTTCAGTAAGGTTTCAGCAAGGAATCCAAACAACACAGAAACTATTGAATACATTATCATTTTAGGTTCACCAGAACATTTTCCTGAACTTTCTGGCCATCTCTGATCAGTCATGAAACCTCCTGTACTGCCTCTTGTTACCAAAGAAAAATTGGTCTAATAGAAATAGATTCAATCATAAAGGGATTGACATTATGAAATCGCCCTGACTGTCTTAAGGTCTCCTGTCAAGCAGATAAACACACATAGACAGAGACATACACAGAGATCTTCATTCATCAATTCCAGACTGGAGTTCACTGTTTCTCTCTATTCTCTTGCTTCTATGCTTCAATCTTTTGCTTTTTCGATTCTTTTGCTTCTGATCACCTCTTCCGCATTTTCTTCATCCCCTCTAAAACAATCCACAGGCAACTAGCAGATTGAACCTCTAATGAATTCAAATGGCCTAAAATAACATATTAGTTGAAGTGTAGGAGTATCTGTAGTGTTAATCATACCTTCTAGGGAGCCCTGCTGGAGGAAAATGTAATGCATTAACCATTTGATAACCATATTTCCAATGTATCAGACAGCTGCACTCAAGAAAGGAAAAAGCAGGGGAAGAAGAGAAGAAAAGCATTCTACTTGTTCCCCCACTCTCTAATTGACTGTAATTCCCAATATATTAAAAAGTAGGAATGATTGCAGTGTTAATCAGGCAATCTATGGAATTCAGCTACATCAGGTAAGAGGGGAGGGGCAAGCTAACGAATTAATGATATAATATATCATTATAACGATTTTTCTAACTTCTGAGAGAGATAGCACACATACATACACACATGTACAAGAATATGTCAGGTCTGTCTGATCTGTCAGTGTTCTGAACTGAGGCACCATTTGTTTCAAGTAGCACTGGAGAAAAGAGAAGATTTCTGGATTCACAGATTTTAGATCCGAACACCACACAGTCTCAGTCTGGAGAATAATACATAACAGTTTTGTCCAGCTTGGGACAGCTCATCCTTTACATTCTTCATTGCCACTGTGGACATATCTCACTCTTATCTAATGCACCTGAAAAAGTGGAAGCAGAAACATTGCACTAAAAATTTTAAATAGTTCTGTTTTCTAATCACTCTAATATTTGTATGTGTGTGCTTAGAAGAAATGCTGTAAAGTGTCGACTTCCCTGAACACATCCATTTCATTTTTCATGTCTCACTGTCATCTACAGACAAATCTGTTGGAGGTTTACAGTATGCTCCATTCTATGCCCTCAAAAGTATAACATAAACTTACAGAAGCATGACCAGTGCTGTTGAAATAGATGCAGTCTGTTCCAGGTATAGGTATCATAAGTACCTGCTAGATAATGATTGTGTTGCATGAGAAGAATTCTGTCCTATGTAACAACAACAGAAAAATGACACCCCAGAGCACTTCTGGACTCTATAAGAAGTGAGCATGTCAATGTAGCTTCATGTCTGTGAAAGGAAAAATGGAGTGTCAACAAAACTGAGCAGAATAAAATGAGACAGCCTCTGTCTGAGGCTGCAGCAGTTAAGCTCTTAATGTTGTGCGTGTCTGTTTTTATTTTGCTCAATGAAATATGCATTATTCTGCACACATACATATGAATGTGAACAGTATGCTTTCTATATGGCTGAGAAAGCTTCCAGCAAAATACAACACAACAAGTTAATGGATAGCAGGTAAAGGAAAGTCTTGATTCAAGAGATAACAGTTTAATTGGCAACTTGTATGGGCAATGAAACCTGCAGTGGAAAAGGAAGATCAGATGACAGGAGGCATAGAAATATAAAGAATACAGTAAGGAAACCATAAGGATGCTTGTTTTCACTGTTGCTTTTTAATTTGTTCTGTAAAACATTTTAATGAGTACTTGCTGATTCAAGTGATGGTATCATTGTGAAAGACATTATCAATAACATGGGATACACAGACAATGAAATATTAGCTGACAGCACAGATGGTCTGCAAAAATTACTTGGTAAAGTCAGGGAAGTAAAGCAATGCCCTGGTGTAAAAATAAATGTTAAGCAAACCAAGTTCCCGGTAAGCAAAAAAAGAAAGAAAGAAAGAAAGAAAGAAAGAAAGAAAGAAAGAAAGAAAGAAAGAAAGAAAGAAAAAAGAACAACTAGCCTAATAAATGCAGTTAGAGATCCAGAACGAAAATGTGGAGCTTGCTAACATATATAGATACCTTGGAATCTGAATGAGCAGTGGGATCATATCCATGCAACAGAAGGTAGAATAGAGATGGCCCAGAGCAGGACTTAAAAAATTGAAACATATAACATTCAACAAAAAATTAAAATCAGCCTCAAGAATCTATATTGTATAGTGTTACATATAGCATGGAATTGTGGATCATCACACAGGCTTCCATAAATGCATGCATGCATGAATGAATGATCTGGATGTATTGCAGGGTGTTAAGAACTTCTGGGACCAAGATGGTGAGCAACGAAGAAGAACTGAAGAGAATAAAGACCAAGAAATGATAAAACACAAAACTGGAATATTTCATTCACATAACGAAAAGATTAAAAAAATTAACTGATGATTAGGTGAAATAAATGGGGGTGGGGAATGGAAGAAGGAAAAATCTTAGTGAATAGTTCAATACAGTTCAGATGCAATATAGTATCTTTGTGCAGCGAGGCCACATCAAGGGACAACTAAGTCATGTTAATATCCGACCTCTGGTAGGAGAGGAAAGGAAAAGATAAAAAGAATTTGATAGCAAGATTTTAAAGGAGATCTGTAGCTTCAAAGATCTGAATGGCTTTCCATCCTTGCAAACCACTTTGAAGAAACTTAAGGATCAGAGATTTATTGACCTCTACTATACTACATCAACAGCATCTTTTGATTTGTTCTGTAACTGAGACAAGTTTAGGAACAAACAGTAGATTCAGCTCCATCATGTGATGGTAATTTCCCACACTGTTTCTAATCAGACATTACTGAAATTCATCAAGCAGTGAAGTAAAATAATCCCTTTTAAGGGAAAAAAGAAACTGAATGAGAATCTTGTAGTTTTCTAAGAATCCTAATTTATACGTTTTTGTCTAACATTTTGTATAACAATGACATTTGAGAGATATCATGGTAACTGCTCACCTTTTGTGACATTCACCCTAGCAAATGTTTCTTTGACTTGATATGGTTTAAGTTGTTACTTGCATCCTTCATTTACCTAACAGTTGCTATGATGACGAAATATTGCACATTCCTCTGGCCTAAGCAGTTTTTGTTTTGTTTTTTAATTTATTTTTTTTAAAAAAACATAATTGGCACAATGAAACCATTCAGACTTATAAAATTGCTTAATGTTATTTTCCATGTCAGCATTCCATAAAGGAATGCCAGCCCCGCCCCTCTCTCTCCCCGCTCTTCTGCTTCTCTTCTGCCTCCTCAACTTTCTTACGCACAACCATGGGAAGGGCCATAATTAGCTGACTTTCATTTTTGGCCATATCCCATTACTTCTGTATAGTTAGCTATCAAGATATCAAATATCAGCACATCAGGCACCTGTTGCCTGTTGGCCCGAGCCCAAGTAGTGGTAAGAGGAAATGTCCTTTGTGATGTTTTGCAAAAAGAACAATTGAGTATGTCAAGTATCTTTCTTTAAAAAAATGAGAATGGTGTTTCCTAGTTATCAGCTGTGGGTTCCCCATCCCCAAAATGGGGAAAATATAACTGGATCATTCTTAGAAAGCAGTCTGGTCTGTTGCTACCACAAACAGCAAAACAAAGTTTCCTTGCTATCCATGATGCTCTATAAATGAAAGCAAAACTTACAAAGTATGAAATGCTAAAGAAACCCACATTAGCAATATATGTAGAGAACAGATTTAATTTCCATTGATGCATTAATCTTTTTCATGACCTGTTCCAAGAATGAATTCTTTAGCTACAGCTTATTAAGATTTTTTTTTTGTTTAGAAAACAAAACAAAACAAAGAACCAAATATCATTTGATACCAATGACCTGCATAGTAGAACATCAATAAAATTTACAGGTAATTATTTTATACTAATATGCTTCCAATGAGGTACACCACCAGAGAGTCATTCTTTAAATACCATAAGGAGGGAGAAATGTAATTACTTTGAAAGTGAATGAAACTCACTTTGAACTATAAATATAATGCCAAAATGATGTTTTAGACAGCAAAAGTTCAGATTTTACTGAACACAGGCCACTCTTCCGATGAAGGGATCAAACTAATTGCAGGAAGTATTTTCTTAGAGGGGAAAGTTTCATCAGAAAAAAAAATAGCAGTTTTAAAATAATTATCCTCAATACAAATGGGTGAAAGTACTTCAAAAACAAGGCCTCAAACAACTGATTTTTAATAATCTTACTTACTAGGACAGGGAATTACTGAATCGGAATAATTGAATCAGATTTCCCAAATGAAACACTGAAATCCTGCATATACAGCAAGAGTTAAATGCTGTAATCACAACAAAATCATTTGTCTGAAATAGAAAATCAGCTAAATTTTGTAAAGCCCTGCTCAAATAGTTCTTACACCAAACATGCCATGGTCTGCTAAAGCTGGCATTGAGATGTACTAAGATTTATAACTGTGCTGATCAGTAATGGATTCATTGACCTTCAGAGCTCTCTCATCATAATAAAATTCTTGAAATGACAAAAGAACCAATGATCCAATGGACTATTTAAAGCATATCAATGTAAGCTATAGCTATCCAGCCTCACCTTAATCTTCTTTCCCCTAAGCTAAACAAACCAAGTGCTTTCACCTTGTCCTCAAATGACATGCTTCTAACTATTATCTCCACTGGTCTCCTTAAACTCTTCTCCACACAGACTGGGTGTGGCTTTGTTGTTTTCCTAGAAACTTTGTAGTTTAGCCTGACCTTGTGTGTTACTTTGTTTAACAATCCTTGAGTCAAGTTGCTATAAAAAAACGAATAGTTAAAAAAATGACGCAAGCATATGGCAGTTGACTATCTTTAAGGGGAAATCAAGGAATTATTCATTTGTACAAGACAGGTCCAAACAACTTTTGGCTGTGCAGGTTCGGCATCCATCTGTATCATAGAAATCTGTATCATGGCATTGGCCTGAGTGCCTGAAGCCTCACTCCATTTTTACAGCCCCAGATAGGATACCAAAATGGAAGTTTGCCGCATTCTATGAATTGCCATATGGAACTGGAAGACTGTTTTTAATCAGGATATCATATGTTTAATTCACCTCTGACATGTGGAATTGCATCTATGATATTATGGACTGGGGTGGGCAATGTTGGGAGAGGATTGGGGTGGACTCCCTAGGAGACCTTGAAAAGCTGCCCCCTGCTGTACTCTTGAAAAAAAAAAATCCCCTTTATCCCATGGGTTGAAGGAGGGAAAGGGGAGGGAATTTGCTATGTTTTGGGCCTTGGGACATTTTAGGCTCAGGAAAGGCTAACTTACATCCTGTTTTTAGCAAAAAAATCCTCTCCTGGGACCAAAATGGCCTGTGAGGAAAAAGGTGACCCCTGGAAGATTATGGGAGCATTTTGAGGGCAACCAGTATTTTTTTAAAGGAATTTTGAACCCTGACATTACTTAGGGGGATAACATACACCCTGCCCCCAGGTTGCACTTTGCCTAGCTCTCTTATCGACATTAGTAATTAAATTGTATGTAACCCCATAATAATAAAAGAAACTTAGCCTGAGTTGTCTTTTAACAAGATGATTCTCCAAGTGTGGAGATTAATACATCACTGTCACGGTGTGCCACCTAGCCTGTCATTTTTCCTCTTAACCATTACACGATAATGCACTGTCCTACAATTCAGCACATCCACCGTCCTTGACATAATTCAGTCATCATTCGTTCAGCTACCTCTATGGAACAAATAATTTTTGAAAACAACAACATCAATTATGTACACATATAAAGTGGTATCCAATATTACACATGCCAATTTATACCCAGGCAATGATTTTTCCCGACCTTTATTCCCCACTGCACCCTCATAAAACCAAGAAAATGTGGGATGAGACATTCAGGGCTGCCACTGAAAGGATGAATCTGGGGAAAGTAAGGTAGACGTAGGCTGTATCAACAGAGTTCTATTATGAATAAGCTGGTACTTCTCTACCAGAGCAGCTCCCTTACCCCATAGAGGAGGAATTGTTTCTTGGAGGTGCAGGAAACTGCAGTGGGGAAGAGGAAGGAGAAAGCCACTGCTGTGCAACACTGCTTCTGCTTCTGTAACTATGGACAATCCCATAATATCTTGCCTTATATTTGCTCATTTTTCCACCTTCCAAGTGTCAAGGAACTAACTAATAGTCACAAAAGTAACAAATTGACTGCTTTTATAAATAAGAAGTACAGTCAGCCCTCCACTTTTGCAGGGGTCAGGACCATGAGATGTGAAAGTGGAAAAACTACCTCCTCCCAAAAAATCACAAATATTTTGTTTAAAACCTGAGAACACTTCCCTAGCAATCTCTACATCCTCCAGTAGATTGTCTAGATTCCTAGAGAGAATATATTTTTTCTGTGGTAGGGGCAAATATAGTAATAATGTTTTAGATAAATAAAATAGATGAAACAGAACAACCCATATATAATCAAATCCACAAGTACTGAACCCACAAATGTGGAGGGCTGACTGTACATAGAAATAGTTCAAAGATCTTGCTAACAATAAAAACAAACAAGGTCTTGTGGCAATCTGAAGACTAACAAATGTTATTAGACTCAAATCAAGGTTGGAGAAATCATGGTGACAAGTCACATATCTTTTCAAGACCTCCTGTGCCTCTCCCCTGCTACTTTCTCTTTTTTAAAAAAAAAAATCAGAAATTCTCCCCCATGTCCCCTAAGCTGTGTGGTAGGCAATTGCCACATCTATGTCACCTGCAGGCCATCTTAGGCCCACAAGAGGCTTTTCAAAATCAAAAGTGATGCAGAAGTTGACTCTCAGTTGACTTACTGTTTTAAAAGGGCTTATCTTAAGTTTATGCCAGAAGTGGGTGCTGGGGGCAGATAGCAAAATCCACTTATAGGATCACAAAATTGGTAGTGTGGGGCATGGCAGGAGTGTGTTTGGCCATGCATGCTCTCACGGAGGGCTAATGTCCACTGCCAGTTACCCACTTCTGGCATAAACTTTCGTGCACTGCACTTTATTTTATGCAACTGGGCTGGAGTTCTCAAAAGCTGATCTCAAATTCACTAGTTTTTAAAGTGTCACAAGATACTTTGCCTATTTGTTGCAATGGACTAACACAGCTATGCCCCCACTCCCTGCAATGTTTAAAGGATACAGAGTTCAAAGAAAATGAAATTTCTACAGAACTGCTGATCCATTCAACTTCTATATTGGGTTTATTATTCCTGCTTTATGAGCTGCTCCCACAATATGAAAATTATTTCAATCAACCCTATATAAACATCCATACAAATACTGGAGTCAGCAGCAAACAAACATCTATCCTAAAGGAAAGGTTTTTCAGATTTATAGCGTGACAACAGTGAACTAGCAGGACTTGTGGGAAATGACTCTCATGAGCCAAACTTAAAAAAAAGATGTTCTATGTTTCTCTTTTATATATTTGGAGGCTTGGTGACCAGTCACTTTGCAAAGGAAAGGCTATGCTTTTTGCTTCCCTTTCAGAAGTGAAAGAGCAACTCGTCCAAGTAATCTATCAATATTTATAAAATTAGCTAACATTCCAGATTCTCAATTTATAATACCTACATCTTTGAGATAATGTTTTTCAGATTATACAATCATCTGTTAGAGGTTGCCACCTAGGGATGCAAATGCTCAACTATTTCATCTTCATAAGCAAGGTCAAGTAATTTCTGCAGTTTTCCCCCTTTTGTATGTGTGTGTGTGGGGGATGTGGGGCGGGGGGAAATCAAGTTTTTCACACAATTCCTGCACAGTGTTCACATATCCTGAAGTGTAGTGTAAAATTATTCTGTGCACAAAATGGTTGAGTTTTATTGCACAAAATATCTGGTTTTCCCCCCCACAAACCCTCAAAAGTTGTATTAAAAAATGGGGGTTCAGGATAGTAATTTTTTGGGGGGGGGTGAAAAATCAAACAACAAATACAAGCAACAACATATATAGATTGTAGCAGCATTAGATTTAATTCCATATTTTGTATCTTTAAGAAAGCTATTTGTGAATCAGCTCTATGAACAGTATCATTGGCAACCTTTCCTGCCACATAAATGTATCGGTTTATAGATGCAATCAACTGTACGTTTCTCCAACCTTGATCCTATCTGCTTTCTGGGCAGCAAATTTGAATATTGTTTTTCTCACTAACTGCCCTTCTTCAACACCCCCGCTCAAGTGGAACACTTTCAGAAACAAGAAATTGAACAGGTTCAGAAGAGTACACTAAAGATGGCCAGCAGTATGGGGGGGGGGGAGCCCTGTAAAGAAAGTTTGAAGAAACTCTTTGTGTCTGTGAGTGTGTGTGTGTTCATGCATCCTGGAGAGAAAGACTGAAGATGGCCCGAAAGCACCAATAGAAGAAATAGTTACCACATATAAGAAAAATGAAATGTGTTTTTTGCATCCCCAGGGGACAAGACCAGATGTAGTTTTAGTTGGAAATTATCAGAAACTTTTTAGAACAGTAAGAGCTGTTCAATAATGCAGCTAATTAAGGCAGTGAGCACTATTTCACTACAAGTCTTCAAGCTGAAATTTAATGGCCATGTGCTTGAAACTTTGTTTGAAAGTTCTGGATTTTGTGTCCTGAGCAGGGGGTTGGAAGATATGGCCTACATGCTGTGCACTGACTCACTCATTGGCAAGAGTAAGCATGTACAAGGGTACAAAGCAATACTGCACTGGCTATACACTGCCATTCCCAGATGGGGAGCCTGGAGTTCCTACAAGGAGCCACCCCCAACAATATATAGCCTCAGTGCTACATAATTTCCATCCCTCTTCTATGACACGAAAACTGTTGGGAATTTTTCACAGTGCCTTACATGGAATCATAGAATCTGAAAGTTGAGAGGGAACACAACGGCCATCTGGTCCAATCCCCTGACATGCAAGAGTATACAACTAAAACAGTCCTGCAAAATGCTCATTTAACTTCTGTTTAAAGACCTCCAAAGATGGAGAGTCCAACACCCTCAGAGGCAATCTATTCCTAAGTTCTTCCACGTGTTTAGGTGGAATGTCTTTTCCTCTAATTTGAATCCATTGGTTCATCTTCTAGTCTGTGGAGCAGCAGAAAACAAACTGGCTCCATCTTCTACATGACATCCCTTCAGATATTTAAAGATGGCTAACATGTCACCTTTCACTCTTCTTTTCTCCAGACTAAACATATCCATCTCCGTAAGCTGTCCCTCATAAAGCTTGGTTTCCAGACTCTTGACCATCTTGGACATCTTTTCCAGACATGTTCCAGCTTGTCAGTATGCTTCTTGAACTGTGGTGCCCAAAACTGGACAAAGTATTCAAGGTGAGATCTGACTGAAGCTGAATGGATTGGCATTAATACTTCCTGCAGCTGGGAATGGCACTGATACATTCCTCAGCTGGGATATATCTGTTGGCACAGCCCAGAATTCCACTGACATCAAGTGATATTTCCTAAATATTTTGCAGTTAATTAGAACTGTTCTCTAGAAGTACATTATCATCAGTGTCTTCCTGACATCATGGTTGTTGCCTGTATATCCTGCCTATCATGACAATTCTCTCAAAAAACTAAAATACAATAAAACAAGTAACAAATAATCAACAGTGGCAGGTAAATGAACCAAGGTGGTAGGTAAATAGCTATGAAAAGGGAAAAAAAGTAGAAGAGAAAAGGCTATTTTTTAAAAAAGTAATCAAATATTGCTAAGAGAGACACAGAAGGGACTTTACCTAGTATATGAAATATAAAGATGAAGGCACCCAAACATTTCTGACATGGAGTTCCATAATATGGAGAAAAATATGCAGAAAATGTACTCACTCCAGCAACTACTTGCCTAACATCCACAGGTAGAGGCACCCACTAAATTGCCTCTTAATTGGTAGGTAAGTTTCTGTAGGTAAAAATTATATTTCAAATAAATGAAAATCTTTGGACAAAGCTCTTCAATATGTAGCTATTCCCACATTTGAAAAAATAAAAATGGCCGCAGGATAAAAAGTACATAAAAGAAGTAACTTCTGATCATGTCCAATGTGAATTTTAAGCAATGTCAGGCCATTGTTTGCAGCATCACACAAATTAGACCATTTTCAATTGGATATCAACAGTGTCTTTAAATAAAGCACAACAAATGTATTCTATAATTGTATGCACTTAATAAATTCAATTAAAAGAGAAAAGCAATGTTTAGTTGTTTTTATGTTAATCTCCCTGCCATGGGGCTTAAACCAGATCAAACTGTATTTAGAGCCAAAACATTAACGAGTACAACATAATACAATTATAAAGCTTCAAGACACAAAAATAACCCTCAAACATTTTCATTAGAGAGAACTCAGGAACAGCAGAAAGATGTTTGCAACCATTTGTACCACTTAACAGGAGGTAAACTAATGCTACAGAATAATAATGGACAGTAAATGCTTGCAAATTATGGTTCTTAGCCTCACGCAGTGTTTAAAAATGTTCTGAAGTGTTTGAATTGAAATGTAGGATAAAATTTACTTCAGAGGAGAAAGAAAGTAATATATGTCAGACAGCAGCAGAAATAAATTACTAGAGCAGCTTGAGGAAAAGATTCAGCTCCTTTTTGGAGATCACAAAAAGGAGACAATCAAGCATTTGGCATAACATCAATTCTGAATTCTCAAACAGGTTTAGTATAAAATTTTTTATGCAGATTTGTACAATTCTGAGCCACCACCCATGGAAGAAATGATGAGTAATTTTAATTCATACTTGAGCTTTCTGACTTAGGTGAATCAACAAAATAGCTGGAAAGATGAACAGCAAAAAAATAACAGGGGGAAGATTTTATACCATCTGAAATCTACATAATCAATTTGTACAACCTGATTTACAATTTTGACTGGTGACAGAGAAGGATTTTGAAATGAGGTGAGGTTTGCAGATAAATGCACTGTGATCCAAACTCAAATTCCTTTGAATATGACTCATAAATACATTTCATCCCATTCTGAACTGTCCTGCCCTATTAAAGCATCCCTAAAACTTCTGTTCCGTAGCAACCATTAGCAGGGTAGGATGAAAGGAGGAGAGCTGCTTATTGCAATGCTAGTTGGGCATGTTTTGTCATCATAATGATCTTCACTCATGACATCAGTGTACAGAAATGATTTCAAAAGACCACAAAACTGAACAAGTCATTTTTCCTGAACATGTGCTCTTTCAGCTCATGCTTAGGTTACTTGTTTCCAGAAGCAAAGGAAATGTGGAAGGCTGAGCATAAACCGTTCACATTTTGGATACGGGAAGGGTATAGATGTGCTGGATACAGTGACACAGCACAAAAACTTTTAGGATGTGCAATTGTTGAATGGGAGTTTGGCACCACAGAACTTTGGGAGCCTATCCTGCTTGAACTATTGATGTACCGTATGGAGAATCCATAGTGCTATCTATAGGCTTTCTAGCCTGGACGTTCTACCACCACTGACTAATAAAAAGACTCTAGAATGTGCTAATTTCCCTCAGAATGGATGAAATATCATTGAAAGTCACCTGCTTTTGTACTGCCAGATTCCTGGTCTTTACCAGCTGATCCCAAATATGTCTGAAAGATTTTTGTTGGCACAGGACTGGTCTAACGATCAACAGTAGCATGGGTAAAAAAGTCCTGTTGGCTTACTGTTTTCTCTTCAAATTATTTTATAGTTCTTACAATGTCATCTCAAAACAAACAGCATTCTGCTGATTTTTAAGCAAATTGAAATATATCAAATTGGGAACTGAAAAAGAAATGTACTTTAAAGCCAATTGGTGCAATTCTTTTTTGTACTTAATACTCAAACCTGTAGAATTTGGGGTGGAAGGAGAGGAGCAGAGATACTTCATGAGTTTTTTTTTCTCCAGAGTAGACCAGCTCAACGTGGCATCTCCTCATCTCAATGCTAAATTCACTCATTCTGATGGCCAACTCTGTGCCCTTTTTCGGTTGCATCAAGTTAAAAAGATATTTGGAACAGAGAAAAAGGCATAATCTAGAAATGGTACCAAAAAAGTTGGGAAATACTATGTTTTATTACAGTATTATCTACTGTAATAAAATACTAACTTTAAAAAAACTCCAAACATTTTATACATGATGATTTACATAAAAGACCTAGTCCATTTCTGTACTACACTCGTGTAGCGCTATTATTCCACATTCAACATCTTATGGAATCCTGAGGTTTGCAGTTTAGGTAGGGGCATCTTTGGCCTCAATATACTACAAACCCCAGAACTCCACAGGATGTTGAAAATGGAAAAATAGCACTATAATGGTGTAGTGTGGAAATGGTCTTAGTGGCATCAGATGCGTATTAGTGCCAAAAGGGGTATTCATATTCTCTGTTCTATTGCTGTGGCACCGCTAGAAAGAAAACCACATCCCACAAAGGCAGATAACTTTGTCAGGATGGGGGATGACTATGGGGCCTAGGAAAGATGATGTTCTCACCTCCCACTTTACAGTTGATAACATATTGCCCAAACATGGTCAGCTCTCATAATATCTGAGAACCTTTCTTTTCAACGTAAGACTAGAGAAAGCTCAGATACTCCCAGCCATCTTGAAATGAGAAACCAAAAATTTTAAAAGGCTGCAACTTTCTGCTATACAACCTAGCCAATGATTGCTGTGGAAGGCCTATTTAAGGCTTCTTTTCACAGACTGGCTGTTCTCACTGCCACATCTACGTAGTGCAATGAATGCACCATAAAAAGCATTCAATTGGTTTTCCTTATAGGACAGCCTTTTTTCTTCATGCTGCATAGTGGCCAGGATAGACGTGAATAGAGAGATTAACCTGTCTATAGGTTATAGGAGTTCTAATACATTTCACAATTTGACACATGGGACTGCAGTGGAGAGGAGAGAATAACGACCACATGATGATGGAAGATTAAACCCTTTCCAATGTCCTTAGTCTGAGAACAGAGGAGCTCCCCAGAGCTAGGCCAGTTCCTGAAATGAGTAGCCATGTGGGATGATGAGGTTTGGACCACACAGCAGAGCTATCGATGCAACCTGCTCTTCATCTATTCATACAACTGGACATAAGGTTTTACCATATTCAGATAACTCAAACTTGGGAATGGCAAGAACTGAGGTTGAACAGCAGAACCCTGTTTTGAGTATAAAAGCAAGTAAAGCAGGGAGAGAGAGAGATGGATAGACAGAATCCTCTCTTTCTGATATACACACACAGTTGATTTTTGAGTGACTACAGTGCTTTAATAAAGTTGTGGCTAAACTCAAAGATCGATGTCCATTCCTTTCTTCCCAGCTGCAAATGGACAGGATCTAACCTGGAACTAGTTAATATGGAATGAAACTAAACTATTTGTAAATGAAAGAGTAGGGTCCCCAAAATATAACTCTTTTTGTTGAAATTATCATTGCAATGAAGAATAATTCCATTAAAAAAAAGAATCCAAACCAATAAAGCTTATTGCTGAGACAAGCCTTTAAAATCTGTAAATTAATGTTTCTGTTCATAGTTCATTTGCATATTATTTTCCCCTTTCTATCATATAATGGGAGCATAATGCATTCTTATTGCTATAGTAGTGTATATTCTCATGGCAGTATGCATGTACATCTCTTTCACTCTCATATCTCCCCAGCTGCTGCATGCAATATCATTTTCATTGGGCTGGGTTTGTTTATTTAATTACAATCATGATTTTTTTTTTACAATCAGCTTGCGGCAAAATGTTTTACAAGCACAATGAAAGTTCAAAATCAACTGAAACCCTCTCGTCCCTCTTACTTCCCAAAAAAATAAATCTTAAGTGCATTAGTAATGTGCTAGTATGGGGAGGGAGACATTTTATGTTCATAGAACATGAAAATCAGAAGTGTGATAAGAATATGTACTAGCAACAACAGCAATAATAAAACTGACCTCATTTACTGCAACATAATACTGTTGCTGCTGAAACTGGGGAGAGTTATCATTTCTATCCCGTACCACAATCCGAACTTCATGGTAGATAACAGTTCCTACTTTTCGATTAATGCACTGGACTTGGACCACAATGGATTGGATAGACATTGGTGGCTGTAAAGAAGGAGAAAAATAAAAACCCAGTTAGAAAGTACCTTTTTATATAGACTACATACTTTTCACTTACAGTCATCTAACAATACAATGTCTACTCAGAAAATAAACTCAGTGGAAGTTCAATGGAACTTAGGGCCTTTCTGCACAACACTGTTATAGTGCTGTTATTCCACTTTCAACATCCTGCGGAATCCTGCAGTTTGCATTTTAGCAAGGGGCCTTTAGAATTTTCAGCCAGAGAGCTCTTTGGCCTCAGTAAACTACAAATCCCGGAATTCCACAGTATATTGAAAGTGGAATAATAGCACTGTAACTATGTAGTGCAGCAAGACCCTTAGTCCTGGGTAAGCACACAGAATTAAAGGCAGCAATCCTATACATTTACTTGGGTAAGTCCCAGACAACTACATGGAAGCAACTTCTGAGTAGATATGATTGCACTAAAAGTTATCTGGTTATACTTCTGGACTTAAATATCTCTCAAGTGCAACATCCAAAGCAAGGCAACCATCGCCTAATGTTGCAGTCCCTGAGAAACTACAGGACAAACTCAGTGCCTTCACTGCTTTCAGCTAAGTGATACAGAAAGCAATAACTAAGTCATATCCTTAAAAAAGTGGCATTATATGCCATTCAGTACTTTTTTATCTTTGAAATAACTTGGGAAAGTTACAAACTATCAGATTACAATGACTAATCCTAATTCTACTTGGACTTCATGTCTATTCATATTTAACAATCAGAGAAAATCATGATCAAGCACAGTGGTGTTGTGACCAATAGGCTGGCATAAAAGGGTGCTACACATTAAGTACTATAGAAGCAACCTGCTTATAGATAATGGCATTCTCTTTACATTTTAGCTTTCATTAGCTACAATGAAATTTAACAGGAAACACTGTAAATAGATATGCACATCTGCATGAGCAAACACACACACACACACACACACAAAGAGTAATATCAGTACAAAAGTTATTTCTCCCAGTGCAAATATTTTGTTTATTAAAATATTTTCATCCTGCCTTTTATTTGACAGTCTCAGGGTGGCTTACAATAAAATCAACTTAAAGTAACAAATAATTACAAGAATTCTTTAAAAAATAAGATATAGTAAATGCTTTCTCAATGTTAAAAAAGTCAGACAATTTAAAACCATTTAAAACAATCTTGAATAATATAACCATAAAACATGTGTGACTTGTAGTGCTGCAGTGGATATACAGATGATTCTTATAAACTTGAGGAACGTGGATGGTCCTGTCAGCCATCAGACACAAGCTCTTTTTGAAATGTGGGCAAGATGACGGGGAGCCCATAAAGAAGTTTGCTTATCCAAGTGTGTTTTCTTTGCCACTGCTCATCAAGCTGCTAGATATATTATCACTATGTAGCAGGACGTGTTCTAGCACAAGTGATATATATATAGCCAGAATGGGCTTCAAAACTGTTAGATCAGAAACATAGAGGGCACCATGAAACTTTGCCAGAGGCTTGAATGTTGCTTCAGGGGAGCACAATGTAACCCATGCTGTTATTTAAGCCACTATTAAGAGCTGGAGTTCACTAAGGCAGACATGAATGTGTAATGTAGAGTTAAGCATTCATGGCTGGTTTGTATACACAATTTCTACTTTCTAGTTTAGGGAATATGTAGGGACTGTGAAAGTACCCCTATCGTCACTTACTGGGCAGCATCCACTGCTAGCAGTGGAGTCTGCTCCCCTGTTGATCAGGAAACATTTGACTGACATTTCTACCACCCTACCATGAGAAATCTCTGGTGTGAGGGGTTATGTGTTAGGGATCTTGTTTCTGCCCATTGCCTTGGAGATTCCCGCAAGAGAGGGAGTGGAAACTTCAGTCAGATGCTTCCTGGCTGCCAGAGTAACAGACCCTTGTTGTTCGCTGCCTGGAGAGTAAGGATCAGGGATGATTACGCTGGGAGATACTATGTGGCTACTTCAGTAAGATGGTTACACATTCCTAACTGCTTTTGTGATTTCCAATCAAGTCCCTTAAGTGGAAGACATTGATTATTAAGAAAGTTACATGGTGTTAGTCCTATTAGAAATTAAAACTAGATCATAAAACAGGAACACAATTTTGTTGTAAAGCTCTTTTAAATCTGTTAATTGTTAAGTAGTAATGTATTATATGTTTAATAATCTTATATATGTGGATGCTGAGTAGATAGTTTTCCTTTAGAAGAGGCCAGTACTAGGCTTGTCAGCAGGAAATGAAGGACAGCTCCGGGAATAGAGCTGATCTGTTTTTAAATACTATAAAAGCCATTCAAGACGACCATAAAAGACACTAGCACTGTGGAAAGAACTGAAAGATTCATCTCAATGACTTGATTTTTGAATTTTACAATATTTACATTGAAATATAAATTATATTGCATTCTTGAATTCAGCCACTTGATTGCTCAAGAAGTAATTCTACTATAACATAAAATAATTCATTGCTAGGAATTATTTCTTGCTATTTGTGTTTGTATGAAAGGCAAATGCTAATGCAGCCATAGAAAGGAGGTCCATTGTCTCATTTGAATGAACCTGCAAAACTATTAGTGAATAGTGGAATACATCAGTAACTGAAGGGATGAAAGCTCTGCTTTTCTGTTAATATTTGTCTAATCTCTGACAATAAATTTGAGAAGTGAATAGCTGCTTCGGGGTGCTTATTACCTGATCTCTAACCCTTGCCTCTAACTGGCAGGACAAATACAGAGAAAATGATAAAATGACAAGCCAAGTGCAGTTCTGCTCAGTAAATGAGTGGTAATTTACCTATTATCCTATCTCCATCACTCAGTCCACAATTTTATCTAATCATCGTGGTACACTTGATGAAAAATTATTATGAAAAATAGATGTAGTATAATTTTAATATTCATCTGTAGCTGCTGCTCAGCTAATAAAATAACAATTAATTTTATCAACAGGTATGCTTTTAATGCCATCCTCATAAACATTCACATCAATTTAAACTTTTCTTATTAAGTAAGCTATTTCCTCTTATTTACAAGGTGCCTTGTGATATTCTGAAACACTTAATGGGCAGATCACCTCCAGACTAATGACTGGGACTAAAAAACGACAATCTGTCAAATGAGCTATCCAGCAAATAAGAACTAGGTAAGGATTCTAAAACTTAGAACCTGAGTTCCTCTGCCTCGCTCCAATCTTATTTTACAGTATTGTCTTGCATCATCTGGGGAAGCATACATGCAAATTAATTTCTCAACAATGACCACATCATTACTTCAGTGTGCTTCTGGTTCCAGTTTTGTTTAAAGAGAAAGTATTGCAGATGGTAGCTGATCCAAAGATGTCTCAGTACACTGGGCTAAGAAGTATTAGCTGAATCTTTGCAGAAGAGCACAACACATGTTGTGGCAGTTTTAGCATATTTTTGTAAAACTATCATATAACACAAGTTCAAACAGGTATAGTTTTCCCTGAGTAGGTTAATTTTTAAATCTAATTTGTAGCTTCAAACACTAGCTGTTTTAAGCAAGTGTAGCAACTTATATATGCTTCTACCACAGAATAGAAGAACAGTGTGAGAAAAGCCTGGCTAGATAAGACCAAAGGCAATCTAGTCCAAACATATCTATTCTAGAGTGGTAGAAATTTGTCCTTTCAGATATTTGAATGTTACCTTTCAGCTCTTATCATGGGCTATCATTGGTCTGTGGTATCAAGTTCCATACAACTGAACTTTCTACTATTATGCCCAATGGTCTGATCAGTTACTATCAAAAATAGTCTACTCCAAGGCCCTTTTCGCACAGCATTTTCCATGCGAAAGAGGTCCTGGAGCATTGTAAGATTGTGAGGAGCGATCTGCATGACACACTCACAATTGTGCGATGCTCCAGGGGCTGGCAGGTGCCAATTGCACACTTTTTCATTTTTGGCTAAAAGCCCATAATTGTGCACAATCCTGCATTGCTCCCTGGTGTGCGGAGCCTCTGGAGCCATGGTGGTTGCGCTTCCTGCCCCAGCGCAGACTGGGAAACTCCCAGGCTGTGCTGCGGAAGGAAGAGGTGGGACTCTCGCATGAGCAGGCAGCCTGTGCAGAGCCGAAAGACCCTGGACGCAAGAGCCTCTCGTTGGAGGCTGCTCACACGATCCCCGCACCCCAGCACCGGAAGACAGTAAGGTGCGGAAAGGGCCCAACTGGTCATTATGTAATACTGGCCTTATATGTAGCTATTTTTTCTTCTATAGGTCTGATAGCAAATGATCGCACCTGCACGTTCATTGCCACATTTGATTGACTGTCTCTGGCACAACTCTGTTCTCTGGCCAGGCTGTGTACAGCTAACCTGTTTGCAGACTGCAGGGCTTGGTCTTCTAATTACCTTTTGCCGCATCTTATCATTCCTTTATACAAGTTCGACTGCAACCTTCCACTCCTTTCTTCTGCATTCAAAGAGTGTTATACTTATTAATCACTATGAACATTACTGAATAAACTATTATCCATATCATATTATCCCGAATGAGATCCAGTGTAGTATAGTGGTTTGAGTGTTGGACAATGACTTTAGAGACCAGGGTTCAAATCTCCACTCAGCTGTAGAAATTCACCAGGTGACCTTGAGCAGGTCACATTCTCTCAACTTCAGAGGAAGGAAAAGACAAACCCCTTCTGAACAAATCTTGCCAAGAAAACCCTGTGATAGAGTTGCCATAAGTCAGAAGCAACTTGAAAGCACACAAGTTATCTAGAATATACAAGATATTCTAATTTCCAAACATTTTTCTAAGACTGTCCATTTTGAAAATCACAAAGCACTTCACAATAAAAACAGACATAATAAATGTTTTGACTAATATTTCTAAACTTACATGTGAGTATATACAGCATGTTGCTCTCCATTGTAAGGAACAACCAGACCTTTCTACCACAGACAGGTCTGAGTATTCCAAGTAGACAAGCTAGAGAGATTTATATAGCAACATCATATTGGACAGTTACATCTCAGTAGCAGAACACTAAATGAGTACATAAAAGATCCCAGAGTCACTCTTTTGCATTGTAGACAACATTGAGTTAGATGGACCAATGGCCTTACATGATTTAATGAAGCTTCTCATGTTTCTGTTTTCAGCATCCTTATATTGATTACCAACCATAGAATGACAAGACCAGATGCAGAAGACTGGATTAAATAATGGCCCTTTCTTTGACCTAACCTATTTTAAGCTGTGTGAGCCTGGAAATGAATCAAGAGGATGGAGGAACCTGATGCAGGTCCAGTTAAGGCCAGGTGTCAACTCCTGATAACCTCCTAAGATTTTCCTTGGATGAAACACCTCAGCCCCTCAGGCAATCCAAATACTTGGGTTGTTCCATGGCTGGCCATAATTGGAAGGTAACCCTGAAGATTCCCACCCTAGCCCTGGAACTCTATAAGTGAGAACTCAGATCCTAGGTTAACCTCAAGGGCAGCTTCCTTCTCCAACCCTCCAGGTCCCAAAACTCTAGAAGGGGAGGTTTCAGATTCCTACCTTACATCAAAAGGGTGTCAAAGGAGATCACCAAAGACTAATATTCTCTCCCCACTACTTGCCAGGTGAAAGCCTATTTAATGAGACCACCAAAAGCCAATGGTCAAAGTCCTGCAGTTATGTGTAAGGGGGGAAAAAACAGGCAAAAGGAGGCAAAATCCTATCTGGCTCTGTAGTGAGCAGAAAAGTCTCAGAGTGTGAGGAGGCAGGCAGGTTTTAAGTGGCCTCTGACTCTGCCCCCATCTCAGGCAGTAATCTGGCACCAAGTGCCAGATGTAAAGCACACTGGTTTCTCCCCAGAGGATATCAAAGTCTGACCTTCTCCCACTGTGCCCTTTACCACATGAGTCTAGGTTGGTAATTCCCAAAATGGGATTTTCTCTCTCTCTCTCTTCTTTCCTGTCTATGTAGGCTTGCCACCCCACTCCATGATTTCTTCCATAATTACTCATAGCCAATTAAGATTCCACCAGTCTATAAATGAAGTTAAAATGATTTTATTATATATACTTCTTTTGCCTTTTCATGCAGCATTAGCATTATTCACACTGAATCTCACTTGTCATTTTTGTTGCCCATTTACTGTGTCTGGCAATCTCATTTGGTGTCATTCTCGAAATTGTTGACCTTATCAGGGCTGCTGAGAGGTAGCATTGGGACTGGGGTAAGATGCATCACAGGGACTCACTATCCCAAAATTTAGCAACAGACATCATAGAACACTCTCTGGGCTGCTGAGATACTAACATTTGTTTTGTAATAAATTGTTTGCTCTTTTTCAGTCTAGCTCCCAGAAGTACAGACAATCCAGTGGTTTGGGCTCTGACCCACTTCTCTCTTTCCTCAGACCTGAACTTCACTAAATATTATTCACTTCAGAGCATTTATGAAAGCTTATAACACTGTTCCCAATCAGATCATTGGGCAATGTTTCTTGTTATTTCCTTCTGCGGCAAGGACATCAGTTTATTTCTATTATCTGCTCCCTATTTCTTCAAACATTGTAGTCCACGAGAGGAACCATGCTCTCACGCTGCTTGCTTTGGGGGGTATGAAATTACATGTTGACCAAAGAGTTCTTTCTTGTATGATTACCTAATTCTACTCTAGTTAATCCGGCCCAAATGCTTCTTTAAATTGACAGAGGATGTTTGCTCTCTTTTCTTGGTCTCAGAGTAAGAAGCTCAATCTGCTGAAATCAAACAGAAATGCACTGATTCTCTCTTAAAATAAAAATGAACAGCGAGTAGCTTATAAATCTGTCTTTTAAAAACCTTCAATGAAGTTCTTTCAAAAATAAGTTAATAAAAGAGAGGACCATGTATCTGGCTGTTCAGTTCAAAAACTTAGATGCTTCAGGGCTTCACCAGATCAGATGCACCCAAGAATATAGTGTATGCCCTGGAGCCCCAAAACCTGAAGAAAAGGTAAAGCAAGGGAAGATGTGATTGGCAGCAGAAAGAAGCTTCAGGCTTGGCCAGAGGGAAGAAACCCTTTTGGCTTACACAATAGGCACCCTCCCCATATCCTGTGTACATTCAAAGCATAGGCATTTTTATGGAGAAGGAAACTGTGCTGAGGAGACTGTCAGATGATTACATCACCTGAATATATCTGTTCACTGACTAGCGCATAACAACCTGGAGGAGTTACATTTTGAATGTCAATAGGTTTTTTCCAGCAGCAGAGATGAGCTCACAAACTTGCCCAGTTGAAATGCTCATCAAAGTGTTATACAACTGAAGGCAATCTTTTGTGAATTGTGAAGGGGAGCTAAGGCATTAAAACACGCACCCTTGTTTGTCTGAATGAAGAGGACCATTACATTGTGCTTACAGATTCATTTCTGTAAAGAACTGGAAGTAAAGTGTGCTGTATTGCTCAGCTAGACAGAGTCAGGGACATAATGAACAAGGACAGCACAGCCTGCTTGCAGTATGTGTGGAGGAAGCTCCCTACACTATTCAAATTCCAAATGGCAGCCTTTCCCAACTAAGACAACAGTATGGTGAAATTGACTCAGACAAACTGTCAGCAGCCTCCTGGGTTTATCTTCCTATTGCTAAGGGAACCTCTGGTTGAAAAAGAGCACATCTAACAAGCACAACATTGCTTCAGAAAAATGCCTCCTGCACAGATTTCTTTTTAAAAGGCTATTTAACACTGTGCAGCCAATATGATCCACACATACCACTCGCTATACTCAATTTTTCAAAGGAAATAAAAGTGAAACTCTTTGTGGAAATGGCATTGGGGTATAGATGGCAGGGTTTCATCATTGGGGTAGCTACAATTTATCAGTTCCCAGAAATACAGGTAAATCTGGCCAGTATGTGCTCTATCATCATCAGTGGGAATAGTGAGCTTCAGTTATGCCCAGTAATGTTGCTGTAATATCATTAATATCAAACGTTGTTTCAATGTGTTTTATTGTAACTACAGGGTCTAGAACTTGTGAGTTTTTCTGGAGCTGGCCAGAGTCTGTTAGAGGAGAAAAAGCAACAAAGAATTGCTGATTCAGGGAAGAGAGGGTGTAGTTTGTGTTGTTAATCCAGAAGTTTGAGACGCAGAGAAATTTCTGCTTTTCTATGTGAGGTACCCTCTCAAGAGCAGCCAGTATCACAGTATCTGCCACACTAGCAGGAGGAAAGGATTTTTGTTTGGAAGAACAAAGAACCATCAAAATCAGTGACTTTGATCCAAGAGACAATGAGAGTGTCTACTGCGTAATGTGAGAAAAAACACTGATTTCATCCTTCTCTCTCTCTCTCAATCCCCTCATCCCCACACACACTCATGCACAGAAAGGACATAACATACTGTCCATGCCTGGTAATACATACAAGCAATGATTTCTGATAATTTGCTTTGTGAAATATTTGGAAGAGGTAATTTTGGAACCTTTCTTATATTGATCCAAGAAATTTACAAAACAAAACAAAAAACAGCTGCTGCTAATTTCCAATGAAGTGTGCATAGTCATATGGATTATTTTTCACATTTGCAGTGACTGTGGCTGAAGATGAAAGACATATCAACAATCTAGAATTCTTCAAAAACTAATATGCAGCAAAATCAGTTAAGTCACTTAGCTATCTTGTCAACTAAGTGTGAACTTCAACAGAAATTGACTCTGCACAGATAATGCATGAGTTTGACAAGAAGAAATGCTAGAAAAATTAGATGTTATATTTGATTTGATCAATTTATAAAATATCTGCAGCCCTGTTGATCTATTAGCCTTCAAGAACCAAATCACTAATTGGATAGTGCCTTTATTAGGATGACCCTGCCAAAAAAAGCCCCAAGAAAATCAACAAATGTTTTGGGATTTTTCAAGCACCAAAGAGATATCTGGGAAAAGGACAGAAAAGCTCTCCTGTGGGTCAAGATGTTATTTCAGAATGGAGAAACATATTTCAGAATTAAAACAGAATCTGTTTTTTTCATAACTCATGAGACTGTATACAATGCAGACTGGTGACCTTGATATCAGTGGGATGCTGACTTTACCCTGGAGTTCAATCTGAACTGAACTGTCCAACCCTTTTGCAATAAAGTTCAGCACTGTGGATAGTTTGTTAAAGGTTCAGCCTAAGCTCTGGTGTAGATTCACTGTCCCAGTGACACGAGAGCCATGAGCCTCCAGTGACTAGGATGCCTGGAATGGGAGCATGTGTGGGATACACGTGGGAGAGGACTTGGTTTTGGAACTTGTATTGGTCTAAAAATAATGATGCCTGCCTCCTAGGAGTATCCGTTAAGGCCAGCAATATCCATAACACTGCTACTATCATATTGCTGGTTGTCTTGCTTGGAATTAATCTAGGCTCTTCTCAGGTAAATCTGGTAACACTTTAAGAAAAGGTTTCACTAGAGAACATGACAAGACAGTGGGATTGACCATTTGTACCATGGGCAATGTTGTTATCTTACCATAACTCCTCCAGCTTGTGCAAAAGCTTTATTTTACTCTACATAGAACATGACTTTCTGATGTGTGCGTATATGCCTTGTATCAAAGATGGCTAATTGGCAGTCTATGAGTAGTTTTATTGGTCCTAATGACCCCTATCAAATTGCAATCAAGATACAGCCCCCCATAATTTCAAGTATAAGAAGCAGGAATGATTACACATTGCTTTCCACCATCCTTTTTGTTTAAAAAGGCACCATGTCCTCTAAGATTCTACCCTGAATATAGCAACTCCTGCTACTATATTTGCCATGCTTTTCAGTCACAACTGACTGGGAAACAAGGTACTCTAACATTAAAACTGGATGTTTTCTTGGATTTATGATCGTTACTCAAGGGAAAAGGAACAACATATGATAAGTCCTGGATGATCAACTTTTGCATTTACACGGTTTTCTTTCAAACACTAGTTTTGGGTGCTAGGGCTCTCTTATATCTCTTATATATTGGTTGTACAAAGAAACTGATATCACCCATCAGTAGACAATCCACACAGACAGGCTTCATATGTGATTAAATGTCATGTCGTCATATTGGGGAAAATTGAGAAAAATGAATATGTATCCTGAAGAGTCAACTGAAGAATAGGGTAGTGAAGTGTTTTGTACCGTTGCATAATACAAAGAAGACAGGTACGTATGGGTGTCTCTGTGTGTCAGTGTAGAAAAAAAGAGTGTGTGTGAGAGAGAGCAAGATGGTCTGAACTCAATAAGGGAAGAATTTTAGGGTATCTATAATCTGGAGTTCCTCATTCATATGAACTGCTAAATACTAATCAAAGGTTGTGAGAATTTATTTTCTTTAATATAGACCATTTCTGCACTAGCCTGTTATAGCGCTATTATTCCACTTTCAACATCCTATGGAATCCTGGGGTTTGCAGTTTAGTGAGGGGCCAGCCAGCCAGCCCCTCCCTAAACTGCAAATCCCAGGATTCCATAAGATGTTGAAAGTGGAATAATAGCGCTATAACAGGCTAGTCCAGAAATGGCCATAAATCCCATGTTCAAACACTGCTTGCAAACTCGATCCGCATTCAAATCAGTGATGGGCAAACTCCCTCTGGCTTGATTCTGATCCTGTTTGGCAAAGTGAGAGGGAGATGCCCCATCCCTGGTAACAACAGACCCTTTTCCCCCTGAGAAAATTGAGCCTGCCTTGTAATTAGCTAATGAATTATTAGTAGCCTGATTTGTACAGGTACCTAAGAATTTCACCATTACAATTAGTTTGCATAGCCCTGAAGACACAGCTCTACTGCTAGAGAAGTGAATGCAATTAGAAGTGTGGCATTATGTCACAAAATATACAGTAAACAGAAGTATTAGAATCTTTAAGATAAGAAATATTGTAATAGTTAATGAGCAATGATTAGAAATCGTTGTCCGTGTATTAGACACATTTTGATAAGTTCCTTCTAGGTGTTCAACACAGCTGTATCATTGTGTGTATACATTTTCAAGTGTATATGTCTTCAAGTTGCCTGTAGACTTATGGTGACCCCATGAATTTCATAGGGTCTTCTTAGGCAAAGAACATTCAGAGATGGTTCTGCCAGTTCCTTTGTCTGAAATAAAGCTTACAGCACATTACATTCATTGGATTAAGGTTATGCTATTTTATGTAGGGTATGTAAAACGCAGTACACCACCATTGCATCTTATGTCTCCAAAAGAGGAGTCATTTTTCTGTATTTTTGTAGTCCAAAACAAAGAGCAAAACTAGTAGGTTTATCCTGGTGAACTGCCAAAGGGCTGTCTTTAATTTGAGGTTTCTAGAATGTTCTGGCTTACACTAAAAGGAACAACTGTTTAGGTTGTTAACCATCTGACTAAGCTCAGATAAACATAATCTAGTTTTTCGATCAGAAGTGGGAATGATGCAATCCTTTAGGTATTGTTGGATTACAACAATTGTGAGCCATTGACCATTCTGGCAAGAGCTAGTGGAACTTGAAAAACAATATATGGAAGACTGCCTGGTTTACATTTCTGTCTTAGATGGCTATGAATGGTCTCTACTTTTACTCATTTTAACAAAACAGAAATCATAAACATGTACAGAAAAAAACCCTATTTTTCACTTAACATTTTGTACTTAGGTATGGATAACAAAACAGAAAATGACTATATCAATGTGCACATAAAACTCATATGTGTTTTTGGACAAAATCAGTTCTAGTGCCACCTGGAATAGACACATTGAATCAATTGCTGACTAATAAGAACATTGTTTATATAAAACCCATGGAATCAGTGTGTTTCCTCAAGTTGGGACTAGGTCATAGAACGTATTATTCTAAAATTATATCACTATTATCAATAAAAGATCTGAGAGCTATAAAATGCACTAGTAACATTCTGAGCTCCCAGATAATCTTTGGTGTTTGAAACCATTATTAGTTTGCAGGACTGAGCAAATTTAGCTGTGCTCAATGGGAGCGCACTACATACTTCCTACTGTTATTCATTATGAATTCTCTAATGAAATTGGCATTTCAATATTAAAGAACTGACGTGAGAGGTAGAGAGAGAAACCAACTTACATCCCTGTCCAGAATTCGACCAGTACTGTTGAGATAAAGCCTCTGGTTGATAGGATCTAAGATAACCCAGTAGTCTACATTATCCTTTAACGTTAATTCAATGGTGGGATCAGGTCCTCCAGCTGTACCTTTGATCAACATGCTGTCTACCAGGATAGTGCCTGAAAGAAAAAAAGAGTGAAAATAGGCTTTAAGTTATTTAAGTGCAGTTCAGCTTTTGAAAAACAATTACAGTAATACTGTTATAATCAACATATACTAAACTATTTGTGAGTACAGCTGGTCAAAATACTGAACACTGAGCTCTGCTATCTAACTAAATTTAATAAAAAATAAACAGGAACAGTGACAACAGAATTTCATAGGGCCTCTATACGAGAGGGTCAGGCACAGTGTGACATTGGGACTGCATGTCCCCATGGATATTTTTCTAGCCTTCAGCTCCTCTGACCAAAAATGGAGTCAGTCCTGGAAGCATCCATGTGCCACAATTTGTCTATTAAATGGGTTTTAAGACCTCCCTGTACTTTTTAATTTTATATATAGCCATTTTTTTCTAAAAAAATAAAATAAAAACAGAAGTGGCCTTCCAGCCACATTAGGTTGGGTTCCTTTATGTTCCGGTGATCCATGAAGTACTGGACTGCTTGGTCCAGGCTATCTGATGGGCCAACTCCTCCCACATGAACCTATCCAGGCTTAGAGCTTTCAAGGGAGTAGTCCCACTATCCTCATAAATGCATCCAGTGGAAAGCAGGACAGGGCCAAATTTGTGGCTCTGGAATTCCATTTTTGGTGAGGCTGCTTGTTTATTTGAGTATTTATACTTTGCCCTTCAACCACAAAAGCTCCCTAGTTTATAATTATTTTAACAGTTAGTTTAACAATTCTCTGACTTCAGCCCTACAATCTAAATAAGAAAAGACATACAAGGATGGCAGGGTGGGAAGGTACTGCTGGTGCAGTGGTTAAATGCCAGTACTGCAGCCACAAGGTTGTGAGTTTGATTCTGCCAGGCTCCAGGCTGACTCAGCCTTCCATCCTTTTGCAGGTCGGTAAAATGAGTACCCAGCTTGTTGGGAGCAATTAGCTAACACATTGTAAACCGCTTAGAGAAGCACTTAGCTGATAAGCGGTATACAAATACACATACTATTCCTATGTTTTGACTTTTGCTTTTGAATGAAAACATTATAAATTGCTTCTAATTCTATATATAGCTTAATTACATTTTACACTAACTTTTTGATGTTTTACCTTCATGTGTATTTATGTGTATCTTTATCCTTATCTTTTATTTATAACTCAATAGTTGTAAATTGCCTTAACTCCTGTTTTTGCGTGAAAGTTTGGAAATAAATATTCAAAACAAAACAAAAGACAACAACAACAACTGGTTAACCAGCAGTAAATTTCTAATGTGTGAGAGAAGAAGAAAATAAAGTGACACAGGAAATAATTAGTTCCATTAAATTGGTTATAGACACTCCCTAAAAATCTAGGATAAAAACTCATAGGTCTCTGGTACTACCAGTATGAAACACATGTGCCAGAATACTGATCTCCTGGCTCATTTTCTCCCCCTTTGCCCTGTGATGATATTAAGATTTAAACATGTCTGTTTTTTTCTAGCCACATAGGGCACACACTTTTATGTACTGCAGAATAATTTAATTTCAAGCTGAACAAGTGTACCATTCCACTGAAATGCCTTGTTCCATTTCTTGGAAGCTGCATAAATTTCATCTTTGGGATAAAGAAGACACAGGGTTCTGCCAGAAAACTTCCTATTGGCAGAACCTAAATTACTCTCTGTGTGTGTATGTGTGTGTGTGTGTGTGTTCATGTACATGCATGTGGGCATGCATCTGTGTACATGTGCACATACATAACTACCAACAGAACTTTGATAAGGATTTCATTAAGTTCCTCCACCTTTCCCAGCATATAATTCAAGCATGTACTAATTACTCCATTTATCTATAAGAATAAAAGGATACACTGTGGATGTAAAACTTTCCTCGAAAACACTGAAGGGTCAAGCAGACATGACACTAACCATATCATTAGAAATCATGTCCACTTTTTTAAAAAAGCCACAATCTAATCTAATGCTCAGGGAAGGAACATTTAAGTCTTATATTTTAAGCCTTCTCTCTCTGTCTAGCCAGAGCCCTGACTCTCACATATACATGAGAAATGGCTAGTTTAGGAGAAAAAAAGCTTCTATTAGTACCAGTTGCCAAGATGGGTTGCATTTTTATTAGGATTATAAGTGAGGAGAGAAAGGTTAAATCTTTCCTTCTTATGTACTATGATCCCAAGGGTGCATATGTTCTAATTTGTTTCTCATCAGAAATTTAGTCTGGTCCTGTCTTCTGATGGTCTCATGCTAGATTATGACCTTTGGTGTGTTCTGATATAGTAATTTTCATTTTCATATTTCAGTTTTCAAAGAAATTCATTAGAGGGGCACACATTAAAATAACCTCAATTATCAATTTCTGAAGCAACACATTAAACTGTTGTAATGATACTTTTATTACATTTATGAACTTAATGTCTATATGTCAATGTTTAGTAAAAAAAACCCTTTTTTAAAAAAATCCTTTTGTATTTTGATCTCTCTTTTTTAGATTATTCCAGTTTGCCTTTGTCCTTAGGCTAAAATGCCAACTAGATAACCTACTCATAAAATATCTGAAAGGATCATATAAGATTTCAGTGTTGTGTGGAATGATATTTTCCATTCTAACTTCAGCCTGTGTGCTCTTCTGGATTGATACATATTTCCAAATGCCCAAGGTGCATTATTTCTTGGAAGTCATCTGACTCAGTGATTGGCAACTAATTCCTAAGCGGAGTCCTAATATGAACAGGGCAAAAGGTGAAAGTCCACCAACTTTTGCTTTACCTATGGACTCACTTTCACATAGGACAAGAAACAAGTATTAGATTCTTTAAACTTCCTCCTCATTTCCTGCACAGACAGATACAGAACCTTTGACAATTCACTCCTGTGAAAGAACTCCCAGACAAAGACAAACAAGAAGCTCAGATGCTTCAGAGAGAGTGATCGTGCCAAAACAAACACACTCATGGTTGTAACAGTGCTTTTTGTTACTCTTTAAACTCAGGAAGAGAAAGACCTTTGCCAGGGCTTTAACAGAATTAATGTCACTGTTACTATTACTAGGAATGCAAATCTTTCCTTGTTAAAAAAAAAAAAAATTCTCTCATGTGAGAATGACAGATTTAAAAAGTTTTCCTTGCTGACCAACATTTTTTGCACCTTTTAATTTTTTTTTTACATCTCAGAACTTTTTGGCAGCACAAACAAATATATTTTGTTTAAATGTACTTTTTTTTCCTCAGAAAACACATTTAGCACAAGTTATGCTATCTGCACAAACGAACTTTTCCCAAGTCTTGAAATGTGAAAAACATTTTTTAAAAAACCCTACAAGCATTATGTTATTCTACTGAGACATGCTGATGATATCCCCCGTTCTATCAATGACAATAATAATAATAATAAATAAATCTGTGAATTTTTTTTTGTTACAACACTATTACAATTGAAAACACCAACAAATTGTTGCAGTATGAAAAATATCTTAAAAATTAATTTCAACCAGCCAACGCTACAATACTCAATTCTTACTGTTTGCCGTTACTTTCATCTACATCCTGCCTTGTAAGTGAACAATACCCATTCTTAGAGCCATTTCTATGGATTTGTAGCTTTTTACCATCAGTGAAATACTGAAGTGATCTGATGAGAATGTCATTGGAACTGTATGTGCATTTGAAAATGTTAACATTATCGTTATTGTTCTATTAGTTCTGCCATAGGAATGCACATGCACACTTTACATGGTTCATCTTTCCCTACAACCCACAAAAACTCTATAAATCAAGTTTGTTGGGAGGTAATGATGATCTATGTTCACATGGTAAATTCCATGACCAACTTGGGTCTCCCTTTTCCAAACTGAGTACTTTAAACATTATACTGATTCATTTAGATTAGTTATAGCAATAAAGAAATGTCATAAAAGTTGAAATATAGAGAAAAAAGTCACAGTAATTAATGGGCCTAATCTGCCTTATGAGAATACTCAGCATAATATGCAAATTAGATGCCCCAGGAAAGGGAATGTGGAACCCATAGTTGCATCCCAACAGTATCGGCAGTGCTGTGTGGTTCGCACTCGTGGACTAAAGGAAACGGGTATTTTAAGAAGGGATTTGGAGAAAGGAAGGAATATAGACCAACAAATGTATTCTGGAAGGAAGCCATGGTCAAAAGAGCATGAGAGAAAGGGAGTAGGAATATGTGGGGTAGAGGAGTGGTGGCAAGACTATGTACTGTTTTGAAAATAAAGACAAGCAGTTCTGTTTTCTTTTATAAAATTACAGAAGAAAAAGAAACATTAAGGAATGGTTCTACTGCTCAAAGCCTCCATTTCTATTTGCACTGGGAAACAGTATATCAAATAATCCTTTACCGGTGTTAATAGAAAATAAAACTGTACCTAACACTGCCACAGGGGACTGATCTGAAAATACGCCTTTTAGGATGCGGAATGTTTTAAGTTCTGAACCATATCTGTGTTAGATAGGAATTCTGCTTCTACAGACCCTGGGAAGATGAGAAAATTACCAGTGAGCCATTGGCAAGATCCTTAAATATCAACTGTCTACAGCAATTTAAGTTACATAACAAGACCTAGAACATTACCACACTAGTCTAAAAAGGTATGAGTTCTTCCAATATAGCTCCTTGAGGGTTTTCAGTAGTTGTTATCTATGTGCCCTTTTGTTCCATTATTTGGGAGGAGGGGCTATTGGTAGCAATTTCTTGGATCTGCACTTGGGCTCTTCCAAAGGTTTTTTTTAAAAAAACTGAGGCATGCTTTCTTGAGATGACTCTATGGTGTAAAGAGCAAATTTTCTCCATGGAATTTTTGTTATAGCGTGTTGTGCAAAAATGCCATTTCATTTTTGCACTATTAGTTGAAGGGGAAAAAAAAATAAAAAGAAAGGAAGGAAGAAGGAGAACAGAAGGAGACATTTTGTTCCAATATGTTTTGAACTGAAAAAAAAATCTTAATTTCTCAGATAGGGGAATGAAATGTTGAAGCTGGTGCTGGGGATTGTGAGAAAATTGTTGGGAAACTTCTAGATACATACACGCACACTTGAGAATAGCAACAAATACCACCAATGTGGTTTGCCCAATGTGGAAGAGCAACATAAAGCTATAAATAGGATAAAGTACTTATGGTTTAGGAAAGATTACGTATAAGACCTTATAATTTCAGTGTGGTTTGGCCTGTAACACATTTAAACACATTTGCTGAAGTGTAGGTTTCTTTGTTTTTAATATCAATGAGAGTTGGTTCCTTTTCTCTAAGGAAACAAATACATTTTATTCCTATCTCAGCTAGAGGAATACTTTAAAGTAACTAATCAGTTACCATACAACATGTTTACAAGAAATAAGACTGCAACGTAAGGCCAGATGGATTACTCACTGACATTCACCCCCCCCCGCTCTCCTTAAGAGAATTAAAGAAAGCTGATAATTCAGAAATGCTTTCATTCTTTTGACAAACGGGGGGGGGGGTTCAGGCTCAACCACAGCAACATTTTTGACTACAGTACAAAATAGTGAGCCTGGAGTAGTCAAGTCGTAAAGAGGTCATGTCAAGTAGCAGAGTGCTCACAGTTCCTTCCATTAATTAATAAAGACACTGAAACCCAACAACGGCATGAAAAGGAATAGTATCAGACAGTGTTGAAAGAAAAATCAGTTAGGATGTATCTTTGGGTGCTGGTTTTTTGGAGGGGTGGAATCACCAGAACGTCACTCGGAAAGTAGATTTGTAAATGTGTTTTCAGCAAAAATGAACAAATATTAAACCTCTTAGAAATCCAGACCAGAAGAAAAGAGCAAAGTCAGCTACTGAAAGTACAAAATAATAAGGTAATCTTCATCTATCATATTAGGGATAATAAAGGAAGAGGTATATACCCAGGTTACTTTGCTGTCTCCTTCAAGATATTTTTTCTATGAGAGGGTGGTGGGTTTTTGTTTGCTTGCTTGTTGTTTTGCCAGCCATAAAAGAACTGAGCTATTAAGCTAAATTAATAAAGGAGTGGTGAGCCTGTGAGCCTCTAAACGGATGATAAACTATTGTCCTATGACATGTACCATGCTAGCAGGTGCTCATGGGAAATGGAAACCAGCAACACCTGAAAGACCATAGGTTTCCCACCTCTGATTCAATACATAGATTCACACACACACATACACACACACATCTTTAGAGTGACAGGAAAGCTTGTGACCTTATGCTTTAGACAGTGACACTTGACATCAAGGAGGTCACATACTAATCTATCAAGTACTAGTTGAACCAGTCTCAGTAAGGTTTTTTTCTTTCTTTACTGCATACAGAAGAGAAGCAAAGACATTAGTTTTCCATGTCACAGTGAAACTCTAAACACCAGCTTCTTTTGGATCCAACTAAAAAATCCCCTAAAGCTTTCTCAAAGTGATTCAACCTGAATAGCACAGCAAATTGTAGAAACCATATTCTTCAGCTTTGTATTTTGTTCTCTATAGAAAGAAACCAACCTCTTTCCCGGTCTTTTTTAACTGAGTGGACATCATTTGTGAAATTAAAATTAATTGGTTCTAAGTTGTTTTAGCAAGTTAGTGTCATGCAGTGATCCAGCCATGGGAAAGTCAAGACTATAAATACAGGGACATATATATATTCCGAGAAGCAGGAAATGTAAATTGTTTTATTGTAAAAGAGAACCAGTGTGGTATTGTGGCTTGAGAATTGGATTAGGCCTTTGGGAGGCCATGATTTGAATCCTCACTCAGCCATAGCAATCCACTGTATGACCTTGGACAAGTCCTACTGTCACAGTCTTACAGGGAGGCAGTGATAAAACTCCTTTGGATAAATCTTGCAAAGAAAACCTTGTGATAGTGTCACCCAGTGGCAGAACTTGGAGTGTGTGGAGGGGAGGGGAGGAGCTACTGCACGGGAGCATGGCCATGGTGTGCAGGGGCATGGCTGCGATGTGTGTGGGTGTGGCCACAGTGCGTGGGAGAGTGGCCACGGTGTGTGGGGGCATGGCTACAAGCCAGGATGCCCCAAAAACATTGCCACCAGGGGCAAACTGCCACCATCGCCCCTCCATCCCTACACGACTGGTGTCACCATAAGCTGGAGTTCATCTGAAGGCATCTAAGAACAGAAGAACTATTCAAAATGGGTTTTACAATTGTGGTTCATAAAGGATGTTTAAGCATATAAAAAGGACAATAACCAATTAATCTATCTTGAGAAATTGTAATAGAGCAGAACTTTCCAAACTGTGTGTCATGACATGTTAGTGTGTTGCCCGCAGTGTATAGGTGTGTCGCGAAAACATAACTGGTGTAGGGCTGCTTCTCTTGCCACCACAGCAAGCTAGGCCCAAATGAAGAGGCTGCCTCTCCTACTGCCACTGCTACCACCCTGGGTGGAGGAAGACCCCAGCAAGGATGGCGGGGATGGCAGACCAGGCTTGGGTGGAGAGGCTGCCTCCACTTATTGAATTACTTACTGAATTGCTGTGTTGCGAAATGATGCTTGTCTAAAAAGTGTGTTACCAACATGAAAAGTTTGGAAAACTCTGCACTAGAGAATGGCTGTGTTTGTACTTCATTTTCAGTTAGCGGTTCTGTTTTATCAAGCCACAATGTGAACAAGCGGCATGCTTCTACTGCCAGTCCATTCACTTCTTTTTTTGGGTAAACACACCTAGAAAGACAGAATTGATGGTGATGACTGGACTAGGGGATTATGTATTATTTTGTTCAAAGAAGCAAGGATTTCAAACCAGTTTCGACCAATTTTTGTTATTGATTTAGAGATCCTTGCTTATTTAGATACAAGAAATCATAATCTTAGGACTGGACCAAATGTGAAGCTCTCCCCTTCTGAGGCAATTTACTCATTTGTGCAAATGAAATGGGAGTGAACAAGCTGCATGTATAAATGTACAGTTTATTTGAACTGTGGTTTAATAAGACAGGATTCTCATTTACTGTTGTTATCTGCAAACACAGTCTGTGAAATTCTTAAGGCTGTTAGGAGAATTCAGTTATCCTGAGGAGTTCGTATTAGGATGCAAAGACAGGTTGGTCTTGAGTCAGTCTCTTTTCAGAATTCCTTAGATGCTGAGAAAGGAATGAACGATGCTGGACTGTTTGGATCCCTAGAGCTTATCCTTCAATCTCCTATGGTTGGTATGGAAACAAAAACACTGTCCTAGACCATTATTGCAAAAACAGAGTTGAAAAAAGGGATATGGGAGCCTGGCCTGTTTCAACACCAACTATGTCCCTAGACTGACTGCCACATTTGAAAAGAGGGTAAAGCAGGCTTTTTTTTTTTTAATGATACTTCAATTTGTTCCTAAGATTAGTTGCTCTTCCTCAGGACTACAAAGTGGCCAATGTATGTAACACTAATTTTCAAAAAGGGGTCTAGGGGCTGAGATAGAGAAAATTACAGAGTACTTAGCTTAATGTGTATTCTCAGTAAGCTGCTGGAAAGCATTCTCAAAGACAAAATTATCAAGTGGATATAAGGATGAGACTTGCTCAAGAAGATTCAATATTTCTTCTCTAAACCTAAGTCTTGTCTCATGAGTTCTTTGAGAGTATCATTAATCTGGAACTTGAGTGATCTGGTAGACATTAAACACTTGGGACCTTCAAAAATGCTTTTGACAATATCCATTAGAAAATGCTCCTAAAGATATTTAACAGTTGTAGGATAAAATGATGGATAACTGCTGTTAGATAAAATGCAGTAAGGGAACACAGAACTGTTGAGTTAAACAGAGAATGAGGCAGAAGATGGGAATAAATGAGTAATCTGCACAAAGGAAAGGCGTAAACAGGAGCTTCATTTCTCCTGGCTCTTATTGGAAGTGATGCTTTTAAGCTTTTTTCTTAACGTATTTGGCGTTGGGGAACAGTGAATGTTCGTAAATGACATCAAAATATTAAGGGCAGTAAAGCAAAATGGGATAATATACCTAAGCAAAGAAGGTGAAAATGAAGAACAAGGTGAAAGAAACAGAAGGGGGAAATTCAGAAAAAAAAATTGGGAAGAGTAATGAGTTGGTCATGGGTTTCATTTACTTATTAATTGCCTTAAGTGGCCAAAGTTTCTTCTATTTGTATATTTTTTTGACTAACTCACATTTACACACAAAGCAGTGAAGAGGTCTTAGGAGGCAGACATACCTTCTAACAGCACCTCCTAGAAAGCCCCAGTGATCCTTTGAATCATCTTGAGGCATTCCAGGCAATGCGACTGAGAGGTCTTCCAAGCATGTCATTCTGCTTTAAGCATGTATAAGGTGCTTGAAAAGAATATATGGAGTGTCCAAAAATCATCTTTACAACTTTAACTCTACATACAAATGAAATTGTAAAGATAGTTTTTGGATACACTATAGAATACAGCCACAAACATAGACACATGTTTGACCTTCTCCTATATTTAAATGATCCAAATGAAATCCCTCAAAACATCTCTGAAACTCTTCCTCCTTTGTGAAGGTGACAGGTAAAAATGCTTCTTTCCCAGGGACAGATGAATGTCAAGAAAGTGGCAGGTACAGATCAGCAGAACGTTAGATTATGAGCCTCAAATGATCATTCTTTTGTAATGATGACCTTATTGGTTAGATATAACAAACAGTTGTCATTTCAAAAAGTATGCATTTATTTACATATTTGCATACATTTACATCATGCCTTTCCTACAAGTTTCTCAAGGCTGCTACATCTTCCTTGCATCTTAATACTCCCAATACTGAAACACAGGCTAAGCTGAAAGACAGTGATTGACTCACATGGTCATCCCACAAACTTCATGGCTGGGTAAGGATTTAAACCTATGTCTTTGCAGCCCTGAGTTTGGCACTCTAACCTCCACTGGACTAGCTCACTCTCAAAAATCAATGGGAAGGTATTAGAGCAGACTCTCGCAGAAGACAGACCACTGGTCAGTTCTTCCATGTATGCTATACCCTCCCCCCCAAACAGGAGCAAAGATGAATACATTAGATCAGTCCCATAGACTTTCTGTTTTCCTCCATACATGGAGGACAACTGTCTGCAGAGGAGAGATTCTATGAACTTGTCAGAGATTTTAGAAACTTGAAAAATAAGGATTCTAAAATCTTATAGAAAACTTCCACAGATAGAGGAGCCTTATCATTTATAAAGAGCCACCTTCCACATATAGAAAGCAATGAGACAGCAAGGGCCAGACCCTGTGTATTTCTCCCCTCTCCTACTCTACATGTGTAGAGCTTGTATGTGATGAGAACAACTCGATATAGCTATTCCCACAACAATCTGAATAAACCAACATAAACAAGTGAGAATACACATTCAATGTAACATGAGAATACTCCTTGTGGTGAAATCTGATCCTTTCATGTGCTTTTTTCCCCTTACAGGAAGAAACAGCACACAATGGCACTTAAGGAAAGTCAGTGCAAGGTCCTCAATTGCTATGTTTCTTTTCCCACTGCTTGGAAAGAGAGAGCAGGGGTTGGGGTTTGTAATGGTAGAAGCCTTTTGTCTTTGGTCATTTCCACTTTCAACATCCTGTGGAGTTCTGGGCTTTGTAGTTTACTGAGGCCACAGAGCTCTTTGGCTGAGAATGCCAAACCTCTCTCTGTAAACTGCAAACCCCAGGATTCCATAGGATGTTGAAAATGGAATAATAGCACTAATACAGGGTAGAGCAGAAATGGTCTTTGTCTGCAATTCACCTTTATTTAAGGAGAACTCTTCTGCCCCTTTAATCTAAACCTTTTTTAGGCAACATTCTTGATTATGCTGTGGCTTCTAATTACGTTCAGGCTGTCAGTTCAGAAAATCTTTAGAAGAACCTTCATGTGGGTAGGGGCGATGAGGCTTCAGAATAAAACAACACACCAAAATTGGAGAACAAAGGCCACAACTTTGTTGGCTAAAGTATACAATGGGTTGGCCAAAACATGGGTCTGATCCTTGCATTAATCAGCCCGCTGCTGACTGATGTACTCAAGCTTCCAAACCGGTGCCAGAATCACAAATGGCTGCCAGGGGATCCCACCACCGGAACCCTCTGTCACCAGGAGGTGCAAGCAAGGCATGTACCCCTGAGCCAGACATACTCACCGCCGCCTTGCACCCTCTTCCAAATCGCAAGGGGCCAATGAACCTTGCCCAAAGGCGATTGGCCCCGACCCACTTGGATCCAAGACCCATGTGACTGCCAAGAAGGCAGGACAGCCCCTGAGGACCACCTATCGCCAACCCTGCAGCTTTAGCCAATAAAGAGTTGTGTTGGCCAGAAATGCCCCCCACCCAACAGCCCTTGAGTGTCAGGATGAAGGCTGGTATGGGGAGCTCACAGTTTTAAGTCAGGCCTGATGTAACCCAAGAAGTCCCTAGATCTCCATCTTCCCACCCTCATCATGTCCCCATCAAACAGATCCCATTCAGAAGCCACGGTAGCAGCCCCGATCTGAAAAGAGTGACTCTCAAACTGCACGGGAGGTAGCCCAACGTGGGTCAGGGCCACCCAAAGGCTGGAACCTTGACAAAGTGGTGTGATCTTGGTGAACAAGGGGCCCTGGCCCTTGGGCCTCATCTACAGGTACCTGATCGAGTCCCTGACTGGGCAAGGGTCGTTCCCATGCCATGCATTGAGCCATGCCATGGTCCCTTGCCCCTGTTAGTCATTCTTCTAGAGCCTTACCTGCAAGGCGAGAGAAGACCCATGGAAGGTGGCATCCCCAAGAGTGCCCTGTTGGAAGCATCCAATTTTGAGCTGCACACCAGCTCACCCACCCTGAAGGCACTGAAGAACACAATGGTGAAAGCGGCCCCAAACAGGGCTACTTCAAAGCGGGAACCGCATACTCTGGGCAGAGTCCGGATCAAGTCCCCAAGCAGGTTGAATGAAATAGGCCTCCTGGTGTCCCTAGGATGAGGACGCAAGTGCCCCCAGCCTGCCAGCACCTTTCTGACCCAAAAGGATGCAGTGGGGGTCACCTCAACCTGCCCCCAACTTGCAGAAGAAAGAGATATCCACCAGATGAGCTGACAGCGAATGGGAGAAAGTCCAAGGTCCCATTAATGAGCCATAAAATGCAAGACGTGTTGCTCAGGAAGCTTGCCCTCAAGATGAAACCCCTGTAGCTGACGAAAGTCCTGGAACCTGCTGAATGCCTTGTGGTAAGCCCAAAAGGTGCTGGGCGCGATGGACTGAAACAACCCTCCCATTACTCATCATTCCCAATGTCCCATAGCTGCTCCGGGAATGCTGCTGGTGCAGGGTCTGCCTCTGGGGCCAAGGATCGAAATCTCTCTTCCTGGAAGCGAGACAAAGAGTCCACAATCGCATTGTCCAACCCTGGAACAAATTTAGCTGAGAAGGATAGGTTAGCGGACAAGCAGACAAGAACGAACTTCCTAACCAGTCTCATAACCTGTTGGACTTGGACAACTGGTGATTGATGAGAGCCACCACCGCCTGATTGTAGCACCAAAGCAGACCTTCTTATTGCTGAGCTCCTCTGACCAAATGGACACCACCACCAGAATAGGAAAATAATCCAAAAATGTGAGGTCCCTAACCACATCTCCCGCCAGCCATGCCTGCGGCCAATGCCTAGTGCACCAGCACCCTTGAAAGAAAACTCCGAAACCAACTGACCCAGCTGCATTGGACTGGATCTGGAGTGCTTGACCAGGCTAGAATCCAAACCGACACCCCACTGAAGTTATCAACAAAGGAAAGCCATACCCCAAGCTCCTCCTTAACATGCTTGGTGATGCAGACGCGATGATGGGGGGCCTTGACACTTGAAGGAATTCTCAGTAACCTGGCACAGAAAGCCCTGAAGAGGGCGACAACCCTGCAGGCAAAATTGAGGTGCCCCAACAAGGTCAGCACCTCTTTCAAGGAGGCCTTGCTCCATTCCATGAAGGAAGTGATGAGCTCCTTGATACCCACCAGCTTCCCAGGTGGCAGGCAGGACACTCCAAGGACTGAGTCAAGCTGGATGCCCAAATAGGAAGGCGATGTGGACGGGCCTTCAGTTTTTTTCCTGTGAGGAGTCACCCAACACCCTACCGTTGTCTGAATCCCCACTGCTCCTCCTTCTGCACCTTGTTCTTATTCTTCCTCTTTCTCCTGACGTGCCTCTCCTGGCTGGAGGATTCAGAGCTGGAATCTGATGAGGAAGAGGTGCTGGAAGATGACAAAGATGGAGATCACTGCCGACGGCCCTGCCATGCCTAGGGCTGTTCAGAAGGTGTGTCAGCCTCACTCCGGATTATAGAGGGCATGGGGGCAGGCACAGACCACGTTTCCAGTCATTGCACTTTCTCCACTAACTCAATGGTCTGTGTAAGACCAGCCAATCCTGCTTTGCCATGCAGGGCAGAGTCCCTTGCCACTTCCGAAAGGCATCCTGTCAACCCATCAGGTTGGGCCTGCCTAGGTGCCGGGGTCAGGCTGGCCCAGGATTTTCTCTGCTGCCCTGCCTGGCTCCGAGTGCAAGGCAGAGGCTCCTGCACAGGAGGCAGATGCTTGGGAGGAATGTTCCCTAGAGCTGCAAAGACAGAAGAGTCCAAGGACAAAGGAAGGACAGTGGCACAAGCAGAAGCGACAGAAGGAGACGCAGGGACCAAGAGTCCGCACCTTTGGGGTGGGCAAGGCAGCTGGGAGTTGTGGGAGGGGAGAGGGCAGATGCCTGAAGGTCACCCCCAGAATGGCTGAGTGGCCCCCCACTGCCACTGCCCACAGGCAGCCACAAGCCCCCCAGGCTCAAGGGAGGAGAGGGCCCACCCCGACCAACCTCGCCGCCTCCAAGCCCCGCCAACAGGCCTGGCCATCCCCATGCTCCTTGCTCACTGACACGTGACCACTGCTGCCACTGTTCTGGAGCAACTGCCGCTCCACCACTGTGAGGCCTCACCAGCATTCCTGTTCATCTGCAGCAGCTGCTGCTGCCCTGCTGCTCTGGAGCCCGACAATCACCACCGCCAGCTCTCCGCAGCTGCCACCGCTGCACCAGAGCATCCAACCCGTGCCACCTCCACACCCCGCTGGCAGGCCAAGCTGTCCCGCTGTACCCTCATTCACTGCCCCTTGATCACCGCTGTTGCTGCTACCACCGCTGTACCAGAGCTGCGGGCGAACAAGGAGCCCGGAAGCAGGACAGATGTGGACTGCTGGCCTCCAAGGTGGCCACAGAGGAGGCAATCCTCTATGGCCATCCGTCCGGCCATGGCAGCCAATCAGAGTGTGGGAGGTGCACTCTGGCTGCCATCTTGCGGGCACCTGGGGAATCCCTACGAGGCCCTCCCTCCCTGGAAATGGCCTGCCCCATCAGCCTGCAGGAGGCCAGAAGGGCCTTCATCTTCAGCCCACGCTCCACCTTGCAAATAATAATAATAATAATAATAATAATAATAATAATAATAATAATAATAATAATAATAATAATAATTATTTATTTATATCCCGCCTCTCCCCATGGATCGAGGCGGTACTACAACAGTACATTAAATACATTAAAAGCATTAAAACATAACCAATCCTCCCCACTCATCAACCTATCTAAAACCAACCCCCTAAAACACATTAATTACATTAAGGAACAGGAGGACAGTTGGTGGGAGGCGGTGGAGTACTAGTCTGGGAAGGCCTGTCGAAAGAGAACAGTCTTGACTGCTTGACTGCTTTTTTAAAGCAGTCAAGACTGGCAATATGCCGGGTCCCCTCCGGCAGGCCATTCCATAACTTGGGAGCGATAGAAGAAAAGGTCCTCTGGGTAACTGCAGCCAACCTAGTTCTGACTGGCTGCAGTAAATTCCTCCCAGACGACCTTAGTGTGCGGGGCAGATTATATGGGAGAAGGTGATCCTGCAGGTAGGCTGGCCCCAAGCCATAAAGGGCTTTAAAGGTAAGAACCAACATCTTGTACTGTGCCCAGAAACTAATAGGCAGTCAATGTAACGACTTCAGAAATGGTGCTGCAGGGTAAGTCCTGCAGCACACTTACTTCCAAGACTGGACTTACGTGTATGTCCCTGCCTTGTATATGTTTTTACCCCCATGAAGTACCTGTACAGGGCTAGTCTGACATTAACAGATAAAGTATGTATACCAGTACCTCTCAGAATATCTGATGTGTGGAACCAGATTTTTTTCTTCTTCTTAATGTGTCTGGGACTGGTACCATATTTGTGCCCATTTTTTTCTTCTTCTATGGAAACATGTCACCAGCCAATGGTTCATAGACAAGCAGTTGTCCATGGACCAGCACTTTTAGCAGCACTGCTGTATAGCATGAAGATACTTGAAATGACAATTTGAATTTTTAAAAAAGTACATATGGACTGAAGGACTTCTGGGACCATTAGACTAAATCAGATAAGTACAGACTCTATGAAAGGAGTCCCAATTTACTTCCCACATTCATTACTGCTGAAATAGGATGGCAGAGATAAGAATGAAGTTCACTTAAAATCAGTTTTAATGGCAGATTTGCTCAGGCACTGACAAAAATATGTGTTCCACATATCCTTGCATTGCCTCCAGGTATCCCACAAAGCAAAATTTCAAGTATTCCTTGTCAGTGCAACACCTGAGGAATTTCAATGCTATGAACCTGGTGGTGGTGAGGTGCCTTCAGAAGTATGAATGCTGAGTCAAAGTCATTACTAGCCCTTGACCCAAGCTCTGGTACTCAGTTCTGTGCCTGTAGGTAGGTCTTGGCATTTGTGATGTCAAGCAACTTTATAAAAATTAGGGAAGTAAAGCAGGACAACTTTATGTTCTCACTTGCCAAACATCAAATGCCATTTTATTTATTACATAACCAGTCTCCAAGACAGCAGCAAGGACAAGGATTGTAATGAGTCCTGTGTTGAAACATCAAGACAAATGGTTTTTTAAGTGTGTCAGATCTCTAAATCAGAGGTGGGAATCATGCAGTCCTCCAGATGTTATTGGAATGCAACTCCCAGAAGCCCTAGTTCTGTAGCCAATGATTAGGAATTCTGGGTATTGCAGTCTAACAATATTTGAGCAGCTTCATGACTCTTACCTCTGTACTAACTGACAAGGAAATATGGACTGGAATGTAAACAAAGAGCCTGTGTGGTGTAGTTGTTTGAGTGTTGGATTGGACTCTGGAAACCAGGGATAAAATCTCTACTCAGTTATGGACACCCACTGGGTTATCCTGGGAAATCCACACTCTGTAAGCCTTTGAGGAAGGTAACAGCAAACACATTTGAACAGTCCTTCCTAAGGCTAACCCATTGATAAGTTCACCTCAGGATAGCCGGAAACAACTTGAAGGCCCACAAATCTATACTAGAGTAGTCCCATTGAATCAACTATTATGGAAACTTGTGCAGCTGTCCTCCATGAAATCATCTATTTAGCACTTGATGACGTTTGCCAGATTTTATTGTCATCTAGAAATCTATCATACAGACATCAGGAGACTAGAAAATTCCCTGTATCACTAAACTGCAAAAACATCTAGATGAACTCTGTGGCATGGAAAGCTACATCATTATGCTTACACTGCAGTTTCCCACCTGAAACCAGCTTTGCATACAGCTGAGTACTTCTACAATGACTGGCTTTGAATCTTATGTGAAAAGTGATTTTCTGAGCTTCTCCTCCCACAGTGACTTGATTTCAAGGACCACCTGGAGCCAGCTACTGAAGAAATAGTCAACTCTGTACAGAGCCAGCCTCTAGAAAAAGGCACACACTGTGTGTCTGCTTCCTTCGGCATGTGTGCATGCAGCAGATTGTCTTGGTCTTCTCTTACCATACATTACTAACACAACTCTTGCTCTGCACAGGTTTGTAGTGGCCTTATCTGTATGTGGCAAAAGTGACAATTGCGCAAGTGGTTTGACACCATAAGATCCTGGCCACAGTTATCTGAATTTGATGTATTTGTACAATCAAAAACTGGCACAGTCATAAACTACATGACACTTTTAAGTTACTGTTCAAAAATATTTCAACATGCAACAAACTAATAAAAATTAGTTTTGCAAAACATGATCTTGATGGCATTCCATGAAACTGACATGCTGTTTTTTAAACTTTATATCAGTATAAGATTGTACTGAGACAGAAGTGAGAATCATACAGCCCTCCAGACTGCATTAAGAACGCATCTCTCAGCATTCTTCATGACTGGCTATGAAGGCTGCTGGAACTTACAATTCAACAACATCAGGAAGCTGATGATTTCCAATTCTGCATTAAGACAATGAGAACAAGTTTATTTTATCTACATACCACTCCTTTGTTCTTCCGGCATTTATTCTCTTGGTATTATTGATTGTACTCTCATCATTGATTTTGAATTCCCCTTTTTTAAAATTGGAAATAGAATCATAATCATATTTACTTGACTGTCAGAGCTTTCAAAATTATAATCTTCAGTCAGGAAAAAATACAGACACTGCTGAAAATTAGTTCACGACAATTTCTTCTGAGTTTACAGGTTGTTGTGGGTTTTCCGGGTTTTGAGGCTATATTCTATTAGTATTTTCTTCTGACATTTTGCCTGCATTTGTGGCTGCCATCTTCAGAGGATATTCATATACTCTGAAGATGCCAGCCACAGATGTAGGCAAAACGTCAGGAGAAAATACTAATAGAACACAGCCTCAAAATCTGGAAAACCCACAACAACCTATGGATTCTGGCTGTGCAAGCCTTTGACTTTACATTGTCTGAGGTTTTTTTGATAACATTAATAGTTACCACAAGGTGTTGATATGGCAATATAAACTAATTATCAGGCACTTTGATCCTAGAAACTGTGGATATATAAATGGTGAACAATTTCTGTCAGAACAATACCACAGGTAACCATATGAGAAAGCCCACTGTGTGGGCAACTACAAGGCTGGAAGGGGTCACTTTGGCTTCCTGCGGGATCATGGACCACCACTCCTTTTTAAAGTAAAATACCTCCCACCTTATCAGGAAGTATGAGTGGAGTGTGATTTTGCCAAAAATTCACATTTTCTGCCAACAACATCTAGGGAATGTATGTGGAAATTCATTTTTAAAAAATGTGGAACCGTCTTAGCATTGCCAGTAATAAGCAGTGGTTGAAATTCATGACCATCAGGGTTCACAGGCAGAAAGAAGATATTAACAACTTGCTGGCCTACCTGGATACTAAGTGAAAGTACCGATTTCAATTAACTTAGCTGTCTGTTTCTTTGTAAAATTAACATTTTGTCCACATTCGTAAATTACACAATGTACCGTATATATTTCTGTTTTATGAAGGGCTCACACGCAAAAATAGGTCTCTTTGGGCATCCAATTCAGCCTATATAAAAGAAAATCTTTCCAACCCTCCAAAAGTGGGCAACCTTTTTAATAAAGGACATATGACAGTCCTATAAGGAATAAGATTTCCAACCCTCAAATAAAAGACATCCCTTATAGTAAGAGACATTGGGCAAACCTAGCTCTGGCATTTGGGGCCATGTCTGGCTTTCAGGCCACACATTTCCTTCCCAAATCTAATCCATTCAACAGACAACACAGCACTGAAATGTCCAAGGAGCATCACTGACTTCATTTTGGTTTAACTGCCAAAACAGACAAAGAGAAAATTCCATATGCCAACATGTACAGAGAGAGAGAGAGAATGAGAGAGAGAGATCAAGTTCATCCATCTTAAAACTGGACCACAAGCAATTGAGAAGAGCCAGGAACTACTGAAGGATATGCAGGGGTCAGAATTGGGAATTGCACCAGAAATCAAAGGTAGTAGACAAACACAGGCCATTTCCACATGATACTGTTAAGTGGTACTATTCCACTTTCAACATCCTGCAATTCTGAGGTTTGTAATTTACTGAGAATTCTGCAGACCCTAATTCTAAGCTGCAAACCCCAGGATTTAATAAGATGTTGAAAGTGGAATAGTAGCACTACAACAGTGTAGTGTAGACATGGCCACAGAGTCAGGGTTGAGGGAGTTTACTACAAACCAGGCCTTGAGGACACAGAAATAGGCCTAAAGAAGTTAGATGTACTGTAAGTATAGAGAATAAATGTCTGTTGACTAAACCCACAACCCCACCGCACTCCCAGACACTTGTTCTGTTGTTCTTATGCAGAGAGTGACTTCCAAAGAGGGCAGCCTCCTCTATGTGTAGTAGGTCTACACATGATTCAGAACACTGATTTTCGAGCACTCTGGATTTAACAGAGTCTCTACACATAGAAGATACTCTCCTCTTTAGAAAGTCACTTTTGATGTGAGGACAGAAACAGAAACATGAAAGCCAACATGGAGCTACTATGTGCCTCTTCCTCACATGTCTATTGTGTAATGGCCAATTAGGGTCCTTTGTTATTTCCAGCCAGGGTAAATGCAATCAGTCCAAAGGTGAGGACACCTCACCAAGAAACCACAACCTGCAGTTCAAAGGTTGCAGATCTCCTGCGCAACTGTACGGACATCAGCAGCACCTATAGACAACCCAACTGCCAAAAGGTCAGTTCAAGCTTTTAAAACTCTAACCGTCTGATCCTCTCCAGATCTTGTGGAGTTGAGATAGTAAATGCCCTAGAATAAGTTAACTGATCTTAAAGTGATGTGGCAATGGGGGGAGGGGAGTAGGGAATAGTGAACAAGCTTCATGAACTACTGGTTCTAAGTACCATTTTATTACCCAGCCCAAATATCAAAAAGTATCTTGACCAAAGCTTGAATTAGGTCAAGGGATGAACAAATCTGTCAGTTTCACTTTCTGACTTGTGCATATTTTGTGAATGCTGAGAAATTCTGTTAAAAGCCAAACTGATCAAAAATTCTTGCCTGCTCTCTACATGCTGATACTGTTTTCAAAGAGGGTCAGAATTAACTTCAGTATTTCAAGTTAATAATTTCTATCACACATCTTTAGAGGGAAAATAAATTTATTTGAATAAAATGGATTTGATTATTTATTTTCAGTTCTATTCTATTACCCTACATTATATCTACAGAGTAAATGATTTAGTACTCAGGTTCTGCTGAAATTCACAACTGGGTTCTTGAAAGGAAGAGGCACTAGGGATCATATTGAAAAGAAATGTTGGATAATGGAACATGCCAAATAATTTCAGAAGAAAATCACCCTGTGCTTTACAGATTATTGCAAAGCCTTTGACTGTGTAGATCATGAAAAACTCTGGATTGTTCTTAAAGAAATGGGCACTCAGAACAAGAGGCTACCATCAGGTAGCAAATGGAGAAATGGAATGTGTTTCAGTTACCAAAAGGGCCAGGCAAGGCTTCATTTTGTCACTCCATTTCAAATCAATGCATTTGAAATGTGGTGCTGAAGAAAAAAATCTACGGATACCATGGACTGCTAAAAAGGAAAATAAATGGGCCCTAGAGACTGTTGTACTTTGGAAAGATTATGAGAAGACATCACTAACTAGAAAATAAAATAATGCATGGTAAGATAGAAGACAGTATGAAAAGAGTCTATACAGGTGGATAGACTCAATCAAGGAAGCTATGGCCCTGAGTCTGCAAGACTTAAGCAGGGCTGTTGATGATAGGGAGGACTTCAAGGTCTCTAATTCATTGCATTGCCATTAAGCCAAAGTTAGCTTAATGACAGTTAACAAGACAACTTGAAAATATTATGCCACAGTTCTAATTTCCTGCTTTTATTTATTACCTGACATTTCTTTGTTTGGGAATATGCTTGTTTTCTACTTTTTGATATAACAACTTACAGAAATGAGAAAGAAGTCAGTCCAAAATTATCACCATATCAACTTTAGATGACATTTTCTGGAAATGCTCATTTAGGACAAGAGCTGTCAACAGGAAATTATTGCTTGCTTTCAAAAGTTATTGAATTTAACTTTGCCAAAAACAGTACAATATTGAAAAACAGTTAGAATACTGAAAAACTTTCAATATATGATTCCCTTTGAAGTAAGGCAAATCAAAAGAAACTGCTGGGAGACTACTGGTGTGTCAGCCAAGAATTAAGACATGTTATTTCAAAACAGAATCCCGGTCCTTCACAGCAGCAATAGCTCAATTCAGGTAGAATAAGTTGTGGGAAAGCAACAACAGGTTTGGAAAGGAGACTATAAGCACATAACATTTTATCAGTGAATAGTTTATGTGGCTTGTCAACATGATCATACCCTCCTCTTTGTTCTGTTTCACCAAGGAACATTCTTTATAAAGGTAATACAGAAAAAGATTAACACGTTTCAGTACCTTTATTTTAGACTGCAATACTTCTTAAAAAAATATCAGGATTTATTCCCCGCCTTTTTTTTCTTTTCATTATCCATATAAGTGAATATCTGAGCCTTGTGTTTCTTTGATTAGAAAGACTAACGTTTGAAATTTAAACACTTATAAGGATAGCTACTAATGAATAAAACAAGGATCAAAATGAGTCCCCGCATGGCTTTATGACTCATCATGATGTAGTAAGAGCATGACTACAATAAGCGTAAATTAAATGTCACCTTTTCTAGTTAATTTAGAGCATTCTTGTGGTGACCTTGTGTCCACTGCGCAGAAAAGAGGACCATGAAACATAGTGAAATTAAAATATTAAAAAACCCTTCTCCATGTGTCTGAAGGTGACCTAAATATTTTTAATTCATTAGACAAGCACCTAGGCAGAGAAGGGACAATTTAATAGAGCATACTCTGGGAATATCTGTGAGGCTAAATAAAAAGACACAAAAATTCTCTGTGCCAACTTTTGATATCACAAGGCACTTCATACCAAGGTGGTTAAACAACATGCAGCAGAAGAGGTGGGAGTGGTGATGTTGGGCCATTGGAAGTGCGGTCTGCAGTCCTTTCTGGATATTAGGAGTGTAGTCATCCCAGGGATCAGTGACTCCTTATTTTCTGAGAACTAGGTCCCAGCAAGGTCTCTATGAGCTGAGGGAGGAGAGGGCTTCAGATACAGTCAGACATCCACAATTGCTAGGATTAGGGGTATAGGACTGTCACAAAAGTGGAAACCCCACAAATATCAAAATGTGCATATGTGTATGTCTTTGGGAAGGAGGGAAAGGCATGGTGAAGACTGCAGGAACCTAGGGTCCATATCAGGTTAGGGAAAGAGGAGGAAAAGGAGTGGGTTGGCATAGGGGTCCTATTCTTCCTCTCTTTTGCTCATGTTTTTCCTTGGGTATGTGTGTGTGGCTTCAGGAGAGCGTTTGTAGTGCTAAGAAATTGGGCTGCAATTATCCCTAAGCTGGCCACGCAGTGGCTGGTAGAGGAGGAGGAGGACCAGAAGTGGTTTTTAAAGGGCCTGATCAGAGCTGCCAAAAGGAAAGATCCTCCCTGAAAAAGAAGTGCCGGGGGGGGGGTCAGGGGTTGAGGAAACTCACAAATAATCAAATCCATGAAAGTGAAGCCCACAAAGGGCAAGTAGACCCTGTACATTATTTCTGTGGTTAAAACAACTACGATCATAAGAACATCTGAGAAGGGTAGGTGGCCATACCAAGGTGGTCAAAACTTCACTCCAGAGGAAATAGAAAGGAACATGCCATGGATAGCATGAGCCTGCACAACATACATGTCTTGGTACTCCATGTTCACTTCATTTGGTATCAGCTATGAGAGACTCCTTCTTGCAGTTTTCTTCGTCCTTGCATCTTTTCATCATACAATGGCAGCCCTGACTGCCCCGTCTGAGAGGCCCTGGAAGGACTGTTGCTGTGCTTATTCCCACACCACCCAGTGGCAGCACAAAGACTGCTGTGTGGTCTTTCTTTGCCCACAGTCTATTCATCTGCAGCAGTTGGGCAGGAAGAAAATTAAGCTATACCTCCTGAGAGGTCTCTGGCTGAGTTTCAGAATTTCAGTGTTGTTTTCTGGCAGCGAACTTGTTTAGCAATAACAGCAGCAGCAAAATAAAGTCCAATCTACTGGCAAAACTGAGCAGCTGAAAGGAAGAATTCGGAGCGGGCGGGGGTTATGTACAAGGACTGTGAACTCAGTTCTGAAAAAGACTGTCTTGGACAATGCTAAGTAGGTCCTGTGAGGTACTCTGCTTTAAGTGTATGCCTCTTTCCTGTCACCTAGCAACTGTTTTGTTTCTTGTTTCCTCAGGTGGATTTGTGGTTCTAGCATAATGCATACATGTACATGCGTACACACATAAAATTCCACAAGCCTTAAGTTTATTCATCACTGCTGAATTCTAAGTGGTTATTCTGCACTTGACTTTTTAAAACGTGGGGGAAATGACTTGCATTTCATCATGTGAAAAGAAGTTATGGAACCTGATTTATACATCCCTGTTCTCTCCATAACTCAAATACACTCAAAGGGGAGAGACTCTTCAACCCAGGAGTAGACCATCTAACACTGCTCAGGTTCTTTACCTGGCTGCATCTCCAGATGAGGGTAGGAAAGACACTGGCAACAATCTCTGGATAACACCATCTGCTAGTTACTTCAGCAAAACTGGCCTAGATGAAGTTCCCGAAAAGCCATTTTCCTATGCTTCAAAGGATTGCTGTATACCTCAGGGAAAAACTGACACAAGATGTCTCTATAGTTTGGTTTTGCATGGACCACCCTGATTACATCTGAGCAATGGGAAAGAACTTGGGAGAAGGATCAAATTTGGTGCTAGTATAATCATTCTACTTTTAGATATTGTACCTCCTATCTCATTGCTGAGCTTTTAATCTAGACCACAGATAGGCAAAACACAGCTGACAAGCCATATTCAGTAAACGCTATCATTGGGGAATTATTATGCATAGAATTTGCACATGATTGTTTTGCGCAGAAATCAGCATTTTCTATGCAGGAATTCATTTTTCTGCATTGGAATATTATTTTACATGCAGAAAAGGCTGTTTGCTGCATGATTTTCTGCAGAAAATCACCATGTGCAAATTTTGCTCAGAACAAACTCAGAACTGCAAAGATTCTCATCACTCCAGGATTCTTCTTGTCACAGTTTCTCAATACTTGAAAAAGATATTTTAAAATCATTTTTTCAAATATTTTTGAATATACTTTCCATCCTTAGAGATAGAGATCCCTAGAGATAGAGATAGGTGCACATATGAAAGAACAGCTGGTCTTAAATCTTAAATCATCCGATGAGCCTGACGGCTTGGTAGGAATTTCAATGTGGCTCTAACTCTCTCAATAAGAGGAGAGAAACATATACTCCTCCAAAGAGTGTTGAACTACAAGTCCCAGAAGCCATAGTCAACCTAGCCAGTGGTGAAAAGTGCTGGGAGATGCGGTTCAGCATCATCAGGAGGGCAGTATGATTCCCACTGATTCTTCTAAATGAGGTTGTAACCACTGAGCCACTCTGGCTTTCCTCTTAGTAAGAATGCTGAGCACTTTTAAATAGATTTTGTATTACAGAATATACAGATCTTATGAAAGAGGCCTTTACAACTATTTATTATTTTTATTCTATCCTTCCCCAAAGGTTCATAGGATGATGTACATAGCAATCCCCAATTTTATATTCACAGCAGTGTTAGGAGGCATATTAGAGTGGTAACCTTATAAATCTCCATAACAATATAGACAGATATTGAATTTATATCCCACCTTTCTCCCAAATGGGGTAAACTTTGTTTCTCTGTAAAGTTATAACAACATATCAGTTGTCCCATATTTGATACTTTTGCAGATTATAATGATCATATAGACCATAACGGACAACTCATTTTGTTCCATTCTCACAGACCAAAGACAACCTGTTTTCAAGAGCCTGTGGCAGCAACCCTAATTATGTGTAAATTCTAAGAAATTATTCTTAATAAACCAGAGACAAACATATACACACCTGCATATATTCTCAGGTTTTAAAAAAACAATCCAGGAAAGAAAAAGAACAATGGGAAACCTCCGAGTGCAAAGAAGTGTATTAGCAACACAAACGTTTACGTCTGTATATGGGTGCATGTCTGCATCTGTCTGTCCTACAGGAGATGCAAACTCAAGCAAAATCAACTTGAGTCATCAAGCTCTATTCTGTTGCTCAATCCCCAACTTCAGTTTTAAGAAGACAGTTGAAGATTAGAGATCCAAGTTGATTGTTTCTAGTGTCTCCTAGACTCATTCAAGCTAGCTGTTATACATGCTTACTACAGTCTTACTCACCAAATAAGTAACTGATAATGGACACTGTTTATCAGCTATCAAGCAGCTGTTTATGTAGCACAGATCACCATGTCACAGTCCCTATTAATCCTCCATGCAAACAGCTATCAGCCTTTTGTGTTGATGATAGGAGTGATGATGCACCTAAACCTCATCGAAATCATGGCAGTTTTCTTCTAAATTATGCAATTATGGCTCAAAGGACACATTTTTCACAGCTTAGAAAGGCTGCTCTCTCGGTGTAAAAAGAACATTTAGCTAATATGTTTTTTTAAAAAAAAATATAATGGAAAAAAGAAAGAGTGGACATTATTCTCACTTGCACATGGATTTGCAGTTGCACCGTATGTAGGCACAAACAACTGGGCTCCTTGCAGATTGCAACAACAATCAAATTACTAAAAATTGTAAATAGAAATTATAAACCGATAAAATAATGGATGCTACAGCTAAAGCTAAATGCAGATCACAGGACATCAATCACTACACAGCAAGCCCTCAGACTGTAATTAATATAATCACTTTCATTATGAGAAACTCAACTAAAGAAAATTATGGCACATTAATGCATTACCTCTTTAGCTTTAATATGGCCCATACTTTTATTTACACACTGTGATATTAATTAGGGAATTTAACCTTAATTCTGATTTGCCTTTTAATCTACCTCATTAGTGTAGCACTCTCCCCCAGGAATTAATTTAACATCTAATGGCAGAGAAATGTTTGATGCATTATTTCATAATCTTCAATTCTCAACATTAAATTTGCAATCATATGCAGACTTATTTAGGAGTAGGACTCTTACTTCTGAGTAGGCACACAGAGGCTGAAATTATGTTGGGCAATTACAAACGCATAACTTAAGTTATGCATTTGTGACTGTTTCATATTTATGATCTCCACATTGCTCCTAGTTTATAGGCTGAGTAGGAACCATAAAAGTCTTCCAGTCTCCATTTATTGGTCAGCAGCCACTGTCACTGATGGTGGTCTGTTTCCCTGTCAGCCAGGAAGGAGATGGCTGACAGGTCCAGCTGCCTCCTTGCACAAAGAATCTCCAGTGCTAACGGGAAGTGCAATAGGGTCCTGCCTGTTGCCTGTTGCACCAAAGACTGTCATGGGAAGGGATGGAACCATCAGTCAACTGCTTTGTGATCAACAGGGGAGCAGTCCCCATTGATTACAGTGGCTGTTTCCTGGTAATTGGGGATTTGGGAGATTGGGATGGGATTCACTGCATGGCACTATAACTATACTGCTTAGACATACATAAATCCCCAACAGGATTTCATAATTAATCTGTTAGGATTTTTTAATTTTTTTAATTTAATTTAATTTAATTTAATTTTGTTTTATTTCATTTGTTTGCTATGACAGCTGATTTAATATGGTCAGTATTTCATGAGTATAACCAGAAACTATGCAACTATATTGAACAATAGCAGCCTCTTGCCTCTGATAGCTTTGACAAGACACTGATTACTAATTGAGCCTGGGTACTTTCCTTCTACTCTTGCTGCACTCCAGTGTAGAAGGGGAAAAAGTCAACTGTTCATTAAATGGTCATCACACTATTATCATGACCCATAGTTGGGCTCCATAGGGATTCTGGAATTTCAACATACGGTTAAACTCTGAAAGATAGTAATCTTGAGTTGAAATGCACAATTTCACAAAAACATATGGGGCATGCACAAAACAAGCAAGAAATCTTTATTCAAATAGAAATTATTAGCATTATCATAAGCAATAGTAATAGTACTATTAGTTTCTGCCATTCTCTCCAGTTTTTCAGAGTATTTTTGATTAACTTATCTGATGAAATTGTTTCGTTATCACTGGCTTACAAAAATTGAAATTCCATCATTCCTTAGCCCTATGACAGCATAAGTTTGGATAGACAATGATTGATCAGGAATTTCACTATTCTTTAGTTTCTGAGGAACAGTAACAATAACAAGAATAACACTTTCTGTTGAAGTTCTTTATAGTTTCTCAAAGTGGAGGGAATAAAGGGAATGGAGCCAGATAAAGCTGAGGATTCAGTTTGTGTGCCCAGCAGACAGAGTAAAGGGGGTCCTCTTAAAGGGACTTTGCAATAAGGCAGTCAGGAACTCCCAAGCTCAGAGGTCATGTCCTAGTCTCCCTTTTCAACTGGTAGGGGAAACACACAGTGGCTTATGACCAGGTGGGATCCCAGAATCCTTCCAGCAGTCAGATTGGCAGGGTGGTGGTGTGCTATCCACCAACACTCAGCTCACTCAGTATATCCCCCCTACCAAGCCAGCTGTATTTCAACTGTAACCAACAGAAATTATGGCTAGTTTTTAGAAAAGTAACATCTATGTTGTTTTCACTGAAACTTACCACCTGATCTCACACTGAGGACTGCAAGATGAGGGAGGAGGATTACATTGATATAATAACAGAATGGAAGACAAATTGAAAGATAAGACCCAAAGGCTAGAGCTCAGCAAAGACTTGTGAACTGCATCCTCTCCCACTCACTCCAGGCATTTCCTTCTGTGAATTTCCACACTCTATGAAGCTACAACAATGTGCATTTCTCCTAAGATAGTGTCTGAGATCCTACTTCAAGGTTTGTGGAATATAATGCTACACAGGGGCAGCTCTCTGCCTTTAGAGAGAAGGTGATCAGCAGCAGCTAGGGAAACAGAAATGAAGTTACCCTTCTGGAACTTCAGAGACTCATCCAACATCTGCGTAAGTTCTCTCATTTCTCTTTCCTTGGTTCATAACTGCAGCTGTGTTGGGTTATATAAACTAAAGAAATAAGTTTGTGTATGCTCAGATGCATGCACACACTCACACACACACACATGGCAGCTAGCATGGTGTAGGATTTTAAGTGTTTGACTAGGACAAATGCCCACTCAGCCATGCAATCCCACTGATTGACGTTGGGCAAGTGACACTATCTCAGCTTCAGAGGAATGCAAGGATAAATCCCCTTCCAAACAAATTCTGCTAAGAAAATCCTGTGATACATTCACGTTAGGGATGCCATAAGTCAAAAATGACTCTAAGACAATCAAAAACAACGAAACACACACATGCACACACACTAAACATATATATGAACAAAACTTCTTTATCGTTTATAGTAGCAGAACACAGTATCTGTGAGTATGGATTTGTATCTATCCCCAAATATCACTTGTACTATGACTAGAAGATTATACAACCCCAAAATCTGCAAACACAGTCCTTTCCCCAAACTAGGGAAAGTAACAACAGGGACCCTAAAACAGCCTAGCTCCCTCCAGTGAAGACTGTGCATGGTTGGTGACCATGAAATCCTGACTTAATTTTGATGGAGAGAAAAGGGCAGACAGAATAAAGTATGCAAGAAAGGGCATGGTTGGCTAGCTGCCACACTGCACAGGAGAAATCCACACTCCAAACTTCGTAAATTGCAAATTAATCTCAGTTGTTTAATTAAAGCCATAGGATAAAATATTGTTGTCCACGTTAATGGTTCATTCTATGTTTTCTAGGGGGTAATAGGATGATTATTGCATAATCATCACCATCCTCTCTTACCCAGCAGAGATATATAGCCATTGAGTTTCAAATTTCCAGGACTGGCATCAGAAAAACACATGAAATGTAGTTGCCCTTGAAATAAATTGAAAAAACTCCAGAGGGCCTTTCACACTACACAACTAAAGCACTTTAATTCCATTTTAACTGCCATGACAACATCCTAGTGAATCCTGAGGTTTGTAATTTGGCGAGGCACTAGAGCCCTCTATGGCTGAGAATTCTAAAATATTAATACTTCAGCTGTAAATCTCAGGATCTCATAGGATGGAACCATAACAGTTAAATTAGAATGAAAGCACTATAATTGTGTAGTGTGAAAGGGCCCTGATCATATTAAAACCTGATCAGTATCAAAGGTTCTTTACATACTACGTGAATTCTGCTGTTTGAGGACACTTACAATATTCCGATTTTTTTTTAAAGTCTAAGTTATGCTGCCTTAAATGATAACTCTTGCAGTTATAGTCCAATTACCACACTGAACATTTCTGTACTAAAGCTACATTATATGATTGTTTTGAAGATTTTGCCATATTCAAAATGTCATTTTACCGTTGTCTTTTTTTTATTGTCCTCATTTTTTCCATCTATTAAATTTGTTTTGTACAAAGAAATTCTATTGAGACATGTATGGTTTTGATGTTTTATAGTAAAGGGACTGTGCTATCTCTTAAAAATTCAATTAAAATGAAATTTTAAAAAAAGAAAGCTGTGGAAAAGTTATTGTCTTTCCTTTGGAGTTATCCTTTTTTCCCCCATTTCCTTTGCAGCGGCAGAACCATTGCCGTAGCCACAAACCTGAGTTTCTCTTTGGTGTCTGCATCTGCAATCTCTTTGATCTGACTAGTATATTTTAACATACAATATATTCCATGCCAGATGGAAATAACACTCTTCACTTCCTTGTTTATGCATAATGTATGTGACAGCCATAAAAGTGTAATTCTGTAGTTGCTTATCTGTTATTGTAGGGTATTAAGAATGAACTACACTTAAGATGCAAGTAACGAGTTTGCAACTTTGGCGGAGGCAAAAGCACCTAAGGGAGGATTTTCAGATGAAATATGTCTTAGCAGAGGAAGGGTTAAATACTCTGGCTGGAATCCCACTGATGCACTAAGCTAGTGTAATGGATTTGTTGCACTTTCTCTATGCTTGTGTGGAGTCATGTTGGGAGGAGGCAGCTGTCAGATGCCTGTTTCTTAAAGCCTAACTTTGAATTGGGTTGAATTGGATCCTAAACGCTCTGGTGGAGGGGCTTAGACACATACCATAGCATAGTTAATTGTGTCCAAGCTACCTATACTGCCTCAGTTGTAAGTTCCCTCAGCTCCAAGATTTAGTGCAAGAGCGCACAATCTTCAAGAGTTCAAAAGCCACTTTTGCCTTTTTCTAGCCTTTGATGGTTGCACTAATTCTCCAATGCTTTTGCAAATAACACCCCCATCACCATTTTTGTTTGTACGAACTTTCTCCTTCTTCAAAAGGGTATACAATCACCTTTAAAGGTTTACAAGTGCTTAGCTTTGGGTGTGTTCACAGGTCATCTTCAGCTTCAAAAGGTAGCAAAATACCTTGATAAAATAAGTGATGCATCCTTGTTTCTAGTTAGAACATCTTAATTTGTCCCTCCTTTTTAGAGAGGGTGGGTTACCTATTGTATTTATGCTTAACATTCCATTTTTATGGAATTTTTATGGGATTTTTTAAATGTAAATTTTATGGTAGACATTCCACTTTTATGACACTCTGGCTTAGCAGAAAGGTTTGATTCGCAACCTCAAACATATATGCTAGTTTGTATTGCTCATATAACGATATCAGGATAAAGCTGATGAAAACATTCACAAATGGTTTGAAAAACTAAGTAAATTGCAAACATGATCAAATACCACAGGTTGATGAAATCAATTCCATTCTCAAATATGAAAGCCTGAAAACAAAATATCTTCCAGAGAAGCAAGAACTTACTTGAATCTTCTTGGATGGTGCTGGGCAAAACTCAGCTTTGTCACTTTTGCTGTGTGGATAAATATTACTAAAGGTTACAAGGAGATTTGCACAACCATCATGAAAATGGTATAAATATTGGCAGGACTTCTATGTTGCCTGCTTAGTGATGTATGCTTAACTAAGTAGAACCTCTTGGCCTGGCATCTCCCAAGCTACTTTACCAGATGACTGTCAGAGCAAAGGAGGCCCTTTCAGCGAGCAATTAGGGTGCAGCCGCTGAGGCCGCGATGAGGACTTGTGACAGGGGTACTGCTTCTGATGGTTGCAGCCTTGCTGGCTGATGAGAAAGAGTAGAAACATCATTCTTCTGTGTCCCAGTCACCAGTTGAATGGGCCTCCTTCACCAATCTGGTGGCCGCCAGGAGAAAATAGGTTTGGAAGGGTATTTATGATTGTGTCAACAGCACCATGACTTTGCATGTGCTCATGAATATGGATCAGTTACGGATCTACAACTTGAAGCTACAGATCGGTAACTATGATATTGAATTCCAGCCCTTATTGTTATCCAGTATTAGCTTTACACCTACTCCTGCTCCTACATTTTTATTTTAAAAGAGAGTCCATAATTATTAAGAGTACTGACAATGAATATTTCATACCTATCCAAAATGAGAGTAAGGTCACAGGGCAAACTATAAGTTAAACTGCAACTACCTGCAAAATAACACTCAAGAGGGGGTGCTTTCAGTCACAAAGCTGCAGGATGGGAATGGGCATTGGAATACTGTTGGCTGAGAGATGTAATGCTTATTTTCTTATTGGGAAAAAATAGAGAAATTATTATAGACACTAATTATAAAAAAGAGAAACATCCAAACAGTAGAGATAACTTGAGGCTTTCTTGAACTGTTGACTGAGATACATAAGCTGAATTTTCTAAGAACTAGTTACTAAGAATACAGTCTCTTCATGCAATACTGGAGAAAAGAACTGTGTGTTAAATGGTTATTGGCAGCCATTTGCTTACTATCTATTCAAGACGTAGACACCAACGGCAGCTGTGCCAGTTACCCAAAGTGCCTACTGAAATCAAAGTGTTGTTCTTTTTTAGCCAACAGACAGTTCAGCTCTTCATCATAACTAAAAAAAGAAAAAAAAGATTAAAAAAAGAAAAAGAAAATGCACATACACAAGGACATTTGCCAAAAGCTAGAGTTTTACATCAGCTGTAACTAAATGACTAGCAGGTGGTATTGGGCTCAGAGGGAGCATAGATAGATAGAAGCCAACAATTTCTTTAGATTTGGTCTGTTCTTTCATTACTTCATATCCTAGGTGATTATAGGAAAATTAAATTAACCTTTTATAATGCAAACAGCAGCAAAGGGTATATTCCAACTTATTATGAGGATTTCTGAAGTTATAACACAATGGATTTGCAATAAATCCACACAGAAAATGAAAAATTACATCTTGTTACTCGACATATTGGGAAAAGAACATGGAACTGATTCTTATTTGTCTTATATTGAGGTATTTTTAACACTACCACCCAGCTGTGGGAACTGGAGGATTTATATAAGTAGTATCTAGTCATTTCACATGTTGCTTCTTCCAGTTTTACAGCTTGTGAAACATTGATTGCTCTACATGACTGTAAAAATATCCATAAGAGTGGGAAAGGATGTATTTTAACCACTTAGACTAATCTTTCCCACCACTCCTGCTATTTCCCATAGTTAGTACTTTTTTTTTTTGCCCTCCGCCCAATCTTTGTCATCCTGTAGGAAAGATTCTCTAAAGACATCTGCTCTTGCTGCAGCCTGTCAAAAGAAATATCAACTAACTAGGGAGATTTTGGGCAGAAAGCAGCAGACATATAGTAAAGCAGGGAAAGTTATATGAGCCAGAGGCTGTGTTTATGAGTAATAGTAACTCCTCTGCAAAATCAGAAATACAAAACTTCAACTATTTTTTTTTTTTTTAATATTACATTTGTAGAAAAATGACTTTGCATCTTAGAAACAGACCATCATCATTGCACAGAAGTGGGCTGCCAACACTGATCCTTGATAAAGATAACATCTGTACAATATTTTCAAGTGAAGCAGCAGTTGAAACAATTTTTTCACAAACCCATTTTTAACATGAAAATGTTATGTGCTACAATATATCTCATTTTTATGCAGTTCTTTTTAAAAAAAATATAAATGTGGCAAAACATTTAAACAGATTTTCGAACAGTGTAATTGGCTTTACATGAACAAGCAAGCAAAAATAAGTAAAACAAACAATCAAACAAATAAAAAGAAAGACCTCTTTCTAACATACTTTACAATGATTCCCAGTTTTGGAGACACTATACATAATTCAGTGGTATGTTCCCACTCTCCTCTGCTACATGTACAGTAAAACAACAGATTTACTAGCTTTTTTTCCACAGCCTTGACATTTCATGTCCCATCCTTACCCCTGTGAGCCTTACAATCATAGAGATAATTCCATGGCCTCACTGAATTAAATATCTAACTTTATACCTTGTTCCTAAACTACTTATTCTAGCCCTTATTCTCCTTATCCTGTCCCCTGTTCTCTTCTTTAAAAAATATGTCTGCTTCTGAATTTCCCTGGTGTACCTTAACCTGTAGACTATTCCCAGAACTGAAACTTTCTGTTATCAGTCTTTGATCATCTCCAGTACTCTGCTGTTTTGTTATCTTTGTTTTGGCTGTTATCTTTCTTTTGGCTACTCTTGCTTCTTCATCTTGCCTGACATTTTAGATAGTCCAACACAATCTCTCTCCAATACAGTCATTTTTTCTAGGGCAGCGGCCTGTTTCCTAAACAACATGACTACAGCAAATAGCAAAAAAGAAAATGATTTTTAAAAATGATTTTAGCCACCATTTTCCTATTCCTGGTACTATTTCTTATACTACAATACTATTTGTCCCACCTTGACTTCACAACTCAGAATCTTCATGTTCAGCAAAACCCCATTCACTGAGGTTTCAAGAGCAAAACTGGAAACCCTTGGGATGTTACAAGATTTCTTGATACCGATCCACTGATGACAAAGAAACCAGTGTACAGTGATTTGCGGTGGAAAAAAGCAAGCTCCAAAAGGCATCCCACCTCCTGGAACCAACCTGTCCCACTAGAGTCCCACTAGGATTCAGGGCAGGATTGGGTTTTGGGTCAGAACCTGCCCTTTATGTACCAACCAATGTTTCTCACAGCTTGTCATTCAAACACACACACACACACACACGCATAAACAGAACACATTTTTCTGATCTGAAATTAAGATTTAGCTGCAGGAAATGTTCCCAGATTAAGGTAATCCTTCTCATTTACTGGGAGGTATGCAATAAGATAGAAGATAGATGCAGAACAGAGTGGAGGGTGAGCCCTGGTATCACAATGACTGAGAGAGAAAGAGGAAGCTAAATCACCATTACCATCATCATCATCTGACTCCATTGCAAATTGCAGCACCAAATCCTTGCAAAGGAAAGGAAGCCATTGAACATCTGTATACAGCACTTTTCTCTTGCCTGAGCTGATCCCATGCAAACTGGTGAATTTACAGCATCATCTCCTGCCTAGAGATGGCCCATGAAAGATCAAGTCTTGGGCCAGGCTTAAGTTCTGGCAACCTTACATCCCACAGAGTTTTACCATCAAAAAACCTAATGCATTTGGATTTTTTTTCCAGGCCCTATAGTGCTATTGGTCCATCTTGTGGATGACTCCAGTCTTGAGGTTCCTGCCCCTTAGGGACAATCTCCTGGTGGCACTCTACTCTATGGGCTTTTATATATGAATGACTCAGTTTTGTCACTGTAACAGCAGAGAAAGCTATTACAAGCTGCATTGTCTATTGATTAGATCAATTGTAAAGGACCATATAGTCCTCTACAAACCAGCCTAGGATTTGCTGGAGAGGCTCTTCTCTCTGTCCCACCACCTTCACAGGTGCATTTGGTGAGAACACAGGAGACTGCCTTTTCAGTGGCTGCTTCCCGGCTCTGGAACTTTGGCCATTTCCGCACTAACCTCAAAGGCCCCCCTCTAACCTGCAAACTCCAGGATTGCATAGGATGTTGAATGTGGAATAATAGCACTATAACAGGCAAGTGCAGAAATGACTTTTCCTCCCAGAGAGGTTGGACTGGCATCCTCCCTGCCTGCATTCCAGAGACAACTAAAGACATTTTTTTTTTTTTGGCAGGCATTCAATACATGATAATTGTGAAGAAAGGTGCTGGCTATTTTAATTGTGATTGGTTTGTTGTTTTTAATATGTATTTTAATTTTGTTTTAATTACTATTGTTGTTTAACGTGTTTTAACATTTATATGGTATAGTTTTAACTATGTTTTCTGTTGAAACCATTGTAAGCTGCTTTGGGTCCTTTTGAGGAGAAAACCCGGGTACAAAAACAGGGGATAAATAAAAATGACAACAACAACAATGATGATGTCCATCTTAACATCAAGCAAAGTGTTACCATAGTAATAGGAACTGATTTAGGAGGTTCCCTTGAAGATATGAACTTTTGGGGAAAAATGTTTCTTCATTTGTTAGATAAACTAACAAATGTTAGATAAACTAAGGCATTTGTTAGGTAAACTAAGGTAAGTTTATCTAACTAAGGAAGAGGTGAAAGAATAGAATCTTGAGAGTTAAGTGCTGACTGGAGGAAAGTCTGAGGGTTTTTTTAAAAGGATGGTGTAGGACCGTTGGTTAAAATAAGAAGGTCTGTCAAGGTTAGGATCAGTACTCTGTCAGGATTAGAAATCAATTAGTGGGGCTTATGAGTTTGAGTGGTTAGGAGAGTTAGAATCAGGATCAGAATTAGTTACTAGATGAGCATGTGAGAGAGTTAGAGATGTGATTTAGATGTATTAAATAAGCAATCTGTAATGTTATGGTCAATTTCTGTTTAATAAAAAAAAAATTATATTACCTGCTTTTGCCTCCAGGAACACTATATACTGGAGAATTGCATGCAAACACTGTGTCTGTGGTGGCAACAGTTAAAGATGGCATCTGATGGGGATAGAAGATAACTAAAATCTCTCACAGGAACCACTAGGGAATTTAAGAGGTCCCTACAGTTGGTGGCCAGAGTGCTGAAACTGAGAGATCTTCACATTGGTGGCAGAGGTGGGGACAAAGGAAAGTCTTCATTCTTGGTGGTAAGAGTGAGATTTGTGGATGTCTTCACATTTGATGGCAGCAGAAGTTTAAACACAACCTCACATTCTCCCCCTCTTTCCTCCATTTGGACACTTCTGCCCTCACTTACCTCAGGCCTGGGTTTCTTTCAGCTGTATCTCCACATCATGGCCAGATTAGCAGGATGCCAATAAATGCTTGGAAGATTCTGTACAATGTTACCTTCCTTTCTCTGAACTATAACTGCCACTGTTTCACATCCCCCCCCCTTAGCTGAGAATGGAAAAGTTTCTAACAGTGGTGGAGTTTGTGTGTGAAGGGGGGCTACGGTGTGTGGGGTGTGGCCTCAGGGCATGGAGCATGGCCAGGGCATGTAGGGGTGTGCCTGCAGTGTGTGGGGGCCTGGCCAGGGTATGCAGGGACATGGCTATGAGCTGGGATACCCCCAAAACCTTGCTGCCTGGGGAGAAGCGCCCCCTCCGTGCTCCCCATTCCTGTGCCACTGGTTTCTAAATCTAATAAACCTTCACAATATAGAGAGGTTACTGTATAGCAGAGATTGTTGGAATACTGCCTGTTGATATCACATTAGCCTCTTAGTAGCCATTTCCACACTGTTCTTCCTAAGAACAGGAGGAATTTTGGTATTTCTCTTTCTGATGAAAGACCATAGGTTTTACAGACAGAGTTCATTACTTTGCCATCCCTCTTGGTTTTCTTTCAATCTCTCTCCTCAAAGCCAGCAAATCAGTTTAGGGGGAAGAGATGGATAGATCTGCTTAGGTGCTGGTATCTGGGACTCTATTAAATAAAATTATAACTTGAAGTCTCAAACATTCATACCAATAATATATCTTTCTGTAAATTTGTAAACTAAACAAATATTTTTGCTGTTTAATGTTTGTTTAGCCAGAAAAGCTTATAAAGGCAAAGACAACTAGGTTTAATTACCATATCAAATGATAAGTACTCAGAAGCACATATCTTTAAAAATACTTGCCTAAAAAGTGATATTTATTATTTATAAACATAAAAAAGCAATATATTGTCTTTCCTTTGTCCTGACTTGATTGAGGAGTATACAGTAAAGTAGAAATATCACTTAACATATGTTTCTCCAAAATATCACAATCCTGAAATATCTATGATATAAACAAGTGGTCTCCTGATAGTGAACCTCCACAAAAGACATTTATTTGTGTTCAGGACTATTTATATTCATATAGTCTTACTGCTATCTTCAATTACCATATAAATAGTTGAAGTCTTTACTGACTGATTTATGAATAATGCAGTAAGGAACAGGCTTTGAAGCTCACAAATACTTTCTAATGCAAAACTAGAAGTAGCTTGTATGAGTTTATACAGAATATGTTTTGAGATGTTGAGATTCATTCCCAATATTTTAAGGTATGCCTGAAACTTCCAGTGTTACGCTTTTCAACCCTTGTTCCATAAGATTTTTTTAAAAAATACTTAAGGACAATGTAGTATTGATGAATTTATCAATTTGAGATATCTAGATTACTTTAAAAATTCATCAAGGAAATTTCAAGAATTATATCGTTTCTTACACCAACACTTGTATATTAAGCTGTGCATCTCTGATGACTCCTGTCCCCTTAGCCAACTAATATCTGCACTGAGAATATGTTGATTTAACAAAACCTTCACAATTCATCCTGATGCAACATTTCTGAGACTTAGTATGTAAATATACACATATTCCCTTAGAAATTTATTGATCAATATCAAACAGCCAATTGAGAATTATTCAAATTAGACCTCCCGTCTTGTGATTCAGAACACTTAGTCTCAGTTTAGAACCAAACACTGCTTAGTTGCTTTAAGAATAACTCAGTCCAAACAGCTGCAAGACCTGTATTCACTAAGTCATCCAAACCAATTTGCAACAAAGTTATCAGGAAACAGAGATACTCCTTTTACACTCCTCTTATTTATGTAAATTAACTCCACTACCTTTAAGCAACTCATGATATCACACCTACCCTACCAGCTCTAATGGAAAAGACAAAGAGTCATCCAAGTGCTTCAATTTCCATGAACAAATCTTGAATTTAATATTGATGGAGCAGCAAGACTTTACAATTAAGATTGCTACATTGCAATCATTGCATTACACCCCCACAAATTACTCTGTTTTGCAACACATAACTAGAAAAAATATATACGATAAACCACTGAATAAACTGCTGATTGATTGAATATACACCTCAGCTTTCTTCCAGGGTAAGATCTAAGGCAGCTAACAGTAATTCAAAACTCTTGTGTATGTCTCATTAATTCATGAGATCTGTCCTAGTTAGGATTAATGACTGAATTTAGTCCATATTGTATGTGGCAGGTAACATCTATGGTTATTCTTTGGCAAACTACAGGAGGAAAAAAAGGTGAGGGAATCAACAAACAATTTATGAAAAAAATATTCTAATATATTCCCATCTAGGGCTACCAGCTGTAGGAAAGTAACATTTAGAAAAGACTGTGAAATATGTCCTTGAATGAAAATCAGATATAAAGGCAATGTATTCACCAGGTCTTCACTAGTTTGAGACATCTGATGGAGAACTACAAAATACAACTGATTGTACAAACACTTTTCTTTTCTCTTGTTGCATTACATTTCTATCCCTTTATTAGGGGAAGTCAGGGATTGAAAGCACAGGGATACATTTTAAACAGAGGAACTCACAGTGTAGGTACTATTATTGAACATGCCCAATGATTAAGATTTTTCTAAGTCTTAAAATAACATAGTACATATAGAAACATAAATTCTCCGTACAGTTGAGCATGTATAAGCACAGCTATTAGAAGACAAAATGTTGTCAAAGTTAGGTGTTGCAGCTAGATTCTATCTCCCAGCAAAGAATCTAAAGCATTGACTACAGTCATACCCCATTTGAAAAGATATTTTTTCAGTTGTCATTAACACAGTATTTCATCACCATTTCTGAAACAAAATACTTCACAATCCCAAGGTTTCAAATCCCTAGTATTTAATGTGATGCAGGTGATGTGCTACTGCAGACTTCTACACCCTCATACTTGCCAGATGTGTTGGATTGTACTTTCTGCTAGCTTCACCATGCATGGCCAAAATTTAGGAATGCTGGATATGGTAGCCCAAACTGTCTGGACAGTACCAGGCTTAAGATAGTTGTGTTCATGTATGTAAAAGAACAAACTGAACAGGGTGATCAACTGCATACAGTTTCAAAATACTTCAACACATGGATGTTACTTTGAATAAGAAACACACATTTGGAAAGAATGCACCAGCAGCAGCTAAGAAATTCATTCTGATCCAAACAAAAAGATGGCACTGCATTATTTAGCAGAATTTAAGGACAGCCCAGATTCTCCCATTTAATAATTTACTTTGGAAAACAACTGTAAAGTCTCACCTGACAAACCTTTAGTATATTCTGTTGAATATGTGTAACATGTGGACATGGAAAAGCTTGTAAGAAAAGCCTTTAATATGATAAAAACATAATGAAAGGCCTATCAATAGTCCAATATTCTGTAGATCTATCAATAATAGTAACAGTTGATTAAAAAAGGAAAAGAATGAAACAAGGGGGGAGGAAAACACCAGGAACCTACTAACTCTAACAGAGTGGTAACATGCTCTAGTAGAAAAAGAGCATGCGGGTACACGAGCCCCTAAGTTTATGTCTTAAACCTTTAATACCACTCCTAGGGTCTTAACTATTTTAGGATTTATTTTGTGGAATCTGAAGATATTATCTACACCTGATGCAATTTTCTTTCAACATTTTACACATAATATTGAAATCACTAATAGTATCTAAAATGTCCCCTAGAGACCAATGCAACAATTACAAATAAATCATAACACTTTTTTGTAAGAATAACACAAAACATGCTCTACATTGGGTAAGGCACTAACTCCATCTTCTTCATGAACAACATACCAAACTAGGAATGCACAGCAAAGTGATATAACTTGACTCTCATGAATGGTTTAGATCTGCTGGATTCAGCTGTCAAAAGATCTACTTTGATAAAGATAGGGTTACAGGGATTTCTAGATACCAGATGGACTTTTTACAAAAGGCTATGATTTCTACAACACAACCTAAACTATAAGAACACTAAGAGTTCAGTAACCCATTTGGTGACCAGTCGTAGGCATCCAGTTTCTGACTTTACTGAAACATGAAACAAAAACTCTCTAAAAACTTTACTTACCATCAAATTATCAGAAAATCTAGTAGCAACAGTTTTGTTGTAGAAGGTCATACATATGACAATTCATTACTTTTTAGACAAATAGAACTAGCCGCAATGCTGGAGACCACATCCACACTGGTCACACAGAAACTACACAATATTTGGAAGAATTATGGTCCCCATAATTCTAATACCTGATAACAGGCCTCAATTTACCTCTGCAGAGTTTGCACAAGTTCATGATTTTGAGCACTATGCTAGTCTACAAACAATGTACGCTATCAGAGGATACACACAAAGCCTTTCTTGTACATTGATCAATGCCTCTGGCAGCAAGAATCTCTCCAGCATAAATCTCCATAGGGGGAAAGGCTGATAACGTTTCTTCCCCAAAATGATCCTAAGTGAAAAAGGGGGAAAGCCAAACTTCAGATTGGGTTGCAGCACTGAGCTGGGGAAGGTTAACCTTAGCAATAAAGCTCCTCTCAATCCCATTCTCATGCTGTAACTGGGTTTTTTAAAAACTGTACCTGCCATAACTGAATGACTGGATACATTAGCTGTATCAGGACTGTGAGCTAGAGGTTCACCATGCCTCCTGTAGGTCCTGCTTATGATCATGGTTTGTGCTTCTTCCTTACCAATACAAATGTTTTTCTCGTAGTAATGGTATAGGGCTTGGAAACGTGATTTAGTGATTCACCGATCAAACTGGCCTTCATTCTAGGCTTTTCTTCTGCATACAGTCTGCAATTCATCCAATGAAACAGCAGTTCCCAAATTTTTTACAGTAAAAGAGCTTGTCTGATGTGGGTTCTCTGTATGTTACATAGGCCATTTCTGCACTACAGTGTTGAACTGCTGCTATTCCACTTTCAGCGCCCTGTGGAATTCTGGGGTTTGTAGGTTACTGAGACCAAAGAGCTCTTTGGCTGAGAATTCAAAGTGCCCTTCCCTAAGCTACATATCCCAGAATTCCATAGGAGGCTGATAGTGGAATAGCAGCACTTTAACACTGTAGTGTGGAAATGGTCATAGAATTCTGGTCCATGTTTTAGGATGTGCACTTAAATCATGCATTGTTAGTGAAGTGTACTGGTCTGATTATTTCTGTCTTACAGAGTATAGCCTAGAAGGCAGTCCCCACAGACTCCTGAGGCAGTATATTGCAGGGGAAGAGAGGCATTTATGGGCAAGCTGTCTTCATGGAAACTTGTCCACCAGTATTGAGGGTCTTTATAATGCTCATCCTGGATGAGTTTCTGAGGAAGTCCAGTGTTCTGAAAAACACATATCTGGAGAATACTTTAAGGAACCTTGTAGGTTTATATCAACACTTCATAAACATAAACATAAACATAAACAGTATTTTAGATGTAACCGAATTGATATCTAGACATTTTTAAAACCTGTATTGTACGTATGTTTGTGTGTGCCTGTGTGTGGGCAAGGAAGGAGGAAAAAGAGAGACTGAAAGATAGAGAGAATGGAAAAGAGAGAAAAAATACAAAAGAGAGAATTACAACAGGAAGAAGTACCTTCACTTTCATTAGATTTGCTGCTAGAATCTCTGACCTTTTATTCCCTGTCACAATTTTTATTTCCTGGAAAATATAATGTAGTTGTTTTTTTAAAAATAGAAGTTCAAAAAGTCATGCCTATTGTATTAGTCATAACTAATCTAGTCCACTATACTATGAAAAATAATAATAATAAAAGACTGTTGCAGATAACTTATTTCAGCTCAAAGTGACAATATAATTGGTCATGATAGAACCTTTTTGTTTCTCTTCCTTCCCCAAAACAGATCCACAATCTTGTTAATAAAAGGGTAGAAAAGTAAAGGATGCTTACGAAACAATTCAAGCATAGTTTAGAGCAGCAATGCTCCAGAAGTGAGGACATCCACTGTCATCACCTTGCGTCAGAAGGAGAGTTGTTTCCAAAGCAACAGGGCTATTTTTAAGTGACACATCACACACTGTAAAGCTTGATTTGTTGGGCTGACCAAGGCCCCTTTCACATTGCGTAATGAGAGCACTATAGTCCCATTTTAACTGCCATGGCTACATTCTGTCTCATCCTTGGGTTTGTAGGTTGAGGAGGCACTTATCCTTTCCTAAACCACAGATCCCAGGACTGCACGGGACGTAGCCATGGCAGTTACAGTGGGATCATAATGCTGTAACAGTGTAGTGTGAAAGGGCCCTCAAAGTCTTATAAAAAAGTCCAGCACATTTACCAGAGCTACCCAGAGGCAACAAGGCAAATATAACCACAGTATGAAAACATTTATACACAGTGGTTTACATATTTGGGCTTAGCTCAGCAGCCAGACATTATTAAGGCTGTTACATATTCCTTCTCTTCTCCAAGCCCCCGGCATGCACAGAGACCAGAAAAAGAAGGTGAGTCTGCACTATTTCATCTGGGATTTGCAGAAGGCAGGAAGTAGCAAGAGAAACTTGCACTACTTCTCTGTTCTACAAAACCTCTTTGTGAAGTGAAAGATCCTTTCCCCTTCAAGCTGTTGACAACAAACTGAACTGAGAGGAAAAGAAAGTAACGCTGGTTTTTCATGAGAAGGGGCGGTCAGTCGAGCAGGTAGCAGTTACCGTGGCAACTGAACTTCTTTCCCCTTCTTCATGAAAAGCGAACACTTCAAATCACAGACTAGAAACCTCAGGAAAGTTCATCAAACATGTGACATTTGTTTCCTTGGTAAGCGCTAGAATAAAAATGTATTTGCACATTGTTTTCTCTCACCAAAAATACCCACGGCACTGACTTTGCATTAAAAATATGATATCATAATGAGCTGAGGAAAGAATAAAGTGGGCAGGGGGAGAGAATAAAAACAAAGGAATCTCAAGATTCCCACCTACAGATAGAAGCATGAATGAGTAAATTCTACACTAAAAGTTCTGCCTTGCCATGGCAAAGGCCTGACTGTGTACTCTCTCAACATAAGGAAGAACCACCAACCAAAGTGTGAGTGTAGCTTGTCATCAGGTCAAGGCTCTTAGTCCAGTACAAAATTCACCATGCTTCAGCAATGCAATGCTTTAACTACTGGAATAAGTGCAGTCCGTGGCCCATCACAGCCCCAGATCTGATTTAGACTGAGTTAGAAGCAGCAGGTAATGTCTTGTGCTCCTCTGACCAGTCTGTTTTACAGTTGAAAACAAAGACCACTCTCCATTAGCAAACACAGTCACTAAACACTATTTGCTGTAGAAAAATACTGATAACTTTGACAACAATTAAATTATTTCAGAAAAGGAACTGCATTGCAACCTCCTCACCTCCAAAAATAAAAGTATACACATTAGCAGGTATTCTGTGACAGCTACTTAGTTAAATATATTTAGTTAGTATACTTAACTAAGGCCTTTTCCGCATGTTATTTTTAAAATGGGGCAGCACGTCCTCCAGCGAGGACATTTGCACTTGGAGGCGAACTGGGTCCGGACTACTTAATGTATGTGCGGACTTCAGTCCTCTCCGGAACGCACAGAACTGCTGGTTCCCTGTGCTATTGAAAGACCGATTAAAAGAGGACTTCCAATAGCCCGGCGCACCCCAGTTCATCGCTGTGCTAAGGGTAGATCTGCAGGCTCGCACCAGCGTGAGGCTGCTGATCTTCTGGGGGCGGACTTCCAGCTGGCGAGCTTCTCCTGTTGGTGGAGAGGCTCCACCAACCGGAAGCCTCAATTTTCATCCCCGGAAAGTGTGTAGTGCGGGCACGCGCTGCTCTGGATCGGCGTGTATCATCGGGGGAGCGTGCCAGTCCGGTGAGTAATGGGCTGCCCCGTTTCCCCCCAAAGGGCGGAAAAGCCGTAAGTAAACTTTCCTGTACTGACCTCCTGCTCCTCTGGCCTGATGAAATATCATTTACCCATGCTCAGATCACCAGCAGAATAGACCTCCTGCTCTCCATGCAGCTGATTAGGGAAATTAGGCAAAGTAGATTAGGGAGAAGTTATGATCACAGCAGTAGTGTGACAATTGCAACTAAGTAAATGAATATGAAAGAGTTGCCTAGATTTACTCATCCAGAACCATTCTGTATTCATAACTGCTACTCAGATAAAATTGTCACATAATTGCCATGATTGTAATTTTCCTACCTCCACTAAAGTACATTACAGAGTATCTGCTGCATGGGGTCCATTCTGGTAGTGATTGGAGCATGGGTGAAGGATATTTCCATTAGGCTTTGAGAGGATGGGCCAGGAAAGCTAAGTATATCTAAAGGTTAAATACACTTAATTAAGTAGCTGATACAGAATAGTGACCAAAGTTATTTCTAATACATTGTTTCCAAGTGCTGGAGCAAGGTCTTGACCAAAACAAGTTAAGATTATAGACTGTACTCTATGTGGCCCAATATAACCTGAGGAAGGACAAGGTTTTGCATCGCAGCCATAAAATCCTGGACCTCTTTCGTAAAAGCACCTTTTAAGCAGAGTTGAAATCTCAGAGACCATATCACAGACTAAATCTATCAGGTAATTTTGAAACATAAGCAAACAAATCACATTGTTACAAAATTCTATCTAGAGGTACTAGGAATTAGACATCCATCTTAAGAAAACTAATTTCATTTTAGAAACAGGCATGACATTTTATCCTATTAAATCTTCCCTTAAAATAAAAACTAAATAAAAAAATGAACCCCAAAATTAAAGTAAAAATACTAATATAGTGATGTGGTCAGAGATAGAAATGATTAATTACAAAAGATTAATGTGATAAATTGCCATAAATTGTAGATCCTTGGTGGGTAAGTTGTTCCAACAGAATAGAATTCTCTGGATTTCCTTTATGTATTAAAATTGTATAGTGTCATTTTTGGAAGACTGTGTCTCCTGAAATATTGTCTCTTTGCTTTCCGATTAATTATAATCTGTTTCACATTCATAACAGCATATCTATTTATTTAATATCTCTCCTTTATCCTATGATAGGATTCACATTGATCCTTCTGACCATAAAAACATAGGATTCAGCACCATAGTCACATTCATTTTTCTATGTTCAATATTGCATGAGATACTGACTACTTGTGAAAGATGGGAATTGATAATGGGAATTGATAACAAATAGTGGGCCAACAAATGTCATTCCTTTCTTGATACTTTTATTGTTTGCTGTAGTAACTGAATAGAGATAAACATTTCCTAGGTTCATTATTTTACTCCACTTTCTTATATGAGTTCAATTTACATGGACTGTGAATATGGGTAAATTATACAACATTGCATGGTAAATGCTGAATATATTCTAAGGGAAAGACAAAAAGACTAGTTTAAATCTATGTGCCAGAAAAGACAGTACCTTGAAATATTAACTTTATTGTTTAAGGATAAAAAAAAAAAACCCTACATATTTTGTGGTAGAGTGACAGTGGATAAGTCCTCCTTTTTCTAAAGGAATGTACTTTTTTCTTTCTCTCTCGTTTGAGGTGTGGTCTAGAAAAAATGTTCCATGCACATTTAAGTATTCCAGCATGTATGTGGAAACAGGATACATATTAGCTAGTTATTGTTGCAACATCAGTATCTCTTTCCCATGCCTAAGAGCAGTTTGCAACCTTTTTCAAAATGTGGATTTTAGAAGGAGGAAAATGTTATGAACCCACATACCCTAACAGAAAATAATGAGAATGGAATGTGTAGCAGCATTGCTCATTTCTAATTAAATGATCAGGTCTCACTAGTGAGTTCTCTAATGAGTAGTCCTCTCTGAATACTATCCCATCCAGAGTATGGGTTGTTATTGCTATTGCTTTGGTAAAAGAATGTGGACAGCTTGTATGGAGGCCTTGCTAGCAATGGTAAAAGGATGAACTCTAATAGAAAATCCATCTGCATTTGAATGGATTTAGGGTAGTTGAAAACAAAGTAAAGCTTTTCAATTTCCTCTGATATTAAAATTGCTCTGTTCCCAAATAACAAATATTGCACAATGTCTTAATCAATAATACATCTCTTATGTAAATCCCATGTATAGTACACGGTCTTAAAGAGTGCATATCTAATAATGTTTCTTCTGTAGTCTGGGAAATATAGTGTAAGTGGTTAGATATGCATGTTATTTTGTTAGCTTACTCTCCATGCATCTGTCGTAAATTCTTCACAGGGGACTATGTGCAGCTACCCCCATGAAAAACATCTACAACATGAGATCTGTACACTTTAAAAATGTTTCATAGACACTGGGAAAAATACATGTTTAAGACTCTGTACAAAATTATGACAGACCTTTGAATTTCAGGAGCTAATTTTATTCCCTCTTCCACATCTACCTTTATATTCAATGTAATCACTGTACAGACCTCTTACTTATGACCTTGCTCTTATCTTCTTTCAAAAAGCATGCTGATATATTATAGTACACATCTTAATATACTGCCATTTTAAAATAAAGAATACTTCTCAAGTGTCAATCATTAAGTTGACTAGAGAAAAAGGGGCTTTGTTTCCTTAGATTTTTTTCCTCAGATCTGTTTATCACAGTCTCTTTTCATAGTATCTATTATTTGTTTGACAGATCACTTCAAAGAATCAGGTAATGTTCTGAACTAACAGTGCTATAAATTGCCAGTGGCTTAGCAAAAATCTCAAAGAAATATATACTCTGAAATATGTTCAGAAACAACGCACAGAACTCACAGATGCTCCACAAGAGATTATTGTGATTTTCAGAAATGTTAGTGGGAATCAAGATGATAACCCAAGTTTGCAAATTCAAGCTATATCATTAATCTGGTCGTTAACTCTGATTCTGTATTTGAACCCTGTTCTTAATGGACTTTCTCTCACTTATTTCTCCTTGCGAGTTTCTTTTTCCCAGGCAGATTTCCTTGTGAAAAATGGCACAATGATAGCAGGGAGGCCAGCTTTCTAAATACAAGGGGAATGTTTTGAGAGTTGGTGCTTAAATTCTGGATATATCCTTTCTTGCCAGGGCACATGGAATTTTAGCTTTTCTATGCCTAATTCCTATGCCTCTTGATAAGGAAGTATAAGAAATAGCAAGTCCCATAAATGTGGGAGAACCTTACATCCTGATTGCTGAGCTTTTTCCGAGGATTAATTTAAAAAAGGCACAGAAACCCTTATTTTAATATAAGACAAACTGGAAAAGCTCCTTCATCTCTATTTGGAACACAGTATACAAAAGAAAAATTCCATTACAATCATTTTCATCACATCACTTTCATTCTCCATTAGAATCACTTATGGAAAATTCTATTAGAACCATATTCACATAATGGCCATGGATTCAGTCTCAAATACCATGATCCAGGCATGTGTAGATCCATTTGAATTAATGTTTTTACAGAGATGTAGCACTTTTAAAACCACATTCAATGACATTAGCGAAGCAGAAGGTCATGAATGACTCTCAATAGAAATGTAATTACTTTGCAACTGTTTCTCATCCAGTGTATTTGTCAATGTCTTACTGTTCCTTGAGTTTTCTTTAAATGATATGAAGACAGTTTTGATAGAAACAGCATCACAAAACTGCACAGCACCTTTTTCCTATCAGTATGTGACAACATATCAGCATGATGCTTAAGCAACAAGAAAATATTACCAGTGAATTATTGCCTTTCAGTACCAATAAAAAAATTTATATAAAAACGGGTATGATGTGTATACGAACATCTTCATTTACTTTTAGTTCATTTCATATTACCAGATAGAAGATAGTTATGGCAGATATATTTGATGTAGCATTAATGAATAAGAGAGATGAAACAGGGACTGCTAATCAGGGCTGGATACAGCATAGCTCCCTTTTTGAAACAGCTCCACCAGCTTCTGGTCTGTTTTGAGGCAGAATTCAAATTAGTTGTTATGCCTACAAAGCACAATATAGTTTAGATCCAAGTTATCTAAAGTATTCTATCTCCCTTCATGAGCTTGCTCATGTCTTGAGATCTTCTGGGAGGTCATTCTTTCTGTTCTATCTCTTTACAGGGCACTTCTGATGAGAACATGAAAGTGGGCCTTTCTTGATGGCTACTTCTCAACTTTGGAATTCCTTTCTTTGAAAAGTTGGACTGGTAACTCTGCTATTCTTTCTGTTCCGTTTTTTCTGACAAGCTTTAGAACAAATAAATGTTTGTGTCTGTATCCATTTCAACTTTTGTAAGCTGTCCTGAGAACCACACTGTGTAAAAGGTGGTTATTAATAAATAAGTAAATTAAATATATAACATCTTAAAGTTGCCTTGAAAGAAACAGGAGTAACGTCATGTTACTTTTGGTCTGCAAATATGGTGATGCTATTTCCTGGTGGACTATTGCCATAATTTTTCTGCTTAGTGTGCCCACATTCATTTCACAGTACAACGTGACAGGGGAAAAAAAAGTATAATATGAGTGCCTGTGTGGGGAGCTGAGGAGCTCTTTGTTGGCTCTGCTTGCAGGCAGAGCTTTCTGGGGCTGCTACTGTCAATCAAGGCAAAGCTACCAGTGCAGTTTCATTTCTTTCTCAACTATCTTGTCAAGAATTCAGTGGGCAAAAGCACAAGAAGATACAACGGAGGAAGAAAGAATGGATGGTGTGCTGCTAAAAGTCAAGCTGCCAAAGACTTTGACAGGAGTTCCCTCCACAGAGAAGCATCATACAGCACCAGAGCTTAAAATTCTTAGAGTAGAATGGGATTAAACTTGCAGCTCTTCTAGCTATTAGGGTCTTCCTAAGGTCAGGCAATCTGAACCCACAAAATCAGTCCAATGTAAACTAGAAAATTAGCAGTATTTCATACGACAGAAAGTGGTGTAACACCTCAGAAAAATCATCACAAGTAGTTTCTGAATTAGACATGCATATGTACATATGCTGTTCCTTTCTCTGTCTGCCTTGCTCACCCACCCACCCCAACCATTTAGTAATGGTCACAAGAGATCTCAGAGTAGGCCACCCCATTCACACTACTGGTTGACATAAGGGAACATTACTAGAATGGCAATCCGAAGTAGAGAAACAGGAACAGATTTCAGAGGTGAGATGCAGAATGATTTAATTGTTTTGTAGGGGTGCCTTGTTTATCTTAAAAAGAACCATGCTGGACACATTAATGTTTGCTTCTTGCTCCCGCTCACTCTGAGAGATCACAACTGACTATTACGGGCAACAGCTACCATTGCCCAAGGAGATAACTAAATCACTTTGGACCAGGTCTAGTACATAGACACACTAGAGGGTTCCCCCCACCCCTTGAAGCTCAGTTGTGAGAAATGACATAAATAGCATGATAGTGTGGGGGCTAGGGGGCATAGCCTAGAAAGATTTGGCTGAAAATTAATGGTATTTGGCCAATCAAGGAAAGGCTGATCTGTGCATGGTGTCTCAGGTGAAGCTTGCTGGATATGGAGGTCAGGCACAGGGCAAATAACAAAACCTCTCAAGCCAAGTGGAACCCAGCTTTCAGTTTTGAATTTTTTGTTTCCAAGATTGGGCAATCTTCCCTAGATACTCCACTCCTAAAACTTCAGGTTAAAAAAACAACAACCACAAAACCTGGATAATAATTTACTTAAAAATGATATGTACTGCTTGAACAACAAACATAATTAACCCACTTGCTGACCTTTTCATAGTGTGTTAGCATTTGATGCATACTCACCATTCCGACTTTCTTCATCAATTGGAACTATTGTTGCTGGAGGCCCTGCTCTGGCCAACTTGCAGTCTACAAACATGAAAATACAAGTTACTTCAAATTCCACTATCAATTTGATGCACTGATAGTCACTGTGTACTCAAACTGCTTTTTTAAATTATTTTTAAGAAGCATGGGGAATAAAACTTTGTTATAAAATCTGACATAGGCACCCAACAGTTTCCAAAGTACTTACCCAGATATTACCTCTCATAACTATATAAACTCCTTGTGGCAGAACAATTTTCCTTGGGAAGAGAGGTCCTAGCCTATGCTCTAGTAGTTAGCTTTAACAGCAACACATTCAAAACATCAGTCTTCTAATGTGTATCACTTTACTAAGAGTTCTTTGTTAAAATTAATATGCTTCTGCCATGTACACAAACACCAAGTCTTTGCCACGTCACAGCACGATACAATTCACTTGCTACTCTTTAATCATGTCTTATGCAAAACAGACACCCCACTGAGACCACTATGGAAAAGAAGTCCTCCAGGACAGAGACAATGTGATAGTAATTTAACCCAAAATAATAACATAAAAGAATGATTAAAAGGAATAAATCATAATTAAAGCTTCACAACAGAAACTATCATAATTGAAATTTAATTGCAACACAAGTCTGTAATTAGTGAGAGTGAACAGAATTTGAATAAAATGTTAAACAGAGTAAAAAACGGAAAAAAAACAAAAACAAAAAAACAGACAAGCAATTTTCAGGAAGTTACAGTTTGCCATCTTACCCTCATATTGCCAGTCTGGAAGGAAGTTAAGAGTCATCAATGGAAGCAGAGCAGAATAATGAAAGAAAGTAAGTAAGATTTTGTTGTGGTTTATAGAGAAAGCTTTAAAAGCACAAAAAGCAGTTCAAGTAGAAGTTTGAGGCACCTGATATGTACCCTATATACACCACAAGGTAGAGAAGTTGTTGTAATTGTAACATATAAAGTTCCATACACACATGAGCCACAGAGAGTCTGAATTAAAAGTTTTTTTTCCCCCTTCTAATCCAGTACCTTCTTTGACATATACAAACATTGTGTTCCTACAAGTGCAAGTAGTTCTGTACAAAAGGCAGCTGCTATTGAGTTTGCTACTCCATAGAAATGAGTGAATGTGGTCAGGTCAAGGTTCTGCCTATGAGTAATGGAGTATCTGCAAAGCTCTCCTTGAAAGAACTTTTCATAATCTGATGTTTATAAAAGAAAATGCAAAAGTGTTGTGTGGACACATAGGGATAGTTCACTCTGCTCACTCCTCTGATATTGCAATCCTCTACATCTGCACTCAGAAGAAAGTCAGGGGCTTATTCTGAGTACTAAATCAGGAGTGCTTGGAGGAAAGAGTACTTTTCAGTTTAAAATGTCAAGAAAGGTTAAAACATCAAATTTTTCAGTTTAAAATACCAAGAGATGTTGGATAAATCCAGTTTATTACAAAACCTGCCCTGTATATGCTTAGGAAAAACTTAGTCTGAAGTCTGTTCATCTCAGTTGGTTGTTAATGACTGCTTGACTCAGTGGAAGATGCTCCTGCTTCATGAGAAGCATTCTACCTAAACATACAATTGCCAATATCACCAGCATTAAATCTTGTTTACCAATATAAGTCTTTGTTCTTGTACCTATGACTATTAAGCTTGAAGTCCAAAACTTCAGATAACAAGGTGGTATAGAGGAGAGCATGGAAAGAACCACACAGCAATGATTAAGGAAAATTGAATGTAAGCTAGCCTGCAAATTCTGTCACATAGAAGGCACAGTGCTGAAATCAATATAAATGACTTATGGCAGACACAGGAATTCTCTTAATTAAAATGCACATTATAAATGAACAGCAGTAACTGTTTACTTTGAACCTCAAGAACTACTCCTATCTTGATCTTTACGTTATTGCTACTAAAACTGAAACAATTCAATCCATGTTTTACAAGTATATTGTGTGCATGTCACAGCCCTTCCTCTCATACGTTAGAGAAATCAAATGTATCTGTTTAATAGTGAGCTCAAGAAATATGGCTACATCTTTCAGTTAGAAAAGTAGACCTAGGCATCTTTTCTTCTTTCTTGTTTTATATCTTTTTATCTCTCTGTATTTTCCCCCTCAAAATGTGTACCCCATTCTTTCTTCAAGGATCTCAGAGTGGTATATATACACCATTATATTATCTTCTCTATCATTGCTTGCAAAAGGTGGAAGGGAACAATTGTGATCTATCAAGCTTAGCAAGAGAGTTTCATGGTTCAACAGAGATTATAACATACTGTAGCAGAATTAGGTTTTCCTCACAGTATCTACTGTCAAAACCAGTTGTGGTTCTCCAGGACAATGGGATGATTAATCTGCTCCAGGTTTTAATCTAAACTTTAAAGACACTATCAAAGGTGCTAACTCAATACCTTGCATAGCTCTTCTGAAGATCAGAATGAAAACCCAAGATGAGTCACCAGCCCTACTGGCATGGGGGCCACAAGGCACTGCTGGTTTTGATAATAGAGAAGAAGATCTCATGGTGGTATAGATGCACGGATGTTTCACTGGGATGAGGAAACCCTAAGTCCTGATGCTGCACTTATAGGTCACGATCTAAAAGATAAGCATATGATGTGTGCAATGGAAAAGAGTACTTCTCATTTCAATACTGGCAGTGAGAATGTGTTGGCCAGCTTAGAGGGAGCCCAGAAACATGCCAACTGATGACCCTCAATACCAGTGGCTTACCTATGGTTCAGTGGCAGGCTACGCCAGTGTCAAGATATGTGGCAAGCAACTACAGATTAGTTTAGTCATTTGCCTGCCTTGTTGTAGCCTTGTGCTGGGACATTACAGGACACTGAAACAGTAGACGGTCATAGCTGCCCACCACATGTTAAAAAAAAAAAAAGATCTGGGATGTATATGGGGATATCATTAAAGTGCTTCAGTGAACTTGCAGGCCACCTCAACTCTATCCAAGACTACTACTACACTGAGATATTTGAAACTTGCTCTAAATAGTATTTTATTGGAAGTATAAAATTTAAGATGATTCATAATTCTTATTTTCTTGGAGGAGCATTTGTATGTGACTGTCATATCCTCTAATAAAAATATAGTTTCAAACAGTAACATTAGTTGGCAAGGAGATTTTTGTAAAAGTGAACTAATGATCTAATGAGATGCCGCACCAGCAACTCTATAAGAGCAGCAAGGAGATTATTGGAAATGCTCCTGCATGGCAGTGTCTCCATGCAGGTATTATAATGTGTAGGTTGCCAGGTCATAACCCAGGTCACAATTCAGAAGCCTGATTATTGGAGTAACTGGACTGGCAGGCGAGAAGGAAAGATGACAGCAAGGAGCAGGGGATGAGTACAACAGACAATGTCCCCCAGCTCAGTTTCAACTTATCTTGATAAAACACATATTTTCTTTTGAGTATTCATGAAAATATAATGATAGAGCCTAAAAAGGTGCAGTAGCATTTGCCTTCATTTAAGATGAAGAAACAGGTACTCCAGAAAGGGAAAAAAATCACTAGCTAAATTTAAGCACCACCTCAGGTCTCTCAAATACTTTATTTATTTATTTATTTATTTATTTATTTATTTATTTATTTATTTATTTATGGTTCACCAACTGACAACCCCTAAAATAAGGATTCTCCCCACCAACACCTGGATTAAATCTAGCTCTTAACTAGTTGCTGATAAAGATTTAAAGAAAAAAACCCCAGTAACAATGCAGGGCTGTCTACTTTTATCCACATTGTTATGTTTTAAATGCTTTCAGATTGTTTTAATCTGTGCTGTTTTTAAAATTGTTTTGACCATAATGATTAGTGTTTAGCAGTATTTTGTTTTAATCTACGCTACAAGCCACCTTGAGTCCCATACTGGGAAAAGGACATATTATAAAAGTCAGGAAGGAAGGAGGGAAAGCCAGGGGCATCAATCTAGCCATCTCCTTTTCCACAAAGTTTACAGAATTACCCTGTTCTGTTTCCACCATCTTTGCCTCCTCACCAACTCACAAGGAGTTGGGAGACAATCAAAATTTTAATCTATATGCTGTCAATCATCTACCCTCCCACTCAGATCTATTAATCCATACTTTGGACATTGCCTGCCACTCCATCTCATCCCAGGACCCCTTCAGTGTTGGGGGAGAAAGGAAAGCTTCATCAGTCTCTGTACCAATCCATCTTCTCAAAGTAAGATTGACCAGGAAAAGCAGGGAAAGGGAGAAAGAAAAAGTAAGAGAAAGAATGACAGAGAGAACTCCAGTAAAAGTAACAGGGAAAACAAAACCACATGTTCCTTTTATCAAAAAGTCTTCCTTTTGTCCACCAAAGCCCTGGTGGGATTTGATGGTCTGACGGTGACAGTAAGGTAGACTAAGATATGAAAACCTGATGAATAAGCTGCAAAGTGATCAATAGTAGCAAGGAAAGATAATTATGTCATCTGCTAGTTAGCCAATAAAGGGTATTTTGTTGTTCTCAGGAAAATATTATTGTATGAGAACTTAAATATCCAAAATATCATCTATGTACCCAGTAACTGAGTCCAATTATGGAACTAATGCTGAAATATGAATTAGAAGAAATTCCCATTAAAGTACCGTTCTCAAAATCAGTTTCTGGTCAATTATATGTGTCAAACATTACTTTTCTCTGTCTTCTCCAAATTCCCATGCTTACCCCACTTCATTTGGATCAGCTGCACTTCCTTAAAAACAGTTGTCTTGTTTGTAGCTTGATTCCCTGTCCCACTGCACCCATCCTAAGGTTTAAGGTCTCAGTAATGAAGTCTGGGAGAGGGTGAGATAAATTAGGCAGCTTCTGACCAATCGGCTGACACCTAATGTGCTAACCAGCCATGACTGTCTGCCTTCCTCCCTGGCTTTACTATAGTAGTTCCCAAACTGTGCACCATGGATGCAGCAGTATATTTTAATCCACCCTCCTGATCTTCTTTTCCACTTGGCTCAGCTCTGCTGGGTGGAAGAAGATGAAGCGAAGAGGAAAAGAACAGTGAACCTCGCCTTTAACGACCTTGCCATCTGGAGGAAGCAGCAGCAGCAAGCTTAAAGAGTAGGACAGTGACTTGATTCTTAGCAACATGTTGCTGCCATGGGGAGGACAGAGGTGGCCATCTTCTTTTCCTGGAGTGTGAAGTGAGACAGAGTGGCCTGGGCGATATTCCAAGAAGGGCTGCTGCCACTGCCATCACCTCCATACATAATGTTGGCTCAGCCGTAGTTCCACAGCTGCAACCCCCATATGGAACTAGCACTGAGCCAACGAGGGATGTGATGCTGAAAATAGCAGTAACAGTGTTCCAGGCTGTTCCTATCTCACACCCACAAGGTGGGGGAGGAGGTGGCCTCTCCTCATGGTCACTGCTGCAGTGGCTTGGTCCTCAGCACCATTTTGTTGCTGGTGCTACCAAGCTATTAGGACATAAATACTACTTAACTTCTTTGGGCCTAACTATTTAAATAAACAGAATGGTTAAGTATTACTTTTGGCATAGGGGAGCCATTTTAAGAACATTTTAAGAACAAGAAGTTACAGGATTTTTAAAGATTATTATCATTTCTTTGTCCCAAAGGTGGTGCCTTTGCTCAGTTTCAGCCTTGTCCCTTTCTAGGAAAGCTGGATTTGGTCACAGCGGTTCATGCCTTCCTCAATTTCTTCCTAATTAGACTGCTGTAATATGCTCTCCAACTGGCTGCCCTTGAAATTTGTTTGGAAGCAGCATGCAAAATATGTTGGTATGAGCTTTAGCAAATGTGTATCTTCTGTATTGTGCCAAATGCATCAGGTCTTTGTTTGCTTCAAGATCCACTCAAAACATGTTTTTTTTAAAAAAAAAAAAAAAAGCCTAAAGGGGCCAGAACACCTTAAATTTCTCAAACACTATTTCAGCCTTCCTGGAATTCAAGATTCTCAGCAGAAGTCCTGTTGAATGGCCAACTACCCCAATAGGATACTTCAGAGGGTACATAACACAGGATTTTCTTTGTAGCAGCACCTTTTTGCTCTCAAGGGAAATCAGGTCAGTTATAATATTATTAAATTGTTTTAGTTTGTTTCTCTGCAATATTTCCATCTGCTTTTAACTACTGTGTATCTCCTCAAGGATCCCAGGTGGGCTGAAAGGCAGTGAACAAATGTTTTATCTATAACAAAGATGATAGTTGTTTGGCACAGCAGAAGGATCTAGTACCTTGATCACAGATCCATGATCCTTTCATACTGGAAGCTATGAAACCTATTGCCAGATCTGATTTCCATTCTACATTTTGCAGGTCAGCTGAAAGAACATCAAGCCCAAATCGAAGAACAGTCAATTATACTTTCTACAGAATTTAGCTTCCTTAAATGAAAGTGCAATGCCACATCCCAAAGGAGCACAAAGAAAGCTGGAAGAAAATGCAATATATTTGGTATAAATAAGTAAGTAACTAAATAACTATCCTTGCACTCATCAAATGTTTTTAAACCCATTTAATACAAATAAAACACACTTTATTGGGCACGTCATCCATTGTGATGAATGGTCTAAAGACAATAACAGGATACAAAATGAAAACGATAACAGATGAAAACCTAGGTTATAAGCCTCTCTGTGTTATTATTTTTCAGAAATTTATCAACAGAAAATCATGTGTATTCCATAACGTGTGTATTCCCAAAACTTCATAACTTACTGGCTCTTAGCAACGCAGCTCAAGGGAAAGCTAGGAGTCTATACTTGGATCAGTTCTGCAGTTGGCAATGACTGATGTTTGCTCATATATCCAGCAATTGGAACTACAGTCTTTGCAATGAAGCCAAGAAACAAGGTAGAAAGGCCAGAGGCAGTATGGAAGCAATGGGGTTTTCATTCCAAGTGTTATGTACTAGAGATCTCACAGGGCCAAGTGTACTCAGTTAGAGCAATATGTTCTTCTCTTCTTCATAATTGGAAAGGAAAGAACGGTTCCTACGGTAAGTCTATTGAGATTTGAATTCCGTTGCTATTCAGAGTGCTAGACACTCTTTCTTCCAATGTTACATATGATTTGCCATGGAACAGAGTGTACCATCTTATCATTGACATGCTCCCCACAACATGTGGGAAAAGAAAATTATCTGAGACCTTAGGAGAAGAATAGAAAAATATAGCATTGACTTCAGAATGGACTTAGGTATCAGATATTACAGGCAGCATTAATATTTTTTTAAAAAGACAAATATCCATCACAAAAAATGAATCAATACAAAAAAATAGTTTTCATAAGCAATACAGTGATCACTGGTGCTTAATATTTTTCTCCTCCTTCAAGGTCCATTGTTTTAATTGTAAAGAGTCATACAGAGATCTTTTGCTAGCAAAGAGGTTGATTTTCTATAAACATTAGCTTGTTTCAAGTGGCTCCCAACATGTACTTTTTGGTAGGTATGGAAAGGCAGTGTATGCAGTTCATACTGCTAACAGGGACAGCTACAGGAATAGAGCTGGCTGCTTCTCTATGCTCCCACCCTCCAGTGAATAGTAACAGGAGAGGCTGCAGCAGCTGAAAAGTTGGGTTTCAGGTTGAGGGAGGAGATGTGTTGTAGTTCTGCCTGAAGGAATGTGATGGTACCTCTTCGTGATCAGGATCTCTTAATGAATAAAGCTACAGGAGCTCCACTCATATTCAACCTGCCAGCCCTATTGTACTGTGGAGATACTGTATTTTACATTAATAATAACTACAGCAACCCCAACATGTTCTTTTGAAAGGACAACCAAAGGAAGAAACTACAGTTTCTTGCTAAAGACTGTTGCAAGGAATAAAAGTCATTCCTGAAAAGGCCCCATTCTTTTCACAATGCTCACCACAGTGGGAAATGCTATTCAGAGGAGTACAGATTATAGCCTTATTACTCACGGCTAATG